>SJXQ01007922.1:0-74657 GCA_006408695.1 Aepyceros melampus | reverse complement strand
TTTTTGATGATCACTGGATGTTGGCATTTTGACCTCTGATTCCTCTACATGTTCTAAATTCAACTTTCTGGTCATTTTTAGTATCCTTGACACCAAGTTATACAAGCATCTGGGCAGGGGAAAAAAAGTTCTGAGATTTCAGGGAAGGGAAGAGGTCAGCCCTTCCCAAAGTAGTCTAGGCTTTCCACAGGGATACAGGAGATAGTTTCAAATGGAAAGTGAACTAACATTTATATTAGTGTAGTTAAGCATTCACTTATAACGTCTTATAATAAAAAAAAATGTAACTTGTCACAATCTTGATTTCATGGATCTCATTGCTTAGGATGAGGCTTAAATCAGTAGCATTTATATGTCATCTCTATGTTCTTACTCTTGATTCTTCATTTTATTGCCCTTGATCATTTAAAGATGAATGACTTTTGATAAACACTAGTCTGGTTTAACTGGCTTAACTCAATCATGATCCTCACATTTTCCTGTAGAAGCAAAGGTGTGTTATCAAAGCAATGTGCTTCAGAGCTGGAAAACTTTGCTTTCAGTGGCCATTCATTCAGTTTGGAGCAGGTCACTCAACCTGTGTGACTCTCAGTTTATTCATCTGTAAAACTGGAGGAAACATACTTTGTATCTACCACAGGAGGTGATCCCACCAAGAAAGATCTAGTCCAACATTCTTTTTGGCTTCAACCACACCTTACATGAGGACTTCCTTTGTGGATCAGATGGTAAAGAATCTGCCTGCAGTGCAGGAAACCTGGGCTGGGAATATCCCTCAGAGTAGGAAATGGCAATCCACTGTAGTATCCTTGCCTGGAGAACTCCATGGACAGCGGAGGTTGGTGGGCCACAGTTCATAGGGTCACAAAGAGTCAGACATGACTGAGTGACTAACACTTTCACTTTCACACCTTACATGAACCTCTGTTAAAATATTTTTCACATTGTAGGAATTGCTGGACAAGACATCTGTATGTCCTACCAAACTATGAGGGTCTCAGAGGATATTCTAATATCTAGCACAAGACTCAGAGAAGGCAATGGCACCTCACTCCAGTATTCTTGCCTGGAAAATCCCATGGATGGAGGAGCCTAGTGGGCTACAGTCCATGGGGTCACTAAGAGTCGGACATGACTGAGCGACTTCCCTTTCACTTTTCACTTTCATACAGACATGACTGAGTGACTAACACTTTCACTTTCACACCTTACATGAACCTCTGTTAAAATATTTTTCACATTGTAGGAATTGCTGGACAAGACATCTGTATGTCCTACCAAACTATGAGGGTCTCAGAGGATATTCTAATATCTAGCACAAGACTCAGAGAAGGCAATGGCACCTCACTCCAGTATTCTTGCCTGGAAAATCCCATGGATGGAGGAGCCTAGTGGGCTACAGTCCATGGAGTCACTAAGAGTCGGACATGACTGAGCGACTTCCCTTTCACTTTTCACTTTCATGCATTGGAGAAGGAACTGGCAACCCACTCCAGTGTTCTTGCCTGGAGAATCCTAGGGACAGGGGAGCCTGGTGGGCTGCCATCTATGGGGGCGCACAGAGTTGGACACGACTGAAGTGACTTAGCAGCAGCAGCAGCACAAGACTTGGAATATAGTAGGGATTTAGAAAATGCTGACTCTTTCCCTTCCACTCTTTCTGTAGGCAAGTTTAGGGAACTTGGCTCCTTCTCAGAACCTGATGTGCTTTTAAGGCTGAAGCTGTCAGCCCAAGACCTCTAAAGTGTCAATTAGTTCTGCAGCAAGCTGTCTTCAGTCATGATCCCAGCCAGAGCACATCCAAAGGTGGTTACCTGCCTCACAGATGTGTGTGGATCTAAGTCAGACCTAAGGTACCACCATTCCTGGTCAACCGCACCAGAGAGAGTGTTCTCTTCTCAGCAGGACAGAAGAGACATCACTTTCAAAGGACACGTCAGTCTCCTTTCTACAAGTACAATATTGAGCTTTGATCTCCAAGTGTTCACAGTTCTTGGGTCAACTACCTAGGAGGCTTCTCTTGAAGACTTTCAGCCAAATTGTTCATTACTTTCTCCAGTTTCTTTTGCCACAGATCTCAAGTAAAGATTCTTAAGCGGATCTTGGCTACTCAGATCTGACCAATCCCAACCCAATGTTCCCTGCCTTGCAGCTCTTTGGCCCTGGCAACCTTGGGTCAAAATGAGGGCAAAACTTGCGCTGGAGAGGAAGCCCAAGATGACTCCTTACTGCTCAGAGGAGTTGTCTGGCAGTTGGAATCTGTCACAAAAGCTTGTTAACCTCGGGGAATAAAGGTAGTTAGCTGGAAATTTAAAGGAAAGAGTGAATCCTTGTCCAGCCTTCCCTTGCCAAGGGCTAATGAGAGGAGATGTCTCTGGAGAGCATTTTTCTGTGAATTCCTCTCAACATCCTTATTAAAACCAATGTGAGTCTCTCTAAACATCTGCTGAAGGCTCTATCCTTATCAGCTTCACTAACATTTCAATTACTGCCAAATCTTTAGATACTAAAAGGCTCTTCAAAAATAAAGTACTTCAGCTAATATGCTAATAAAAGCTGGAATCATGAACATGATAATTGCAAATACTTGCAAGACAGAGATTTGCTGATTCAAGGAATTCAATAATGTGTATAGTTTATGAATATATAGCAACCCCTCCCCCAACACTCTTGTGTACTCTGCACAGTTTGATAAACATTTTTTATTTGTCCAGGAAGCTTGTTCTCTTAGAATATCAATTTTGGGATGTAGGGAACCTCCATTGCCAGAGAAATAGAGCTCAACATTTTAGGAAGTTTCTTGAATCAGCAGCTTTCCATGAGAGGTAAAACACTGTGGCTAGAAAAATTCTTGCCTTTAGAAATGGTTTAACATCTCAAAGAATATAATGTTGAAAAGAGGATGGAGGCGAACTAATGTTTACTGAAGACTTTCAATAAGCCAGGAAGTGTGCTAGGTGCTTTATACACTTTATTTAAGTTTGTTAACAATGTGGGGAGATGGGTTTTATGGTTCTTCTTTGAGAGATGGATAAAATAAAGGAGGCTCTTCTAGTTTATGTTAGTTGCCCAAAGTCATTAAGCTAGAATGAAGCAGAACCAGAGATCAAGCCTACACCTTTCTGACTCCAAAGCCCATGTTCAATGCTGTGCACTAAAGTAACTCTGCCCATAAAGAGTTTTGTTCCTATTCCAAGTCTTCCCCTAGAAGGACTTCAATAAAAGTAAATACAAGAATGAGCAGGAAATAGTCTCCTAATGGAGAACTTGAAGCACTGAATCATGATTGCCAAATAGAATACCAAATCAACAGATACTTAGGGAGTAGGGGCTACATAGGAGGGACTGGACCAGTTATCAAGGTCAATACCAGCAACATAAGGCAATCCCAGGCCATTTCTAATGACTTCATCAAAAAAGTCTTAGATGTAAGAACAGCTACAGTAACAGCAACAAGAAAGATAAGGACAATACTAAAAGAGAGGGCAAAGTCTTGGTATTTGTGCATCCAGCTTGAATTAAAAAAAAAAAAGGTTTAGAATTAAAAAAATTCATTCTGGACTTGGAGGTGTCTGTTGGTAGAGACCTAGAGCTGGCTGTCAGAAAAAGTGACTAGACGTGGACAAAGGCAGGGCTTGGAGGAAACATGCGATGGATTTGAGGATCAAGGGGCAGGTAGGGATGCATGAATAATATGAGAAGCGTGGCTAAGGCACATTCACAGCCTACGGATGGGTCCTCGGTCCATTTCTCCAAACAAGTGCCTCCTCATGCTTCATGCCTCTTTGCCTGGCCTTTCTGCTCCCCTGATTGCCTTTTCATGAGGTCTGCTGAGCCATCTTTCAATTTTGTTATCAGATGAAATCATGGGAAAATACAGTCCTATAATAATGACTAAATCTCGTCTCCCAAAGTATCCCTTCTGGATTGCTGTAATACTACAGGTCCAAACCATAGTGTGATTCAGTGAAAAACTGCTCACAGATGAGACAGACCTGAACTGGAGCCCCAGCTCTGCCACATAACAGTGTTTGATCATGAGCATAATTTGATCCATTCATCAGTCCTTCTAATCATCCCATGCCTTTTCATGAGGTCTGCTGAGCCATCTTTCAATTTTGTTATCAGATGAAATCATGGGAAAATACAGTCCTATAATAATGACTAAATCTCGTCTCCCAAAGTATCCCTTCTGGATTGCTGTAATACTACAGGTCCAAACCATAGTGTGATTCAGTGAAAAACTGCTCACAGATGAGACAGACCTGAACTGGAGCCCCAGCTCTGCCACATAACAGTGTTTGATCATGAGCATAATTTGATCCATTCATCAGTCCTTCTAATCATCCCATCATCAATTAGCTAACCATCTATCCATCCATCAATTTCATCAACAAAAGATTTTAGAGTAGCTAAGTTACTTAAGTCTGGCTTGGAGAATTTTAAGCATTACTTTACTAGCATGTGAGATGAGTGCAATTGTGCAGTAGTTTGAGCATTCTTTGGCATTGCCTTTCTTTGGAATTGGGATGAAAACTGACCTTTTCCAGTCCTGTGGCCACTGCTGAGTTTTCCAAATTTGCTGGCATATTGAGTGCAGCACTTTCACAGCATCATCTTTCAGGATTTGAAACAGCTCAACTGGAATTACATCACCTCCACTAGCTTTGTTCGTAGTGATGCTTTCTAAGGCCCACTTCACATTCCAAGATGTCTGGCTCTAGATTAGTCAACACATCANACCTTTTCCAGTCCTGTGGCCACTGCTGAGTCTTCCAAATTTGCTGGCATATTGAGTGCAGCACTTTCACAGCATCATCTTTCAGGATTTGAAATAGCTCAACTGGAATTCCATCACCTCCACTAGCTTTGTTCGTAGTGATGCTTTCTAAGGCCCATTTGACTTCACATTCCAGAATGTGTGGCTCTAAGTTAGTGATCGGCTGCCCTGGTGGCTTAGAGGTTAAAGCATCTACCTCCGATGTGGGAGACCTGGGTTCGATCCCTGGGTTGGGAAGATCCCCTGGAGAAGGAAATGGTAACCCACTCCAGTATTCTTGCCTGGAGAATCCCATGGACAGAGGAGCCTGGTAGGCTGTAGTCCACGGGGTCGCAAAGAGTCGGACACAACTGAGCGACTTCACAATCACAAATTAGTGATCACACCATCATGATTATCTGGGTCGTGAAGATCTTTTTTTTACAGTTCTTCTGTGTATTCTTGCCACCTCTTCTTAATATCTTCTGCTCTCTTAGGTCCATACCATTTCTGTCCTTTATCGGTCCCATCTTTGCATGAAATGTTCCCTTGGTATCTCTAATTTTCTTGAAGAGATCTATAGTCTTTCCCATTGTGTTGTTTTCCTCTATTTCTTTGCATTGATCGTTGAAAAATGGGTACATTTAACTCAGATGACCATTATATCTACTACCGCGGGCAGGAATCCCTCAGAAGAACTGGAGTAGCCATCATGGTCAACAAAAGAGCCTGAAATGCAGTACTTGGATGCAACCTCAAGCACAACAGATTGATCTCTGTTTGTTTCCAAGGCAAACCATTCAATATCACAGTAATCCAAGTCTATGCCCCAACCAGTAATGGTGAAGAAACTGAAGTTGAATGGTTTTATGAAGACCTACAAGATCTTTTAGAACTAAATCCCAAAAAAGATGTCCTTTTCATTATAGGGGACTTGAATACAAAAGTAGGAAGTCAAGAAACATATGTAGTAACAGGCAAATTTGGCCTTGGAATACAGAATGAAGCAGGGCAAAGACTAGTAGAGTTCTGCCAAGAAAATGCACTGGTCATAGCAAACACCCTCTTCCAACAACACAAGAGAAGACTCTACACATGGACATCACCAGATGGTCAACACCGAAATCAGATTGATTATATTCTCTGCAGCAAAAGATGGAGAAGCTCTATTCAGTCAACAAAAACAAGACCAGCAGCTGACTGTGGCTCAGATCATGAACTTCTTACCAAAAAAGATGTCCTTTTCATTATAGGGGACTTGAATACAAAAGTAGGAAGTCAAGAAACATATGTAGTAACAGGCAAATTTGGCCTTGGAATACAGAATGAAGCAGGGCAAAGACTAGTAGAGTTCTGCCAAGAAAATGCACTGGTCATAGCAAACACCCTCTTCCAACAACACAAGAGAAGACTCTACACATGGACATCACCAGATGGTCAACACCGAAATCAGATTGATTATATTCTCTGCAGCAAAAGATGGAGAAGCTCTATTCAGTCAACAAAAACAAGACCAGCAGCGACTGTGGCTCAGATCATGAACTTCTTATTACCAAATCAGACTTAAATTGAAGAAAGTAGGGAAAACCGCTAGACCATTCAGGTATGACCTAAATCAAATCCCTTATGATTATACAATGGAAGTGAGAAATAGATTTAAGGGCCTAGATCTGATAGATAGAGTGCCTGATGAACTATGGACTGAGGTTCATGACATTGTACAGGAGACAGGGATCAAGACCATCCCCATGGAAAAGAAATGCAAAAAAGCAAAATGGCTGTCTGGGGAAGCCTTACAAATAGCTGTGAAAAGAAGAGAGGCGAAAAGCCAAGGAGAAAAGGAAAGATATAAGCATCTGAATTTCTTTATTAGCTACCTTTAAACAAGGTTATGCTGAAGTAGCAGTGATATCCAAGTTATCAGTAGCCAACTGCTCGGATGGTTGACTTCTTGCCCATGATGTACACTGCAGATCTGTGGTGGTTCTTCTCTATAAGTCTTGCTTATCCTAGTACTCATGATTTAAAAAAGCACATCATAGCTGGGATATGCTGACCTTGTGACTGGGAGAAAAGAACTCTGGAAAAACCCATAAGGTCTTTCAAGGCTTGTGTTGTCAATTAGTGATATGTTACTTTTGCTCTTAGTTTCTTGGCCAAAGTTAATGGTGTAGTCATAACCAGTAACAATAGCTTATGGAAGTGTAAACCTTCATGAGGTTACTGAATGACAGAGATAAGATACTAATTTTACCTATAATAGCTAAATATTAGTGCTTATTATAGGCAGAGTTCTAAGAATATCCCATCTATTTCCTGTCCCTTATGAATAATCCCAGAGACTATGAATATGATGTCTTTTACTCCAATGATTATGTTATATATATTATACAGTTTTAAGACAGGGAAATTAACCATGATGGCCTAATCACATAATTCTTTACATCTAAGTCTACAGACCAGCAGTAGAGGAAATGAGAGAATAGAAACATGGGGGATCTGTTGGGAGAAGTTCTCAGTAGTTGGCTCAAGATGAAAGGGCCCATGATAAAAAATGCTGGTGGTCTCTAGGAGCTATGAGAGGCCTCAGACAATAGCCAGGAAGGAAATGGGGATCTCAGTTTTATAACCAGAAGAATTTATCCTCTGTTCTACAACCAGAAGTAACTGAACTGGCCAAAGGAACTTCAAAGCAAATTTCTCCCCAGAGTTTGCAGAAAGGAATGTAGCCCCACTGACACCTTGGCAGAAGCCTAGTGAGATTCTGATCCCAGTCACCCTGTGCCCAGACTTCAAAACTCCCTGACTGTGAGCTAGTAAGTAGGTATTGTGTTAAGCCTTTTGTTGTTGCTTAGTCACTGTGTTGTGTCAGACTCTTTGCGACCCCATGGACTGTAGCCCACCAGGTTCCTCTGTCCCTGGGATTTCCCAGGCAATCATACTGGAATGGGTTGCCATTTCTTTCTCCAAGGGATCTCCCCAACCCATGTCTCCTGCTTGGTAGGTGGGTTATTTACTACCAGGAGGACTTTTATGCAAAAATTGAATTGTGCTGCTATTTAGTAGTTAAGTCCTGTCCAGCTCTTTGGGATCCCATGGACCCCAGCACACCAGGCTTCCTTGTCCTTCACTGTCTCCTGGAGTTTGCTCAAACTCTTGTCCACTGAGTCAATGATACCCCTCAACCATCTCATCCTCAGTTGCCCCCTTCTCCTCCTGCCCTCAATCTTTCCCATCATTAGGGTCTTTTCGAATGAGTCACCTTTTTGCATCAGGTGGCCAAAGTATTGGAGCTTCAGCTTCATCTTCAGTCCTTCCAATGAGTATTCAGAGAAAATTAAGGCAGTATTACTTTGCTACTTACTAGCTGTACGACTTTAGGAGAGAGCAATGGCACCCCACTCCAGTACTCTTGCCTGGAAAATCCCATGGACGGAGGAGCCTGGTGGGCTGCAGTCCACTGGGTCGCTAGGAGTTAGACACGACTGAGTGACTTCACTTTCACTTTTCCCTTTCACACATTGGAGAAGGAAATGGCAACCCACTCCAGTGTTCTTGCCTGGAGATCCCAGGGACGGGGGAGCCTGGTGGGCTGCCATCTCTGGAATTGCACAGAGTCAGGCACGACTAAAGCAACTTAGCAGTAGCAGCAGCTGTAGGACTCTAAGACAGTGTCATGGCCTCTACAAACTATAATTTCCTCACATTTATAAATAAGGTCTCTATGCCATGTGTCCACATTTTTAAGATAATCAAATAAGGTAGAATATGCAAAACTGTGAAGAAGATGCTACAAACCTCTAAGGATTGATAATACATGGCAAATAAAATACCTGTGTAAATTTATAAAACTATGAAGTACAGGAATTATTTATTTTATTAAAATATGTCACTGAATTCAGAGAAAATAAGAGCATGGATTCACACTGGCACGGGGAAGGAAATAATCACTGAAACTAGGGATTGAGTTCAACTTTGCCATTGGAAAAGCTACAGGAATTTGTACAATATGCTTATTACCCTCAACTTTTTAAACACATTTTATATCCAAAAAGGGTTTTCTGTTTCAAGATTTAAGCTAACACATATACATTTTCCTCACTGTAGGCATGTATAATGCTCCTGATATTATATCATATAATTTATAACAAAATAACTAACACTTTCTATAAAGTGTTAAAAACATAGATAGTATAGCTCCGTGCTCATTCCCTTTGTTTCCCTGGGTCTTGGACCAGGTCAACTTATCTGTTGAGGTACAGACTCAAACTGGAATCCAGCAGACTATTGTATTTGTCATATTGGCTTCTGGCTTAATCAGAATGGGAAGCTTCCTCATTCATCATATCCTAAGCTTTCAATTATGGGTTTTATATTAAAGTTCAATGAATATCACAGATAAGCTCTCTTGATTAAGATCATTAAATAATTCTTTAGTTCAATGGCATCTCGCCTATGGATTTATTAGACTGCTTTTTTGGTATACTGCCTGTTTCAGGGAGAAAATATTCCACTACTACATACAGGCAGGATAAAGATGAAGCACAATTGCCAATTGCACATAAGGAGTCTGATGTGTTGCTATTACAAAAGGGATCTGTAGAGTCTGATATCTAGGAATAGGAAGGAACTTCAGAAAATCCTTGAAACCAGCCTCCTGAACTGAGTCAGGTCAGGTAGTAATATCTGTTTCACACCTGCAAGCACCAGAAATGTGGGTGCTTTTTAGTGTCTTGTAAGTAGATTGTGATCTGACCCTCAGGGCCTGTGTTGTCCCTATTCTTTCATAAATTTCATAATGCTGTTCTTCAGAGAGCATCTTCCATACTCATAGGTTTGATAAATAATAATAAACTTTATTTTCCTGATATATGTTTACAAAGTGGATAATTTACTGACAAATCAAATACTTATTGATTATCTAAGTGGGTGGAGCAGTTGCCAAAGCACTAAAAGGAAGCCAAGACAAGTAAAATACAATTTCTGCCATAATGGGAATGATAAATTGGTTGAGCCAAGCAAAAGGCCTTATGAAACTGAAATTAAAATAAGTCATATATAAATGTCTCTTAGAGTGGGTTCTTTTGACCACTGGGGCATCAAAATCGACTGGTGATTCTTTCATAAATGGTACATTTGGAGAATTATGCTGATACAAGATAAATACCACTTAGGTAATAGAAAAAAAAGTGCTATAGAAACAAAATGCAGGCATTAACATAAACAAGTACTCAATAATAGATGAACAAGTGAGTGAATTAATATATGAAGCAAAGATTTGAAGAAATATCAAAATTAGCAGAGTTGATCAGGAAAGGTACCAATGGAAATATGAATAAGTAATTAGCTGGATTCATGACTAGCAGAACAGCATAGAAATTCTATGACATTAATAATAGTGTTATTTTGGATGTGCACTTTTTATCTATCCTTATTACAAAAATTATGGTTAAAGTGGAGAGCCTGAAAGCAGGGATCCTTTTTTTTTTTTAAGCATTCATGGTCATAAACTTTCATTTTCTGAGGATACATTAAAGGAAAATAGTGAAAGCTAAATGATGACATGCAGTTAAATTAACATATATTTTTAAAAGCCAAATGAAAAGAAAATGGTCTGTCACATGGTGTTTATTCCAGGTTAAGCAGTAAGTTATTTTGTTGGCATGAAAGACAAACACATGCATTTGCCAGCAAGACAATTCCTTTACCACTGATAGATTAGAAATCCATTTTGAAAGCATGTACCTCTATGAGTTTTCCCTCCACCCTCAGATTGTCAAAATTTCAAGATTTCTCACCAAACACTTTTATCTGAAGCAGCAGTAGCTGAATACTTTCTCAAAAAACATGCTGAATTTAAGAACATGTGAACTTGCTTTCATTTGATTTTCTTTGTTTTGTATGTTTACATTTTACAATTTGCCAGAATAGAATAGTACCTTCCCTGGTGGCTCAGATGGTAAAGCGTCTGTCTACAATGTGGGAGACCTGGGTTTGATCCCTGGGTCAGAAAGATCCGCTGGAGAAGGAAATGGCAATCCACTCCAGTACTATTGCCTGGAAAATCCCATGGACAGAGGTTCCTGGTAGGCTAGAGTCGATGGGGTCGCAAAGAGTTGAACACGACTAAGCGATTTCACTTTCTTAAAAAAAGAAAAAAATTAGAACTTCTTATACATCGCTATGCGGAATAAGAACACTGTGAACTTCTGGTATCTGGATTTGATTTTCATATCTGCATTATATCTTGATTGTAAAAATAATGCACACATGTAAAAAATAATAAGTTCAGGCAAAAATAATTTTGATTTTACCATAATCTCACAAGCAGAGGTAATGAATGTTCATTACTATTATATATATAAACATCTCACTATATATATTTATTAAGGAAAGTGGGATGTCATATATATTCAACCTTTGGCTGTTTTATTCAAGTTTGCTTATATATATTGGACATCTTTCTAGAAGTATCTTGTCCCTCAGCCAGGAAAGAGGCTTGGAAAAGGATATGAAAAGGAAAGATTCATTTTTATGTTTGATTGTTGTTTGGTTTAGTTGCTAAGTTGTGTGTGACTCTGCAGTCCCATGAACTATAGCCTGTCAGGCTTCTCTGTCCATGGGATTTCCCGCAAGAATACTGGAGTGGGTTGCCATTTCCTTCTTGACCCAGGAATCGAACCTGTGTCTCTTGAATTGTAGGCAAATTCTTTACCACTGAGGCACCTGGGAGGCCTTATTCTATTATGAATTACACCTAACTCAGATTGGCTAGAAAACAAATGGCTAGTTCACATTCATCTGTTGTGAATCCCAGCACTGGTTTACTGCATTTATAGTGACTTCAGCACTGCTCCTGTGAAATCTCTATCCAACCCTAAATAATCGGCAATTCTAAATCTTTTTAATAGTGTTATTAGCTGCATTATTGTAAGCTTCAGTTCAATTATTAAGAAATATTAATAGGCTTATTGTAATAGTCATACTATTAAAATGATCCAATGCCATTATTGTAACAGCCAGCACTCTACTGGCAGTTTCCTAGTACAGAAACTGTTTAAAGCCTTATAGCATATCAGCATTACTTTGCCCCTCTGGATGAAATTTTCCATATTAAACTGATTTCCTTCACATATAGACAAAATCTAGTTTAGTGATATGGTATAGTCATTAAGTAGTCCAAGCTATGGTTTTTCCATTAGTCATGTATGGATGTGAGAGGTAGACCATAAAGAAGGCTGAGTCCTGAAGAATTGATGCTTTTGAACTGTGGTGTTGGAGAAGACTCTTGAGAGTCCCCTGGACTGCCAGGAGATAAACCAGTCAATCCTAAAGGAAATCAATCCTGAATATTCAGTTGGAAGGACTGATGATGAAGCTGAAGCTCTAAGACTTCAGCTATCTGATGCAAAAAGCTGACTCATTAGAAAAGACCCTGATGCTGGGAAAGACTGAAGGCAGGAGGAAAAGGGGATGAGCTGATTGGAGGACATCACTGAATCAAGTGACGTGTGTTTAAGCAAGCTCCAGGAGAAAGTGTAGGACAGGGAAGCCTGGCCTGCTGCAGTCCATGGGATTACAAAGAGTCAGACACAATAGAGTGACTGAACAAGCACAATAGTCTTTAAAGGTAGACTCATTTTAAATAATTACGAAATTAAAAGCATTTTATGTACTCAATGCATTATTCAAAATATTAAATAAGCAGGAAAAAAATTGTATCCTTCTTTATGGTTTACATATTTTCCTGTGTTTCATTTAATGGAAAGGGTTTGGCAAACACAAGAAAGATGTTGCCATTGTGTTGGCATCGCTTGTGAAAAATTTAAGAATCGTTGTTTTAATTCATTCACCAAATTTTGTTAACTGTTTATACAAATTCTAGGATACATCCAGTGGTTCTTAATTGAGGCTGTACATTAAAATTCCCTGGAAATCTAAAAAAAGAAAAAATGGTGCCTAGGCCACAGCACAGACCAATTATGATAAGTTCTCTGGGATTAGAATACCATTACTGATAACATTTAGTTTGTCCAAGAAATCCATTGTGTAGCCAAGTTTGAGAATCAATAGTTTCCAATAGAAAAGCTTAGTATAAATATAAAAGCAGATTAACCAGCAGTTAAATGATATATTCAAACATAAGTAATTTTTTTGCAGTAATTAAAAGTACAGTGTAAAATACATTTTTACTGCATAGGATTAATTATAGCATAGAATTATTATTTCACTTGGTTTCCTGGTGACTCAGTGACAAAGAATTTGCCTGCCAATGAAGGAGTTGTGGGTTCAATCCCTGGGTCAGGAAGATCCCTTGGAAACAGAAATGGCAACCCACTCCAGTATTCTTGCCTAGAAAATCCTAGGGAAGAGGAGCCATGGGCTACAGGCCATGAGGTCACAAAAGAGTTGGGGAGAACTTACCAACTAAACAACAAAATCTACAAGGTACTCTTTCCACTGCCGTTGATATTAGGAAAAGTAATGGATGAGATAGATAGGCAGACAGGCAGATAGACATCCCCAGTAATGGCTAACTAGCTTGAAATTTGCCTCCTCCTTCATTGATCAAAAAAGAAAAGGAACCTAAATATAAAATCCATGAAGGATGTAGATATTTGCTATATAAACTCAGAGGCTCACATTGAAAGTCACAAAAGCCAATATTCACTCTTCCCTAAATCATACCACTTATTTAAAAAAATTAAATAAAAGCTTTTCCTTTCCCAAAGAGCAATCTCACCATCTCTCTGTCTTCACATATTTCTCCAAGTCATGCTGCACCCTCGCATCATGTTCGTGTAACCACCATCACACAGCTCCAGAGGTCTAGTTATTTTCTTGTCCTTGCTACTTTATTTATTATAAAAATTAATCCTTTGAAGATTTTGGTATAGTAAGTGTTTAGTTTTGCATATGATTGATTGACATTAAGACAGATAGATTCGTTTGATATTGATGGTCAGACGGACTGATAGAAAAGAGTGAGAAGGAAAGGAAAGAGGAAGGAAAAAGGGATAAAGGAACAGATGAAGGGGAAAACCAATGAAACCATAGCCTCTTTTTCTGCTCTGAATGAACAATTGCTCTTCCTCAAATCACAGTGAATCCAGTCTCTTTACTGCAATCCACAAACCTATATGCACAGACGTGGCTCTGCCCACATCTCCTACAGTGCCTCCTCATTCTACTTCAGTACCAGCCACCCTGGTCTCCATTCTGGAGCATGCCAAGCTCATTACTGCCTCAAGGGCGTTGTATTTAATATTTCCTCTTTCTAGAGCTGTGCTTTTGAACTGGGGATGATTTTCCTCACCTTGGCTGTATCTGAAGACATTTTCTGTTGTCACAGCAAGGAAGGTGCCATTGGCATCCAGTGGGTAGAGGCCAGGATTGCTGCTAACCATTTTATAATGCCTGGAATAGACCCACACAACAGAGAATTATCCACTTCCAAATATCAGTAGCTCTGAGGTTGAGAAATCCTAGGCTGTACCAAAATCTTTCCTCTGATCTCATTGATCTCTGTTCTCTCTCTCTCTCTCTCTTTTTTTTTTTTTCTGATCTCTTTGAACTGGGGCCTGGTTAGGCATGTACTTTCAGATTACCTTATCTAAAATAATACCTTAGGTCTCTAACCTCTTACATAGTTTTACTTCATTTTTATGACACTTATCAACTTGTTACTGATGTTAAAATATATGTATGAATCAAATAAAATAGTATGCTCACATTAAATCCCCAATAGTTCTAAGATGAATTCCACTTCCAAAAATGTTAAAATGTGAGAGAAAATAATACCATACAATTTAAGGTTGAAGAAGTGCAAAATCATCCAGACTGTACAGAAAACAAAACTGAGGCTTCAAGAGTTAAAGGAACTTGCCCAATACCACATAACTATTTAATGGTTAAGCTAGACTTCTGACGGTTAGAGTCCTCTTTGAAGTCCATTTAATGAGTTGAGTTGGGGCTGAGAATAGGATGATACAGAAAACTGTAGGGGTAGGAAAAGTAGAAAAAGAACGGGAAGGAAATGGAGAAAGAAAGTGTACAATCCAAATAAACTTGTTCTCAAACAACAATTTCCCACACTCTAGGGCATAGCATTTAGCTCATTTCTAAGAAGTACAAATGACCAAGATGTTACTGTAGCACCAGTGTTCAAGATGTACACTAGCAAGGTCAGTTAACATAACTATACTAAAGCAATCATAATACTGTAACTGTAAAACATTCTGCTGTAAAACTCAGCCAGCATTCGACCACTCAGCTAAGTATCCTCTCTGGACTAATTATTTTAAAAAATTAGACAGGAAACCGTTACAGTTTTAGGCAGTCTTGTCGACATAGGAGTAAAGCATGTTTCTGCAAACCAGAGGATGTGGGTTAAGGTGCTTAGTGTTCTTTACTTTTTTTTTTTTTCTTAATAATATTCTCATCATGCTACCAAGCAAGAGCTCTCAGTGCAAAGATGCGAGGTGGTGCTAAATGGGTTATGTGCACCACAATGGGTGATACTGCAGATAGTAAACAATATGTAAATGTCCTCATATCAAAAGTCCCCAAACAAAGGGGCGGGTTAAACATTCTCAGACTGACACTGAGAAGTGAAATGTGAATTTTGAAAGTTGAAATTGCATTCCTTTATTTATACAACTATAGATAGAGGTGTTAAACAATCACATTGGCAGGCATTCTGAAATAGTTTCATTCTGATATTACAAGACTACTAGGTAATTTGGGGACATTAAAATAGTTTTAAAGGAGCAAGTGCCAATAGAGTAAGAATAAACACATCAGTTATGCTCCAGGCTCCATACAGAGGTTCTTTAGCAAGTTGTAAGGATTTGGAAGGAGACAACTTTCTTTGAATTCAGGCTGAATCACTTGGGCTAGTTCTTCAATTTTCTTTATGCCTCTATTTTCTGAACACTAAAGTGGGAATAATAATAATAGTAATATTAGCCTCACAAGTTTTGAGGGCTTTCCCAGTGGCTCAGCAGAGAAAGAATCTGCCTGCAATGCAAGAAACACAGGAAATGTGGTTTCAGTTGATCTCTGGGTCAGGAAGATCCCCTGGAGGAGGAAACGACAACCTACTCCAGTATTCTTGCCTGAAAAATTCCATGGATAGAGGAGCCTGGTGGGCTACAGTCCACAAGGTTGCAAAAAGTTGGACAAGACTGAATGACTAAGCAAACACAAATTTTGATGAGATTTCAACACACATAGGGCTTCCCAGTTGACATAGTGGAAAAGAATTCACCTGCTGGTGCAGAAGATGCAAGAGACTCAGGTTCAATCCCTCGGTTTGGAAGATCCACGTGACTGGGAAATGGCAACCACTCCTGTATTCTTGCCGGGAGAATCCCGTGGACAGAGAAACCTGGTGGGCTACAGTCCATGGGGACACAAAGAGTTGGACATGACTGAGTGATTGAGCGTACATGTTAGCCGCACACATAAGGCACGTAAGAATAATACTGACACTCAGAAAATATTCAATAAATGGAAGTGTGATTGATATGGATGGCTTCAGCCTACTGCCTTGCAAATTTCTAAAGTGACTCAATACAGATCAGAAGCATTTTATAGTCCTTGCCTGTCGATTTTCTTTTCTTTATTTCTTTCTATAATAAACTTTTACCACCGTGCAGAGCATATATCACTTAAACCAATGTTTTTGCAAAATTAACTCAGAATGACAAACTTACCCATTTGTTCACAACAGAGTATCTTCTTCTTTAGACTTTGTTAAATATATGTTGGAAATAGAACTTTTTCCTTATAAATTATTTTTTTCCCTACAATCACTCCTCTTCCTCCCCTCCCTACATACAAAAGAAAAACCTCAAAAATCCAACAGTTGTGTTTTTTTTTTTTCTTTTCCTCTGTCAGATGTAAGTTTTGAAAACTTCACATTTATTGGTGGTCAGGTGGGAAAACAGAGCTTTCTAAAATGCAAACGTTTCTAAAAAGACCAGTGTCTCCTCTGGCAGCACTGGCTTCAAATGATCTGCCCACTGAGAATATCTCAGTTTGATACATTCTGTTTCATAAAAGCTGATTCAGGCTTTAGACTCCTACAGGGTCTTCATAAAGTGAGTATAAAATAATAATAAAATAAGGCTATAGCTTAAAATTTTAATCTAAAAACATTTATTTCTGATCTCAGATCTCTCATTCTAGAAGACACATGTTGATTTTCTTTTTCCAAAATATGTTTTACTTCCTTCAGTAAACTTTCTTCTGATAGGATCCAAAGAAGAAATGGATGTGCTTAATTTGATCTTTGTAATTATACATCTGCTTCAGCAATGGAAACATTTTGGACTGAACTAATAGTAATGTTAGTCTCACAGGTTTTGATGAGAATTCAACAGACATAGGGCTTCCCTGCTGCCTCAGACAGTAAAGAATCCGTCTGCAATGCAGGAGACCTGGGTTTGATCCCTGGATGGGAAAGATCCCCTGGAGAAAGGAATGGACACCCACTCTAGTATTCTTACCTGGAGAATTCCATGGACAGAGGAGCCTGGTGGGTTACAGTCCTAGGGATTGCAAAGAGTCAGATATGACCGAGCGACTAACACTAATACAGACAAAGGGTCAAGATTTCTTTAGTTTGTTTGGACCCACAGAAGGCCTTTAGGTTCATCTTTGACTCTCAGACACTTTGTGACTCTGGTGGCTATAGCAGTAGTAGTGTTCTTAGAATAATGAAGCTTTCTTTTTTCATGAAAATTCAAATAGCATCTGTTCTCACGTATGCATGAAGCAAGTTAAGTAGAAACTTCTGAAAATGGTCATCATCTGACCTAAAATTCTTTAAATTATAGAGTTTAAATTTGAATGGTCTTCTCTCTTTCCCCCTTCCCAGAGGAGGGAGGCATGTGAATTCAGTGACAAAAAATTATACAAATTGCATAACTTTGTTTTAACAGTTTCTGCTGCTGCTGCTAAGTTGCTTCAGTCGTGTCCGACTCTGTGCGACCCCATAGACGGTAGCCCACCAGGCTCCCCCGTCCCTGGGATTCTCCAGGCAAGAACACTGGAGTGGGTTTCCATTTCCTTCTCCAATGCATGAAAGTGAGAAGTGAAAGTGAAGTCGCTCAGTCGTGTCTGACTCTTAGTGACCCCATGGACTGCAGCCCACCAGGCTCCTCCGTCCATGGGATTTTCCAGGCAAGAGTACTGGAGTGGGGTGCCAGTACATGTCCCCAAATCCAAAACTTTTTTGGCGGCCTTGCTTTTGAACTGTGGTGTTGAAGAAGACTCTTGAGAGTCCCTTGGACTGCAAGGAGATCAAACCAGTCAATCCTAAGGGAAATCAGTCCTGAATATTTATTGGAAGAACTGATGCTGAAGTTGAAGCTCCAATACTTTGGTCACCTGATGCAAAGAACTGACTCATTAGAAAAGACCCTGATGCTGGAAAAGATTGAAGGCAGAAGGAGAAGGGGGTGACAGAGGACGAGATGGTTGGATGCCATCACCAACTCGATGGATACTAGCCTGAACAAGCTCTGGGAGTTTGTGATGGACAAGGAGGACTGGTGTGTTGAACACCACAGTGTTGCAAAGAGTCAAACATGACTGAGCAGCTGAACTGAACTGAACTGAGCCAGGGTGTCTTTATAACAAGTATATTTTTCAATCTTGTTAGAATTTCAGATTACAGTTGCATAATTTTATTTTTTTTATTTTTTTAATTGATTTTTATTTTTTAGTTTGTTTTGCTTTACAATACTGTATTCGTTTTGCTATACATTAACATGAATCAGCCACGAGTGTACATGAACTCCCAATCCCGACGCCCACCTCTCCCCTCCCGCCCCACACCTACTCTCTGGATTATCCCCGTGCATCAGTCCCAAGCATCNTTCATGCCTTCCCTGCTTTCAGTTCAGTTCAGTTCAGTCACTCGGTTGTGTCCAGCTCTCTGCAACCCCATGAATTGCAGCACACCAGGCCTCCCAGTCCATCACCAACTCCCGGAGTTCACCCAAAATCATGTGCATCAAGTCAGTGATGCCATCCAGCCATCTCATCCTCGGTCGTCCCCTTCTCCTCCTGCCCTCAATCCCTCCCAGCATCAGGGTCTTTTCCAATGAGTCAACTCTTTGCATGAGGTGGCCAAAGTATTGGAGTTTCAGCCTCAGCATCAATCCTTCCAGTGAACACCCAGGACTGGTCTTCTTTAGGATAGACTGATTGGATCTCCTTGCAGTCCAAGGGACTCGCAAGAGTCTTCTCCAACACCACAGTTCAAAAGCATCAGTTCTTCGGCGCTCAGCTTTCTTTATAGTCCAACTCTCACATCCATACATGACCACTGGAAAAATCATGCTTTAGTGTTACAAATAAATCTGGACTTTATTTTCCTCTAATGTTCTATATTTTCTTATTTTCATATTTAGTTTGAATATCTAAGATGATTTTCATATAGTAAGTGGAGATCCAGATTCATTATATTCCAAATATTTAGCATTTGAAGCAGTAGCAATTATTTAAAAAAAAAAAATTCCCATCAGTTTGAAATGCTATGCTCATTGTTTGCCAAGCAGCATATATTTAGTTCTGATGTCTTTTCTACTATGCTGTGAAACCAACACTTCTTTCACCCACTTCCAGTACAAACTTGTCTGATGTATTATAACCGCTTAATGCATTTAATTCTTGGCAGAGTTAACTTCCCTTCCTGCCGCTTATGTTTCTTTTTTTTTCATTTTTGAAGATATTATTTCTAGTTAGTTTTTATGTTTTAAATGAAAACACATTCTCATGTCAGTTTTTCATGTTACCATAAATTTGATTAATATTTTAATTAAGACTTCTATAAGAAATGTTAACATTTGTACAATATTGACACTTTCTATCAAGAAATAAGGTGTATTTTTCTGTTTATCTCTATTATGCCTTTCAGTAGAACCTTATCATTTCTTTCATGTAAGAAAAATATTATATATATATATATAGTTTTTTTAATGTAATTGCATGTGATAATTCCATGGGAGTGTTTTATAATCCATAAAAATTTATGAGAATATCTTTTGACCTTGCAATTACACAGCTAGGAATTTACCTTGTAGAAATATTTCCCAAAGTACATTAAGTTATTTGTACAAGTATGTTGACTGAAACATTGTTCATAATATTAAAAAATTGGAAGTGATTTAAATGTATATCAGTGAGGGGCTATCTAAATACAATACAGTCAGTAATTCCATATAATAGAATGCTTGCATCTCTGAAAGTGATTATGGTCGATTACTATACACTGATATGGAAAGGTTTCCCATATATATCATTAAATGAAAATATATATATAAGAAGGTCTATAGTAGGTTGACATCTGAATAAATTTTGTATAAATTTTAAAAAGATAATTATACTGCAGTATCCATAATCATTTTTCTAGAAGGATATACCAAACATATTTTACTGGGAGAATTTATAATAATAATATATTTCTTAAGCATTTAATATAATTCAGTCATTGTTTTAAGTGCTTTTCATATAATATCTCATTTAATTCTCACCATAATCCTGTGTGGTAGGTTATTTTCTTACCCATATTTTACAATGAAGAAACTGGGATTATGAAAGAATAAAATGCTCTAGAATATGTTTAGGAAATAAACAAAAGAGCTAAGATTCAAACCCAAAAAGATCGGCTTCATAATCAACATGCTGAACTGACACTTCCTTTTAAAAGTGCTCATCTTTAGAGGGGAAGTTCTAAGAATTTGAGGTAGGGATCTATTTATTTTGCTTTTACAACTTTTTTTCTACTACTTTCCTTGTGATTTTTTTAATAAAAATCTAACATTGTTCCCAAGTTTTATCCAAGTAATGGATATGGGTATTTCAGTTTTTATTTATAATTTTTGAATTTGTACAAAGCCTAAGGTGTTATATTGGCAAATTTACAGTAAACAAATAGTGAAGGTACTCACATGTGAAGGAGAATATCTTAGAGAAAATGTGTCTCCCCCCAAGCAGGGCAGTTGCTGCTGCTGCTAAGTCGCTTCAGTCGTGTCCAACTCTGTGCAACCCCATAGACAGCAGCCCACCAGGCTCCCCAGTCCTTGGGATTCTCCAAGCAAGAACACTGGAGTGGGTTCTCCAATGAATGAAAGTGCAAAGTGAAAGGGAAGTCGCTCAGTCGTGTCTGACCCTTAGCGACCCCATGGACTTCAGCCTACCAGGCTCCTCTGTCCATGGGATTTTCCAGGCAAGCAGGGAAGCAGCTGGTGTTAAAGACATAAGGAGAGGAACATTGCATCAAAGAGTGGTTGGGAGTAATACAAGGCAGTCTTTCTAAGTCTGGCCATCACCACAACCTGGTGACTTGACTATACATTAACCTACCTTTGGATTGATACAAATTATTAGCAACACATGAGAAAGATATGCAAATATAATAAATAAATTTAAACTAGAGTATCAACTATTGAGTAGAATTATTATTCATACATGGGCTTTCCAGACAGCTCATTGGGTTAAGAATCCACCTGCAATGCAAGAGGTGCAGGTTCAATGCCGGGTCCAGGAAGATCCCCTGGAGGAGGGCATGGCAACCCACTCCAGTATTCTTGCCTGGAGAATCTCTTGGACAGAGGAGCCCAGTGGGCTACAGTCCATAGGGTGGCAAAAAGTCAGATAAGATTGAAGCAACTGAGACCGTACACACTATTCATATAGCATGACTCATAGCATTTGTGACTATTTTGGATTCATCATTCCATTCACATAGAGATGATGATGTAACAATATTACAGAATTATGTGTGATGTGTGATAGAAATATGACATGCTGGAATGACTGGGTCTTTACGTTAAAATAAATTGTATGAGTTACACAGTGTTTAATAGTTTTTGACTAGTGTGAAATAATGCTGTAATTGGGATTTATCCAAGCAGGAGTATTATCAGTGGTATGGAGGCACTTCAAAGATTACTTCCTTGTGCAAGTTATTTGCATATCACCTACTATTCCAAAAAAAGACCTAAGTTGAATCTCTTATGTATTCCTTCTAGAGAGTGGTATTGTGTGCATGTGTGTGTGAAAGAGTGAGTGTACAACTCTGTATAACATCAACTGGAAAAAAAAAAGCTCAATGTGAGAGCTGGGAGTTAACTTTCCTTTGGAGATAATGAGGACTATAGTCTGAAAGAGGTGAGAGTGGAAGGTAAATTTATATATGATTTTAGTGAAGTGGGGTACATTCAATCCAGCACACATTTTGGCACAGGCTTTTTGCTAGTCTTGAGGAACATATGTCTCTGTTAATGATTTTAGCATTTTTCTAGATCTAAGAAGATACAAGAAATTAGGCTCATAAAATCTTTTCTTAAAAATGCCTATCTGTGGGCAAATTGTTTTGCTAGTTTTTCCTATAGCACACAGTACTTATTCCTGACCACCACCCTTTAGGGTGTGTTGAATGTCAGCAACTACTGTGGCTAGTGACGTTGTTCTCTTGGAACCAGTTGGTGAGTGACAATTTTTAGTTGGCAATAACTATGTGATAGTATATGTAACAGTATTTGAAATGATAACTAGACTCATTGCAAATCATAAGCTAATATGGCAAAGCTGAGGAAGAGAAGTAGCCACACCCTGCCCCCTCCATGGCCTCTCTTTAAGTATCAACTCTAGATTACTTATCAAGACTTCCTAAGAAGTGGAGGGAGAGGTAGCAAAGTGGGCAAGAGATGAGAAGGTGATGACTAAAGAGGCATGGAAGAGTGGGAAAGAGGAAGATAAAAGGGTCGTCATGTCCTGCTTGTTTCATTTCTTTTCTGTGATCACTCAGACATTGGTCAGACTCAGGTTAGGGAAGGAGAATTTGGAATTGACCTTTACTCTGGAATTTTTACTATCTAAAAATTAGAATGTTTTAGAACTGAAAATGTCTGTAAACTATCCATTGTTGCAAGTAAAAGGGAAAAGTCAAAGTGAAAGTCACTAGTCATGTCTGTCTGTTTGTGACGCCACAGACTAACAGTCTGTGAAATTCTCCAGGCCAGAATACTGGAGCGGGTAGCCATTCCCTTCTCCAGAGGATCTTCCCAACCCAGGATTCCAACTGGAGTCTCCTGCACTGCAGGTGGATTCTTTACCAACTGAGCCACCAGGGAAGCAAGAAAAGGGAAATGTGACCATTAATTTGATATGTCAACTTGACTAGGTTGTGGGTACTTCATTACACAGTCAAACATTTTTCTAAATGTTTCTGTGAGGATGTTCTTTGGATGAGATCAACAGTGGGCTTTAACTAGACTTTGGTCTGTAATGTGGATGGACTTCATCAAATTGGTTGAAGGCCAGAAGAGAACAACAGAAAATAAAAACTGACCTCCCCAGAGCAAGAGTAAATTCTGCAGCAAACAGCATTTGGACTCGAACTGCAATATTGACGTGTTCCTGGGTTTCCACCCTGCCAGTTCACACTGAAGGTTTGGATTCACAGGCCTCCATAGTCATATGAACTAATTCCATCAGACAAACTTTTCTTTTTATCTATATGCTTATCCTGTTGGTGTGTTTTTCTGCAGATCCCTGCCTAGTACAGGCAATAAGAGCATGTTTGAAGCGGTAGTGTGCGATAAAGCACCGCTGTCTTCTGCTTATACACTTAGAAGTCTGACCCATTTGATAAACTGGTTATAGACTAGATACTCTTTACTCTTACACAGAGAACTGGTGAAAGACTAACAGAAAACAGAAATAGTGTGAGTTTTCTCTCTTGCATTTCTCTCCTCATTTAACTCAGTCCTCTGTCCTCTCATCTTCCTCCTCTCAGAAGACTTGCAGCTGATTTTGCTGTGTTAGAAGATTGAACTGGTCTCTTTCTGTTATGTAATCTATGTGCTAGCATAATCCAGAAATCTTTTTATGTTGAATAGGAGCAGCTAAACTGGTATAGAATTGTTGACAGATGTGTAGCACATCACAAGTAAGTGAAGCTTCCCCCTCTTTTTAACTGAATTTGCAATTTTATAGAGCATTTTAAATGGCAGGATTATTGAATCCACTTTGAGAAGAGTTGCAATGTGCCTCACATTCAAGCACCAATTTACACTCATTTACAATGTCATAAAAATCCTACGAAAATAAATCACCTTGGAATCCAAATACCGAGGTCTCACATCAATGCATCTTCTATTTCAAAGCTTTTTGTCTAATGACATGAATGCCTTGGACATGCACATTCAAAACAGTATATATACATCTGTTGATGCTCCTAAAATAGACTGCTTGATTCCCTTCTCCCCTTTTTAAATCTTTGTTGCCTGAAGTGAAGAAAAATAATTTAGGTATACTTGAGAGAAATAGATCTCATTGTATATTTTCTCTTTTAGGCAATGACTGTTTTTATCTATACCCTGCAGAGTAAATTCTAAATCTCTTCCATGATATGACTAGAATGTGTTTGATGAGTTTTCAGCTAAATATATGTCCTTCGAATGAATGCATCATGGCACACAATGTATGCTCATCAAGGTCTGAGTTTCTTCTCTTATCTTCAGCACACTGACACCCAACATCAGCTAGCCAGTGTGCTGGTGACAGGTTAAGGAACTCTTCTGAGTTCAAGCCAAGGGAAGGTGGGTGAAATGATATGAACTACTTCTGGACATGACCTCTGTAAGTTCTCACATGATCATCTGTGTAATACCGTATTTCCTTGTGAGCTCATCTAGTTGGATGTAGAGAATCCACTGAAAGATTCCAAGGTTCCTAGGCAGTGACAGGCGAGTCACCACATCGAATATCTCTTAGTGTCTGGACTACATGAAATAGGAACTCTATGGTGATTCACCTTACACTGTGACATGAAAAATAAATAAATGGTATAATTGCCAACATCCATTAGATCATAGAAAAAGCAGGAGAATTCCAGAAAAACATCCACTTCTGTTTTATTGACTACACCTAAGACTTTGACTGTGTGGATCACAACTGTGGAAAATTCTTAAAGAGATGGAACTACCAGACCGCCATATCTGCTCTGGAGAAATCTGTATGTAGGTCAAAAAGCAACTGTTAGAACTGGACATGTAACAATGGACTGATGCCAAATTAGGAAAGGAGTATGTCAAGGCTGTCTATTGTGTTATCCTGTTCATTTAACTTCTATGCAGAGTTCCTCATATGAAATACTGGGCTGAATGAAGCACATGCTGTAATCAAGATTGCCAGGATAAATATCAATAACCTCCGACACGCAGATGACACCAACCTTATGGCAGAAAGTGAAGACGAACTAAAGAGCCTCTTGATGAAAGTGAAAGAGAGTGAAACTGCTGGCTTAAAATTCAGCATTCAAAAAATGAAGATCATGGAATCTAGACCAATTAATTCATGGCAAATAGATGGCGAAATAATAGAAACAGATAATTTATTTTCTTGGGGTCCAAAATCATTGCAGATGGTGACTGCAGCCATGAAATTAAAAGATGCTTGCTCCTTGGAAGAAAAGCTATGAGCAGCCTAAACAGCTTATTAAAAAGCAGAGACATGTACCCCAATGTTCATTGCGGCACTGTTTATAATAGCCAGGACATGGAAGCAACCTAGATGTCCATCAGCAGATGAATGAATAAGAAAGCTGTGGTACATATACACAATGGAGTATTACTCAGCTATTAAAAAGAATACATTTGAATCAGTTCAATGAGGTGGATGACACTTGGGCCGATTATAGAGAGTGAAGTAAGCCAGAAAGAAAAACACCAATACAGTATACCTACACATATATATGGAATTTAGAATGGTGGTAATGATAAACCTGTACGCAAGACAGCAAAAGAGACACAGATGTATAGAACGGCCTTTTGGACTCTGTGGGAGAGGGAGAGGGTGGGGTGAGTTGGCAGAGTGGCAATGTAACATGTGTGATATCATAAGTGAAACGAATCGCCAGTCCAGGTTTGATGCAGGATGCAGGATGCTTGGGACTGATGCACGGGGATAATCCAGAGAGTAGGTGTGGGGCGGGAGGGCGGAGGTGGGGGACGGGATTGGGAGTTCATGTATACTCGTGGCTGATTCATGTCAATGTATAGCAAAACGAATACAGTATTGTAAAGCAAAACAAACNGAGGGAGAGGGTGGAATGGGTTGGCAGAGTGGCAGTGTAACATGTATGATATCATAAGTGAAACGAATCGCCAGTCCAGGTTTGATGCAGGATGCAGGATGCTTGGGACTGATGCACGGGGATAATCCAGAGAGTAGGTGTGGGGCGGGAGGGGAGAGGTGGGGGTCGGGATTGGGAGTTCATGTACACTTGTGGCTGATTCATGTCAACGTATAGCAAAACGAATACAGTATTGTAAAGCAAAACAAACTAAAAAATAAAAATCAATTAAAAAAAAAAAAAAAGAAATAAAATGTTGATGGCCACAGTTAGCCCTATGGAAATGAGTAGTATTTCAGGCAGAACTGGGAAAGGGATACATTCATGTTTTGCTCTGCATTTATTACTTTGTGTATAACAAAATATAATCATGTATATCATTGCAGTCATCTATTATTGTACAGTAAACCTCCCAAAACCTTAAAAAAAAAAAAGCAGAGACATTACTTTGCTGACAAATGTCCATCTTGTCAAAGCTATGGTTTTTCCAGTAGTCATTATGGATGTGAGATTGGACTGTAAAGAAAGCTGAGCACCAAAGAACTGATACCTTTGAACTCTGGTATTGGAGAAGACTCTTGAAAGCCCCTTGGACTGCAAGGAGATCAAACCAGTCAATCGTAAAAGAAATCAGTCCTGAATATTTATTAGGAGGACTGATGCTGAAGCTAAGTCTCCAATATTTTCACCAACTGATGGAAAGAACTGACTCATTAGAAACAACCTTGATGCTGGAAAAGATTGAAGACAGCAGGAGACGGGGACAACAGAGGATGAGATAGTTGGATGGCATCACCAACTGGATCAACTTGAGTTTGAGTAATCTCTGTCAGTTGGTGATAGACAGGGAAGCTTGGCATGCTGCAGTCCATGGGGTTACAAAGAGTTGAATAAGACTGAGTGATTAAACTGTAACTATATTAATCCATTCAGATTTTAGGGTTGTTTTTACTTCAGCTAACATCTATTACCATTAATAATGCAGATATTCTAAGCTTTAGCCTCAGTAAATTATATTCATACTTTGTCTATGCTTTTTGTTAATCTAAAATGCCCACCCCATCTCTGGCTTCTTCAAGGAAGGCCCAATAAAGTTCTTTCTTCCTCATATCCATGGAAAGAACTTAAATGTATTTGTGGCCTTCCACCACTGTACATCCTATTATACTGTTTTATACCATGCCCAATATGTTTCTGTATCTCCCTTATCAATCCTTAGAATACCTGACATATAGAGATGTCCAGAGCAAATCAGGGGAGTCCCATTGGCCCTACTACTCATATCCATTCATACATCTATAAATATTTTATAATTGCTGTGCTAAATAATCGTAGTTGTATATCTGGCTGCAAAATATTTTTATATTTGTACACTTTAAATCAAAATAATTCATGAAGAAAATGAATCCTTTTGAAAAATGAGGGGTTAAGTTTGTCAAACGAAAGAGCATAAATAACCTGTATTACACAAGTATCTGTTGTGACACACTTTGCAGGTGACTCTTCAGTGAGTGGTTATGAAGGCCTCACATTTAGAAACCATTAACATTTTGAAGTTACAGAATCCTGAGGTCAGCAGTAAGCAGCCTAAACAGTCCCCATGAGGAAGTCAGCACATGTCCCCCAAAGTAAATTTCTTATCCCCTTATCACATGAAGCAGCCCATTAAGTAGTTATGGTAGTAAATTTTAAATTCCCCTGAAGAAAAGGTTGACAAAATTGAACTATGAAAAAGAGCAAAGAAGATTAAATTACTAGAAGAAGAGCAAAGTCTTGAGAGTAACTTCACAGTGACCTTCAGGCCCATGAAGTTTTATTAAGCGGAGAGTGGGCAGAGAACAATAAGAGAGCACTGCTGAATTTGCAGATGTTTGGGTTATCTGAAGGATGTAATGGCTGAAGGATGTAAACATCACATGGAGGGATAAAGGGAATTTGTAAAATTTTGGTATTAGTTAGTGTTAAGACTAGCATATTCCTCATCCTAGAATCATATGGCTTTCAAGTCTATCCCTCTCATTTCTGAGATAAACAAATAATCGGAGAGAAGTTGGTTAAACAGAGTTGGGACATCATTTGAGATTTTAGCAATTTGAAAGTATTTAGTAAGTCCTACACACACACAAACTTGTTATTACAACCCCTCTGATTTTTTAAATAAAAAACCATTTGGACATTTCCTGGGATGAATACTATTTTTAAATGATATTTTTTCATTGAAAAGTGGGTAACATGTATTAAGTAAATTCCATCTTTGCTGCTTATCCTGCTTTACATGTAAGGAGATCAGACTGCAGCTCTTTCTGTAATTTTTTTTTTTTTTTTTTACCAGTTGAGTTGTAGATGCTTTACAAGCATCGGCATTAGATTCTCACTGGACTTGTCCCCAGCCAAGTCTACCCAGCATACTTAATCAAGGCATAGGATGGCCATTTCTTGTGTGTCTCTTCATGGTTAAAGGACTCTTTTGCTTGAGATCTAAAATGTATAAAGAAGACTCAGAGAAGGAAAGGAATCATTATACCCTCAGTCTCATGTCAGTATTTTTCCTTCATATATTATACTTCATTTTGTAAATATTGATGAAACAACATGCATGTTATAGTCATCAAAAGGATTGCTAACCCTAGGAGCTAACAATCAGGCATTGATTCATGGGCTAACTTTTCCATGTGGGAATTTAGTAGTTCTTGTGGTGAAATATCACTACTACCATCAGGAAAATGATATATTACAGATTAAAAATGTTGCACACATTTTTTATTGATGTGACAAGGAGGAGGAAGGGGATTTTGATATGGTCAATATGTTGTTGTTTAGTCACTAAGTGCCCAGCATGCCCAGGCTTCCCTGTCCTTAACTATCTCCCACAGTTTGCTCAAACTCATGTCTATTGAGTCAGTGATGCTATTCAACCATCTGATCCTCTGTCACTCCTTCTCCTTCTGCCCTTTCCCAGCTCAGTCTACTAATAATTGATATGTATGAGTCCAGTTACTCATGAGTAGACCAAGTCACGCCAAGCTAAAAGGAGCCTCATGAAACCATGTAGTTGTTATCTCTGAATATATGAATGAATAAAGCCAAGTCATTACATATATTCATACATACAACAATAACAACAAAATGTTGGATTGTGTGTGTTGTGGAGAATAATGAAATAGGCAAAGGAGAAAGGATGCCAGGGTATAGGAGATAAAATTTCTCAAAGGACAGAAAAGGAGTATGAAATCACATTTGAGCAGTGAACTACAGGAGTAAATAAATGATTGAACCATACAGTAAATTTGGGAAAGAGTTTTAAGTAAGGAAACATAACCTGGAAATATCTCGAACTGAGGGACAAGCAAGAAGACCAGGGAGGAGTTAGTAGAAAGTAAAGTCAAAGACATAAAGTAGAAACAGATCATATAGGATGTTGTGGATGATTATAACTATTTCAATTGTCCTCAAAGTGAACTGAGAAGATACTGAATGGTTTTAAATAAAATAATTGAGTAAAATATGTTCATCTTACAAGGATAGTTTTGACTGTTGGCTGTCCTGAAATTAGACTATGGGAGACCAGATGTACTAGGGCAAAGACAGAAGCACAAAGGCCAGTGGAAAGACCATTAAATAATCTCAACAAGAA
Source organism: Aepyceros melampus (assembly GCA_006408695.1). Classification (NCBI taxonomy): domain Eukaryota; kingdom Metazoa; phylum Chordata; class Mammalia; order Artiodactyla; family Bovidae; genus Aepyceros; species Aepyceros melampus. Next base: position 45,110 of record SJXQ01007922.1, on the reverse strand, counting down.
AGGATGGTAGCTTGAAACAGAGTAGTAACGTGGACAGGCTGAGAAGGCATATATTTTGAAGGTGAGAAACAGTGAGTTTTGCTCAGGATTAAATTTGGATGCAAAGTGTGAGAAAGGTAGGATTCAAGAGTGATCCCAAGGCTGTTGACCTGAATAGCTAGAAAATTGGAGTTGTCATTTAGTGAGATGGGAAACATGGCTGAAGAAACAAGTTTAGGGGGAAGACCCAGAAGTTGAGTTTTGAATTATAATTTGAAATGCCAATTACTTTTCATAGAATGTATGTCAAGTGGGCAGTTAAGAATGCTATTCTGAAATTCAGAGAGGTGTAGGTTAAAATGAACGATGTGGAAGGCATTATTGCACAGCATATTTTAAACCATGAGGCTGTGTGAATATGCCAGGGTAGTGAGTGTGTAGATAGAAAAGAGATGAAGTTCAAGGTCTGACTACTGAGGGTTAGGAAATTTTAGGAGCTAGGGAATGGGAGAGAATGAGAAAATGGATTGGAAAGGAGCCAGTAATGGAATAAATCCAGGAGAAAATAATTTCCAGGAAGGTAGTATTGTTATTGGAATTGCTAATACTTTTTTTTTTCCTTTCTTCACACAGTCTTAAAAATTTAAGTTCAAACTCCCAAGTCATTTTCCTCACGCTTTGTAAAGAATTCCTATTCAAATTAGGAGTAACAAATGTAGTAATTCAAATAACCTGTGAAGTATTTGGTAACCTTTCTTTCAATTAGACTTCAGTAGTAATTTCATTAATTAAATCAATGAACTTCCTGTGTACCTAAGAGAGCTGTACTGACTTCTTAAACTTTATTGCAGTTTTCCCAGACACAGAGATTCAGGCAAAATTGAAATCACACACGCTGAAGAAAGATGAAACTTTAAAAGTTTAAAAAAAGAAAGCCAGATCTCATCAGGTCTCACCTAATGAATTAGGGTAATTGAAATATTCGTGTTAATGGTGGGTGTTGAGCCAGTGTTAAAAACTGAAAATAAATTACGAGTCCTTGCCTTCACCCCTCTCAGTCACAGTTAATACAGGGTTGTGGAATGAAGGGTGGCAAGTGGAGGGATGTATCTCTTTTTAACCTCTTCACCCAATCAATCACCCACTTTAACTTAATACTTCTAGTTCACTCCTAAACCTCTCCTAGGAAATACTATTCTAGTATAGGTGTCAAAAATCATCCCTCTCCCAGACTTGGAAATAATTTCTACTTGCTTTCTCTGACTTTGTTTTCTATTTTTGTCCATCATAAATATAGCCATTAAAATAATTACATTAAATTACATTGGATTATTATTTCCATTTATGTTTTTATATAATTTCATATTTCTCATATTATTTATTCTTTATCATTCTCTTTCTTGGTCAGATACAGTGATAATGCTATTAGTCTTTCAGGAAAATTTTAGTTTTGTTGATCAAGCCTTAGTTCCTTCATTTATATTTCAATAAGTAGAGATCTCGTGTCTGTTGACTCATTGTTCCTCCTCCTTTTCCTTTTTTGGTTTTCATTTTCAACCATTTGAGTCATGAGTCTTAGTTTTCAAATTCTATAGGTTTTTTTTTTTTTCCTTTGATTCTTTGTTGGTTTCCTTGTTTGTTTCCTACTATATACTTTTGAGGCTCCACATTTATTTCTGTATGCTGCTTTAGCTGCATCTCATAGTATACTTTTATTTGTAAGTTTTCCAAAATTTCAGCGAGTTTTCTTTTCTATTGTGATCAACAGTTATTTAAATGGATGTTTCAAGCTTTCAAGTGGATAGATTTATTTTTCACTGTTTTGTTCAAGGTCATTGTTAATTCTAATGTTATTGCATTGTCTTCAGATTATATAGTCTTTATGATTTCTGCTCTTTGAAATTTTTAAGATGCTTTTTTGTAGTTTTAATGCATCTTCTACTTGTATGATTGTTCCATATATGCTTAAAGCAAAGTAACTTAATGATTTTAAACACAGAGACCTATTTTAGACAAATATGCTTAATAACAGTAAGTTAATCCTCTTTCCAAGAATGAAATATTTATTTGACACTTACAAGTTCACTTTCCAAGGCAATGAAGATATTGCAGTGAACACAATAGATAAAATTTCTGTTCTCCATGAGTCTAGTCAGAAAACAGACAGTAAACAAACAAGCAAAATTGTTATGTAACAACACATGATAAGTTGAGTAGAGATAATAAAGAAGGGCAAAGTAGATGGAGAGTAACAGGAAGTGCAATCAGCAGGCTGTTATTTTTAAAAGATCAGGTAGGGCTTCCTTGATGAGGTGACATTTGAGGCAGGACCTGAAAGAAATGCAGGACAACTTTGTGACTGTCTTGGAAATGGAGAGCTTCACTGGAGGAAGGGCAAGTGCAAAGGATCCTAGGCAAGAACATCCAGGATGTAATCTGGGAATGGCAAGGAGGTCAAAGTGGCTGTAGAACATTGAGTAAGGGGCAGTATTTTTTCATAAAAGAATGGCGGGCAGACCACAGATTAAAGCAACATCAGTTTTTACTGTTATGGTGAGAAGGAAATCCTTTGGTGGGCTTTGAACATAGAAGCACTGTGATCTGGCAGATTCCATCTTTGTTGCTGGGCTGAGAATAAGCTTAGGCCTAGGGGAGAACTGAGCAGGACAACTGTAAAGCCAATTACGGGAGGCTTAAAGGTGGCTTAGAGCAGGATGTAATATTTAAATTTGGGGAAGTGGTTGAATTCAGGCTATGTTTTGAAGATAGAATAAGAATTTGAAAACAAATTGGGAGGACTCAAGAATATGTCATTTAATTTTTTTTTTTTTTTTTTTGAGGGAGACACTGAGCAATGGAAGGATAGGGTTTTCTACTTACTGAGATAGGAGAGTCTGTGGATAGAACAGGCTTGGGTGGGAAAAAAATCAATTTACTTATAGACACTCTAAATTTGAGTTGACAAGTTCATACATTAGAGGAGAGGTTAAGTAGCAGTTGGATAAAACAGTATTTAGATCACAGGAGATATCTGACTCTTTTTTATTTTGGAGATTTATGAAGAGTGTTAAAAACCCATGGGCCTGGTTTGAGACCACCTAAGCAGTGAATATAAAAAAGAGATAGAGGAAGCTGGGAAATGAAACCTTTGGGCATCTTTGTGTTTAATTGCTGAGGACAGGAAAGGGAACCATTCAAAGAATTTAAGAAGGAGACTTCCATAAAGAAAGAAAGGAATCAAGATATTGTGTATTTACAGAGGCCAAGAGTTTCAATAGGCAGGTAGCAATCAGCTCTATCAAATATACAGGTCAAGCAATGTGAAGACTGGAAATCTCACAGTAGATTTATCAATATGGGGGTCACTGGCACATAGACAAGGGCTAATGTTGTTCATGATAAAAGCCTAATGGTGTGGGTTGATGAGAGACCAAGATGTAAATAGTTCTCAGAGAGTTCCTACAGACTTGAAATAAGTCAATTATTGAGGATGAGATGGTTTTGAAAGATAGAATTGCTGGAGTGGTGTCTTTGAGTAAGCCAAAAGGAGCTGGGGTCTGGTCTGCATGGGGAAAGAGGTATTAAAAGAAGATCCTGCCACTTGCTTTATGTCTCAATGTATTTCAGAAGATGCAGGGTGCAGATCTTGCTCTGGTTGGAAAGGCACTGCCTCTTTTCTGCCAGGCTTCGAGTCCCGACAATTATGCTTTGTCTCCTTCTTGTTCTCCCCTCTCACATGAAGAGGACAAGCCAAAAAGCTTAAACATTTTCATCCCCCTTAACTGCTTGACAAGCCTGTTTTGAAGATGTATGCTTATCCCCGAAGTACATTTTTCTCTCTTTAAATATTTAAAGCTTCTTAAGTCCCCCTGATTATATCAATTATACTTAAAATAACATATTTTGGTATTAATCTTTCCATTAGTTTATCATCATGGTATCTGGAATAAAAGTAATATCCCAATATAACTCTTCAAGTTCAGTAAAAATGAAGAGTAGAATAATGTGTTCCTGTGAAGACGGCAATGGCATCCCACTCCAGTACTCTTGCCTGGAGAATCCCATGGATGGAGGAGCCTGGTAGGCTTCGGTCCATGTGGTTGCTAAGAATCGGACACGACTGAGCGACTTCGCTTTCACTTTTCACTTTGATGCATTGGAGAAGGAAATGGCAACCCACTCTTGTGTTCTTGCCTGGAGAATCCCAGTGACGGGGGAGCCTGGTGGGCTGCCGTCTATGGGGTCACACAGAGTCGGATATGACTGAAGCGACTTAGCAGCAGCAGCAGCAGTGAAGACATTCTCAGCTCTGGATACCTTTTGTTTTTCCTCCCTACATTTTATTCCCACTTTAATGATTGTATTTCTGTTAGCAAAGTCAGGTTCGGCTGTTAGCCACTCAGAAATCAATCATCAAGAGGCAAATGTCGGTAGAAAGGAAAGATGCTTTAATTAGAAAAACCAGCATTCTGGGAAGAAGGTGGAATCCTATCCCAAAACCAACTCTGAAGATTCTGCTCAGTCATGACAGTTTTAAAAGGGAAAAAAAGGGTGAGAAGAATCTCAGTGAATCATCAAGGCAGGCGGTTGGATTTTGCATCCTTCTCCATTGCATTCAAGCTGGCTAACTCTCTCTTCAGAGGTTAATCCTATCTGCGTGATTTGCCTGAAGGATTGTTAAGGAGTCTGTTGGAGGTAGAAAGCTAGTCATTGTTTAACTACTGAATTCTTCTTACTTCTTTTTATCTTAGAAAAAAATCAACAAGTTAGACAAGGCATGATGTGCATTCAGAACATAAATCAGGAGTTATTAATACTTTAAACTGCCCTATGATTTAGTTTCTACAATTGGTTCCTTGAAATTAGAAAAAAGAAATGGGCAAATAGGAAAGGGGCAAATAGGAAAGGGGCAAAGAGCTGCTTTCACTTCAAGGTTTGGGAGGAGGGAAGGCTCTACTATTTCTTTTCCCCCTCATGAGACCAATGACCAAAGCACAGTTACTTGACCAGGTAAACGCCATGAAGATGGAAGTCATAATGCTACCGCACGGTAACTGTGGCTCCATGTTTAGAAAAGCTCTCTTCCCCTACTTACATTTACTTACATCAGGTACGCTTATGCATGAAGAAGACTCTACCTGTCACTGTACAGAGCGAGGCTTAGGTTAAGGAACGCACTACAACTATTTATAAGGGTTCTGGCCTTGGGGGATTGTCAGCATCTTCATTAGATATAAGCCCTGGAATGTTCACCAGGCAGAAAACTGGGCTGCCTCAGAGCACAAAGAAGGTTGAAACCACACAGAGCTTCTGTAATTTTATAATGTTCTTCTAGAAAGAACCAAAGCTTTAAAAAAAAAATGTACTACACTACTTTTTGTTGTTCCTCTCTTAGTCTGGGCTGCTCTGATAGCTCAATTGGTAAAGAATCTGCCTGCAATACAGGACACCCAGTTCACTTCCTGGGTCAAGAAGATCCACTGGAGAAGGGATAAGCTACCCATTCCAGTATTCTTGTGCTTCCCTGGTAGCTCAACTGGTAAAGAATCCACCTGAAATGCCGGAGACTTGGGTTTGATCTATGAGTTGGGAAGGTCCCCTGGAGAAGGGAAAGGCTACTCACTCCAGCATTCTGGCTTAGAGAATTCCATGGACTATATAGTCCATGGGGTTGCAAAGAGGCAGACATAACTGAGTGACTTTCACTTTCTTTTCACTTTCTCTTAGTCTACTATAAACAGTTGACAATTCATGAATTAAAATTTTTGTTTACAAAAGTGTAAACATATATACTAAAAATAGGATGTCATATAGCAATAAAAATAAACTTATGTATCTATATATATCCTAGCATTATTATAGAGTGATTGAGCTTAAAAGGATTATACAGAGTGTGTGCCTTTTTATAACATTAAAAATGACTAAAATTAGACAATGCACTTTCAAAGGCATATTCTTTCTGTTCAGGTGCTTCATGCAGATCCCCCCACCCTCACCCAAGAAAATCATTGTTTGAGATAGTTGTTGTTTTGGGTTGAAGAAACAGGATAGAAGACCAGTTGAATCCACTTAAATTGTCATGGAGATTCTACTTTTCATAATATGTATGTTTACTGTGTTATTAAAAAGTATAGTAGTAAACACATTTAAAACATGTTATTAAAAATAAACACATTACAAAAATGAGAACATAGAAGAGCATTATTTGTGTCTTGAAGCAAACATTGCACTTAATCTAGATCTTAGGAAAATAAACATATTTTTAAAGAAATATAAAATTTTGCAAAAGAGCAAGTCATTTTTTCCCTATCTTGCTCTTCATCAAGAGTCAATTAAAACATTAAATACATTTCTGCTTCTTCCAATTCCAAGATTCTCTGTTTTTTTTTTTTTTTACAAATGCCAGCAGTCACACAAATCTAGGAGAATCTTTTGATATACACATTTATTGTAATATAGAATATAAATGCATTTTGATTCTGCTTCTTAAACTTAAAAAGCTTGTATTGTTAAAATTGCACACCCAGGAAGTGAGGGATCATTATTTTGAATCAACAAACTGAGGTGCTTTTATACCAGGAAATATAAGGAGTGTCTGCTGTGCACAGTGGATGAAGCAGGGGCGGTGGTGAAGAAGAGAACAGGAGAAAGATGTTAAGGTGGCATGTGAAGAAAGGGCCAAAGTAAGGGCAGCTGATTTTATTTATTTCTCACATTCAAGTGCCTTATGTTTAAATGACTGAGTGGTTTAGAGACTCTTCTCAGGGACAGAAAAAGAGATCTCCAAGATTCACCAATACATTTCACTAGTTTTCAGGTCAACTGAGTAATGTCCTTTCATTGCAGAAGAGTTAGAGTAAATGAGCAATATGCTTTCTCTAGTTTCATTAATGCTTTAATAAAAAAGAAAAAAGCTCATGTTTACAATCAGTCTATAACCCTTTTCAAACTCCCATGACTTAATTAATGCAAGGTAAACTTAGCACGACGAAGATCTGTTTGTGTGGGTAACAGCCATTTGCTACAGACGTCAAGGATGATCTGCACGTTTTGGTTGAGTTGAAATATTATTTATAAGACTGGAAAATCATTTTAATGTAACAGGCACATAAACTATTCTGGCTTGCTAACGGAATTGTAAATATATTAAGCATGTTCATTAAGAGTCATTCCTGAGTCTCGGTCATCTAGCTGTTTATCATATCCCAGTTGTACTTCAACCAAATCAGTGAAGACAAGGAAGTGTGTCAGAATTTAGGTGTCTATAGGTCTTGTGTTTTGGGGTCCAGATAGGTAAAGGCCTGGGGCATAAGATTTTTGACCATCTACCTTTAAAGTCTATAAACCAGAGAAAAGGTAGTTGAGCTCTGCCTGGCCATCCCAGACTTTGACCTCTGTCACCACTTACAGAGTTTAGGTGGAAGAACCCATTCAGGCTTCCCAGGGCTACATTTCAGGATTATATTAGTGTGGGAGGCTTTCCAAACAGGGTTTCAAGTGACTAATGATTTCATTGTGCCCCTTCCTTACAGCATCAATATCTACTATTCTGTAGAGAACTAACTAGAGTAAGCACCCTGCAGTCATAGCTTATGAATTGTAAATGTGCGACAATTATGGCCCTTGGGGTACAAAACACTTTTTTATAGTGATTTGTGGGGCCTATTTTTACTGGGAATGAGCTGACAATTGCCAGATTCATTGAGCTCCATCTACACTGGTCATATCCTTTGTGTGTTTGTGCATTGGACTTTCTTAATCAGAGAAATAAGCTTACATAATTTCTTTTAAATTACACATAGTGGGGAAGGAAGTGTGCAACATGGGAAAGTTTGTGAGAAAAATTTTAAAACAGAAATGTCAAGAGTGGGTTCACATTAAAAAAAAAAAAAGAAAATGTTTAATGAGCAATAAAATCCTCTGTAGTGATTCCAAGGGACGCACAGCATGGTCCAGGCAAGAAGCAGTATGAGTTAGTTATTCCTCTTGAGAATGGTACTGTTTAGAACATCCAAGTATTTTCTTCTGCTCAGGTCCCCTTGTCTGATTGTCTATCTTTTATTTTTCCTATTTGAAGTTTGTAACAATGAACCAATGTTGAGATATTTTCCAGGAAAAAAATGATTTACCTCATCTCTTACAAAAAGAACACAATAAAAATTTCATTGTGTGACAAACTGAAAGATATTTTCCCTATGAATGGAGTACTGTATACATAAAAGGGAAAAAAGAATAAAATATAAGTACATTCCATAGGACACCCCTCAAGGTTTTTTTTTTTTTCCCATCCACATACTAATAAAGTAAATAAGAATGTGTATACATATATGTATATGTGTTCATATGTAATTATATTTATATAATTCTATGTATTGGGGCTTCCCAGGTGGCTCAGTGGTAAAGAATCTGCCTGGAAATTCAGGAGACATTGGTTCGATCCCTGGGTTGGGAAGCTCCGTTGAGGAGGAAATGACATCCCACTCCAGTATTATTGCCTGGGAAAGCCCATGGACGGAAAAGCCTGATGGGCTGCCGTCCATGGGGTCACAAAGAGTCAAACACAACTGAGCAACCATGCACCTCAATTCTATTTATTACATTTATTATAATTACTATATTTGCATATACATATATATGAAATTGCAGGTATGTTAATAACTTAATGTCATTGGCATTTATTCTGTAGACAGCCATTGTGCCAGATACTCTGCTAGCTTTGGGAATGAATTGATAAAATAGAATCAACTCTTGGCCTCATGGGACTTATATCCAAAATGGGTTAAAAGCTTAAAATGAAAGTCACTCAGTTGTGTCAACTCTTTGCAATGCTATGAACTATACAATCCATGGAATTCTCTAGGCCAGAATACTAGAATGGGTAACCTTTCCCTTCTTCAGGGGATCTTCCCAACCCGGGAATCAAACCAGGCTCTACTGCATGCAGGTGGATTCTTTACCAGCTAAGCCACAAGGGAAGCCCAAGAATACTGGAGTGGATAGGCTATCCCTTCTCCAGTGAATCTTCCCAAGCCAGGAATCAAACCAGGATCTCCTTCACTGCAGGCAGATTCTTTACCAACTGAGCTATCAGGGAAGATTTGACATAGACTGATACAGATTGATGTATAATTAATGATTGTTCTATGAGGAAGAGGTACAAGTTATTATGGAAACATGAAAGTCACTCAGTGTGTCCAACTCTCTGTAACCCCATGAACTATACAGTCCATGGAATTCTCTAGGCAAGAATATTGGAGTGGATAGCCTTTCCTTTCTCCAGGGAATCTTCCCAAACCAGAGATTGAACCCAGGTCTCCCACACTCCAGGTAGATTCTTTACCAGCTGTACCATAAGGGAAGCCCTGAGTTATTATGAGAAAGCATGTTGTTATTTAAGCCCTTCAACTTCTGTCTGGATTTCTGAATCTATTGATTTGAGTCAGTTTAGTATCTTAGAGGGGCAGAGACATAAGAACAAAACTGTTTTTCACTTTGTTTATCTTCGGGTGCTCGTAAGGCCATCCCGCATAGAGAAGAAAAGTGAGGCACTGAATAGAGCTCTAGGTTATTTCAGCATTCTTATGAATGGTGTCCTCGAGGTCAGGGCAGGACTTGCTCCATGATTCCTGTCATAACTGGGAAGGATTTATTTTGATTCCATACTGCATCTGCTTCTATGGCTGCTTTAACTGTTATTTTGCCACTTCTGTTATTATAGGTATACCTAATGGTCTGCCTCAGGGAGCCCTGCCCTCCCTGCTCCATCTGATACTTGGGCTAAGGTGCCTTTGTTTGGCTCACAGGGAGATAGCCTGACCCTGCCCACCTGTGAAAGACTATAGCATTCTTATGTTCTTTGTGTGGGAAATGGTGCCCCTTGTCTGCGGCTTACTGGTATGGCTCAGAAATTCACATTTAGGGGGCTGGAATCTCAGATAGCTGTGACATCTTTGTTTATTGAATGATAGGAGATATTCCATTTCACACCACCCGTGAAATGACTGTAAGGAAGTGAAACTAACATATTCCCCTGCCTGAGGCTTGCCATTCTAGGAGATATTTGCAAGAATTAAACGGTCTTTTTTACTTTGTTCCCTCACCTCCCCGATCTCTAATCCTTAAAAGAACCTGGCATCCAGACCCTAACAAGATGGTTATTTTGAGACATTAGTCTGCTGTCTTCTCAATCAGCTGGCTCTCTAGAATAGAGTCATATTCCTTGCCACAACACCTCATCTCTCAGATTTATTGGCCTGGCATGCAGTGAGCAAAGTGAGCTTGAACTCAGTAACACTGTCTTCTCTCCTTCTGACGGTTAATGGATGATTAATGTCATATGTCAACTTGGCTAGGCTATGGTTACCAGTTGTTTGGTGAAGCCTTAATCTATATGTTGCTGCAATGGTATCTTTTAAATGTGATTAAATACTGAAAATCATTTGACTTTAAGCAAAGCAGGTTATACCCCACAATGTGGGTGAGACTTATACAATATATTGAAGGTCTTAGGAGGACAAATTAGGGTTTCTGGGCAGGAAGGCATTCTCCCTCAAGACTGTAATGTAGAAATCCTGCCTGAGTTTCTAGACTATTGGTCTGCTCTGTGGATTTCCAACTCAAGACTGCAACATAAACCCTTACTTGAATTTCTAGCCTGCCAGGCTGCTCTAGAGAATGCAGACTTGCCAGGCCCCACAATGGTGTGAGCCAATTCATTAAAATAAATTTTACTCTCTCTATATTTATAAACATATCCTATTGGTTCTTCTTCTGTGTAGTGCTCCATCCGGTATACTACTAAACTACTGCAAAATGGGTTAAATAGATTACCTTCAGCTGATTTCCTTAGAAGCAGAAACTGAGATAAATTTGCATATATAAATGATTTAACAAAGAGATAATTATAGTAAGAAACCAGTAAAGGAGTAAAAGGGGGTGAGACAGTGAAGGGAGTTGAGTTTTAGGCACAGTTATAGCCTCATCGGTTTGCAGTAGTTAGTCACTGGCTAAGGATTAGTTGGGCCCTGTAAACTCCCTCCAAACTGTTGCTAGCATAAGTTGTTAGAAGGAAAGCATACAGACACTACAAAATAGTAAACTGGTTCTACAGGTATGTGAGCGAGCATGGGCAGTCACACTATATAGGTGGTTAATAATTTTGGTGGATCTGGCCAAAGCCAGGCCATGTGCCAACTACTCTAATGTTCAGTGGCAAATCACACAATGATAGATTAAACACAGAATTTAGTATGGCTATATATCTCCCACACAAGAGAGAAGTGTTCCTCCCCTTCCTGCTACTAAGGAACAGGAAAAGAGTTGTAAATCACATCCCGTCACAGTAAATGTAACACAGTAAACAACATTCAGAAAACTAAGATCATGACATCCGGTCCCATCACTTCATGGCAAATAGATGGCGAAACAATGGAAACAGTGACAGACTTTATTTTCTTGGGCTCCAAAATCACTGCAGATGGTTACTGAGCCATGAAATTAAAAGACACTTGCTCCTTGGAAGAAAAGCTATGAGCAACCTAGACAGCATATTCAAAAGCAGAGGCATTACTTTGCCAGCAAAGGTCCATCTAGTCAAAGCTATGGTCTTTCCAGTAGTCATGTATGAATGTGAGAGTTGGACTATGAAGAAAGCTGAGCAACAAAGATTTGATGCTTTTGAATTGTGATGCTGGATAAGACTCTTGAGAGTCCCTTGGACTGCAAGGAGATCCAACCAGTCCATCCTAAAGGAAATCAGTTCTGAATATTGATTGGAAGGACTGATGCTGAAACTGAAACTCCAATACTTTGACCACCTGATGCAAAGAACTGACTCATTTGAAAAGACCCTGATGCTGGGAAAGATTGAAAGCAGGAGGAGAAAGGGACGACAGAGGATGAGATGATTGGACGGCATCACTGACTCAATGGACGTGAGCTTGAGCAAGCTTCAGGAGTTGGTGATGGATAAAGAAGCCTGCTGTGCTGCAGTCCATGGGGTCACAAGAGTCGGACATGACTGAGTGACAAAATTGAGTGAAACACCCTGCTCTGTTCCCAACACTGCACCGAATACTGAGGCAGAAACCCGGAAGTACAAGGCAGGTCTCCTCCTCTTCAGAAGTTGACTCATCTAGATGAGAAAATCATACAAGTAAATATTTATCATCTGTTGATTTTGAACCTCATCTCTGTCTGTGATGGGGGGATGATAATGTTATGTTTCATCTGACTGATATGAGAATTAAATAAACACATGAAAAAAATGTTTAGCACAGGGAAAGCCACATAAATGAAACTGATTTCTACTTTTTACACTTTTGCTGAATTGTGAGCTCCATGAAGTCATGAATCTTATTTTTCTTACCATTTTTTGCCCAGATCCTAGGATAGTTCTGGGGGCTTCACTGGTGGCTCAGATGGTTAAGAATCTGCCTGCAGTGCAGGAGACATGGGGGTTCATTCCCTGGTCACTGACCTTTAATAGGCATTTCATTTCCGTTTCAGTAAATGAACAGTAAATGTTAAGTAACAGGACATCCAGAGTTCCCATTTGCTTTTTTGTCTTCTCTAACATTGCTTTTTTCTTTCAACATAAGATTCACAAGGGCAAAGAGTTATTGCTACTTGTCAGTTATGTACAGCTGGCACTTAACGTTAAGTAATAATACTTGAGTCAGTTATAGATATATATTGTTCTTCAGGGATGTACCCATTGTTTATTACCCTTTGGGGAAATATCTTAAGTGTAAAAGAAAATAGAAGACATATGGGGTGCGGGTATTTTCTGAACTGTTCAGTGAACTTCATTGCTGAAATTTTGCCAGAGTTTAAAGTTCTGTTCAAAATTCTTAATCAGTCCGTATGTTCTTTTCTCATCTGCAAAGTGACTGCTACATACTATCATTTATGTATTCTGATTGCTCTATTACAGTCAAGTAGCCTTCTTCTACCTGAAAAATGTTCTCCTCTTGACAGACTAAGGCCACACCTTGGAAAAGGGTTTGTCTGCATGTCCATTCATTAATCACTTAATCAAGGTCTATGTATTTCTCCATTGCGCTGACAGTCATCATATATTTTGGGAATAAAAAGATGAATAAATATCTCTCCTCTCAAGTGATTGAACTAGTAGAGTGATTTTTTTAAAATTTTGCTCTTATGCCATACAATAAATAACAATGCATTTGGTTATGGAAATCTTAATTTTACTACTTGAATTTTGCCTAGGTATGCATCCAGGTAATCACTGTGTGTGTGTGTGTGTGTGTGTGTGTGTGTGTATGTATGCATGAGTGTGAATATATATATATAAAGGTATTTCAGAAGACCCCTTCTTGAACTTTCCCAGTCAATAATCCCCCCTCAAGAAAGAAGGTGATTCTCTGACTTCTAGCATTGTGGGTTAAATTTATGTGCAAAGAGACATTAAAACAGAGCATTTTTATGTTATTTGAAAATACAAAGATGAGTCTAAAGATGATAATGGAACAAATGGGGACCTAAGAAGTATAAGAAAGTAAGCCTTTAAAGAGGGGTGACTTTTAAGTAATGTCTAGAAGAAGGGGTATACATCAATGAGAAACTGAAGAGGGTCTTCTATGCATAAAGCAAAAAAAAAAAAAACAGGGCACACACAATGAGCATTCTATTTACTAGTTGATGAGTAGAGCATTTTACTAGATGGTGTATATGTTGATAATAAAGACACAGGCAACAAGCTAGAAAAGTAAGTTCACATCCGATAAAAGATTTTTATAACATTAAGAAGTTTAAATATTGTATCATGAACAACAGGAGGCCAGGATACTAACTCTGGAGCAAGACTGAGACCTTAACAGTCCTGAGCTTGAAACAATAAGCCTTCTCTGCCGTGAGGGTGGATTTGCACCAACTTTTTCCTCTGATTAGGTAGGTTCAGCCATAGCTCTGGGGTTGGATTCAAGGACAAACTGTGCTTGAGGCTGGTTGGATGTATTGATTAAAAGAAATGATGAGCTCTCTACATGAAAAACATTGAGGTGAATATCTGTAAATTAAATTTTGCTCTATGCCATATAATAAATAACAATGCATTCGGTTATGGAAATCTTAATTTTACTACTTGAACTTTGCCTGTGTATTCATCCAGGTAATCACTGTGTGTGTGTGTGTGTGTGTGTGTGTGTGTGTGTGTGTGTGCGTGTATATGTATTTATATATTTATAAGGATATTTCAGAACCCCTTCACGAACTTTCCCGGTCAATAATCCCCCCTCAAGAAAGAAGGTGATGCTTTGACCTCCTAACAGCCCTTTACAAATCATTATGTTAAGATTTTTAAGAAAGAGTATCCATACTATGCCTATTTTAGCTTTACTTTTCTATTCTTAATTGAGTATTTTCCTCTTGGTGTTCAAAGGTGGATAGATACCCAGAAGAAGGGAGACTATATATTTAGTACGTTCTTAGAATTTTGAGATGTTAAATGTCCAATTCTTTATACCTTGATCATTGCAATAGTCCAGGAAGAATGTGTGTCCCATTATTGCTTGCCTATAAGTCGGTATGTGAGTATTCAAACACAGGGAGAAAATGAAATATTCTCAATGGCAGTACACAAAGCATCAATTCTGTTGTGCATTTAAGGTAATAATAACAACTCACAGTAAATTTTTAATGTTTCCACATTTCACCACAACTATAATTTAGAAATAAAACTTACAAAACTTTTGGTGCCCTTTTTAAAAATTTATTTTATACTGCTAATATTATTTTGCCAAAAAGATTGATAGAATCAGCTTGCTTCCAACAATAGAACTCCCAAATCATGCTATTTCTAAGAGTCTTATCTTCGTGACAAAGGAGAGTCTTCTTGTCGCAAATATTTAATTTATGTCATACTGAAAATAAAATTACCTCAAAATTAGGAGAATCAGACTTTTATCCTACATAGTTCTCTTTTAAATAAAATGAGGTTTTTAAAATCTGTTACCAGTTGAATATTGCTATGGTCCTTTGTTAACAATTTAATTTGTAATGATTATTTTACTTTCATTTATCACTTATAGAGCCTAATAAGCAAAAAAGCAATTCACATGCCTTATTTCACAAGCTCTCCACAACACACCTAAGGAAATAGTAGGCACCAATATTTTGAAAGGAGGAAAAACAATCAGAAAAAGTGTCCTGTTCAATGTTATTTACTAAGCAGAATTCTCATCTGATTTCATGAAGAAGCTTTATATGAATTGAATCATTTAGAGAAATACTTAAATGTGTATATTTTAATACTAGAAGGGAGTCCAAATATCATCTTATTTGATCAGATGTAATGTGACAATGAAAGCTCAGAGAGGTCTAGTCATTTCCCAATTTTGCCTCCCCACCTCCACCATCTTAACTCCTTAGAGGCAAAATGACCATTCTAGTTTCAGATTTTTGATACTTGACATCTGAGCTCTTTTTAATCTCTTAAGATTTACATCCTTAATTTTTAAAACTGTATTTATTTTTTTCTTATTTACCAGTGCTGCATTCCAGTTGTACTGAAATGATTACTAGTAAATACTGTGTGGTAGGTAAACTCTGAACAGAAGAGAAATAAATGTTAGGGAATGATAAAATTAAGATTCAATATTGTAATAGATCCTGAAGCTGTTGTCTATGACTGATAGTACAGAAGGGTAGTTTCCTTATATTTACTGCTGTCCTTTAGATAAGGTAGAATTAAAAAATGGATTTCATCAACACGAGTCCTATAATAAATATTTTCATGTTAAATATGTTGAACATTTTTATGTACCATGTAATACACGAAAAATAGAATCTGTGAAACTGTACAGTCCCACGAATATGGTTACACACATGTACATCAGGTGAGTATTTGTGTGGCGTTGAATTCCTGTATGTGTACAATAGCATGGTTCAAAAGTACTTTTTCTGTTAAAACTACTGAAGCTTGATTCCCAACACCTTGCTATCTTATCTTCCTTCCCTTCAATCTCTCCGTTAATAGGATTTCTATAAACTAGCACAACAATGGGCTTGGTAGCTCAGCAGATTAGTCAGTGGGCTTTCATCCTTGGAACCTGGTTCAAATTCAGTCTCGACCAGATGTCCAATAATCCTCTATGGGCGGATTGCACTCAAAAGGGCATGAAGCCTAGTTTATCTTTGAACTTGATTTGGAACGGTTTTTGTACCCTTCCTAAAACTTGAGGCTTCATTCATGCAACTGAGGGAAAAAAAAAAAAAGTGAAATATAGGCATTTGCTTTTTTGACCAGTTTCCCTTCTGTAAGTTTCAAGGAAAAAAAAAAAAAAAGATGTTTCTTTCTTTTTTTTTTTCTCTTTAATCATGGTATATTAGAAATATTAAAAAGTAAAGTGATAGTATTATTTTTATTTTTGCATGTCTTTTGTCATTCAGTTGCTCAGTGGTGTCTGACTCTTTGCAACCCCATGTACTGTAGCACATTCTCAGAGTTTGCTCAAACTCATGTCCATTGAGTCAGTGATGCCATCCAACCATGTCATCCTCTGTCAACCCCTTCTTCTGTTTTCAATGTTTCCCAGCATCAGGGTCTTTTCCAATGAGTCAGATCTTTGCATCAGGTGGCCAAAGTATTGGAGCATCAGCTTCAGCATCAGTCCTTCCAATGAATATTCAAGATTGATTTCCTTTAGGATTGATAGGTTTGATCTCCTTGCAGTCCAAGGAGTCCTTACAAGTCTTTACAAGCCCCTTATCACAAAGTCTGATAGCCTTTTTCATTTTCTCCTCATACCATATTCTAACAGTTTTATTGCACATAGGCTAATTATGGAGTGATTTTTTTAAACATGTGACTGTTTTAATTAAAAGCCAGTGATGATACCTCTTCCTTGTTTGTTCTGCATCATATCCAAACCTGCCTAAATTGCAAGTTCCAACCTGATGAATTCTCTACTCTTTTGCCTACAACTTTCTTAGTTAGGTAGGAAAACCTTAGTCAGGTAGGTATCATCTGTATACATCATACTTCTTTCATCTCTGAGCATTTAATTCTGTTGCCTCTCCCAACTCCACCTCTTATCACCTGCTGAAACACCTTCAATCCTCTTGTTTTCCAGTTCCATCTATCCTTTATGGACCATTGACTTCATCTCCTCTCATTAGGTTTGCTTCTGCTGTATCACTTCATAAAATCATAAATTTGTATAAGATAGATCAGAAAAAAAACACTAAGAGTTGTCGGATAAATAGTCTTCTATTCAGTTCTACTTCAGTAACTATGTTTGTTGATCCAGATCAAGACCTCAATATGGATGAGAATGATGGCAGTGCTAGAATAAAAACAATTATAGCTATTTCCTAATCACTTGCTGGATTCTAGACCCTGTGCTGAGTGATTTTTCTAAAATTTATTTTAATATGTGATGGTGAGTATATAAGCCTAATATTCATGCCTAAATATAACATATTAAAGAGTTACTAGCCTCATTTATAGGTAAGGGCATGAAGAACTTTAAGCAATTTGCCAGGTAGTAGTTTAGCCCTAAATTCAACCTAGTTCTATTTGATTGTTTATTAATGGTGATCCTACTGATTCTCTCTTATTAATTTCTCTGTCACCTATATAATCTCAACAGATAATCATGAAGTCCTTCCAACTTAAGAATTGCAGTAGTTTTACAAATTCTTGTTTATACTGCACAACATACTATTTTTCTTTGAATGTTACAGGTTAGTTCTGTCCTCTTTGATAGAATATATCTATCTACATAGAGAAATATAGAAATAGTGTATATGTATAACACAGTTAATACTGGGTATTCATTTAAGATTTTTTGGCAGGCAAAACAAAAATTTTAAAAATATATAGACTATAACATTTTATTTGCACAAAAAGCAGAAATAAACCATTCTAGAATTCACTCCATTGAAAGATTTACTTTACAAGGTTTTGAACCCTCCCAACTTTGAAGAAAGTTTTATTTTAAGGAACTAGGACACCATAGTGAGCAAAATTTCTATAAACTGAAACGAGATATTTGAATATTCTTAATGTCTTTGTTATGCACAATCCCAATACTATGAACTTTCAAACCTTTTAAAATAGGAAAGTGTTAAGAGTGACATATAATTTTGAAAGACACTATTGTCTATTATTACTATTATAAGCAGATGTATTCAGAATGAATAATATCTGGAAAATGGTCATGACCTTTTATTCCTCAAAATTGTGGAGGAGCTAGAATGGCTAGCAAATTCTCCATTAGCAGTTAATGAAGTCTGCAAATCTATTCTCACAAATATTTATGAAAATAAAACTAAATGTTCAGAAAAAAATCAGCATTCAAATAAATCTCTTTCCTCCCAAGCCTTTCGTGCATTAATAGTATCATTAATAGTATCAAGTTGGAATGATTAAAATATTCATTTTCATTGAAAAATTTGAATATTAAATTTGTCCTTCCATATTGCTGTTTAACTCTTTTCACTCTACATGCAAAAAGAGAGCACTAGCATTTTTTTTTTTTAAGAAATTGCAGAGTTACTTATGCTTATAGTTTATTGGTACCAAATCAGATGTCAAGAGTTGACTAATTTACTGGAGTTGAGATCAGTATATCAGACCAGAACACATATGGAAGTTGATCAGGAAAAGTCTTTTAAATCATCAAGAAAATTGAGACATTTTCTTGATTAAAACAAAAAATATTTCTCTGTTTCAAAATCATATTCAATATTTATTTCATCAATAATGTAAATAAAACACTATGAAATAGTAATCATTTTTTAATAACTTAGACTCACACCTTGGCTTTGCTGTTGGAATGATCCTTTCAAATCTATAAATCTCCATTTCCTTATTTTGAAATGTATGCATTGAAAATGTCTTTTCTGCTGGGTTTCTGTAAGGATTAAATGAGAGCTTGCATGTGAATTTTTCAGAGTGCCTCACACATTCCAGTGTTCTTGCCTGGAGAATCCCAGGGATGGGGGAGCCTGGTGGGCTGCCGTCTATGGGGTCGCACAAAGTCGGACACGACTGAGGCGACTTAGCAACAGCAGCAGCAGCACACATAACACACATTTCATATATATATGTTTAATTAATGTATGGAAAATTAGGCATAGTTAATGTGATGTCAGTGAAATGGTTGAGGAAAATGTCAATACTTTCAAGAAGAAAAAATAGTTGGGTCAGAGAAAATAAGCCATGTAAAAGCATTTTAGTCTCACACATTCTTCTTGTATGCACTTCAATAATCTGTATTAAAAGATTTAGTCTGGGACTGAATATATTCTAGGATTAAGAGTATTTGTTCTGGGTTTTTTCTTTTTTCTATCCTATTCTAGACAGTTCATGTATTTATCCACCTATACTTTATGCTAAAAGGATTATAGATGAATATAAGGATGAATCTAGACCCAATGGTTAAAACCCACCCATAGCCCCCAGGCCTGGAATCTGATATTAGGAGATATTCTAAATAGCTTCCATCTAATACATTTATCAATCTGCACTAGGAAAACTTCAAACACCCTGATATTGCAGTGATTGCTGTTAGCATACTTCATTTATCCATCCATTCTTTTCAGCAAGCTTTGATTACTATGTGCCTGGCACTCTGATAAGTGAAAAGTATATCATCATAATTTTCATTTTCTAAATACTCCTTATCTCTGTGGATTTGATAATCTAGAGCAATAGTTGGCAAACTATATAGCCCATAGGCCAAGGCTGTCTAACTCATTACTTTTTTTTATAAATAAAGTTGTTTGGACACAGACACACTAATTCATTTACATATTGTGACAGCTTTCACACTGAAATGAGAGTTCAATAGTTAACACAGAGACCTTAGGCCCACAAAACCTAAAATATTTATTATCTGTCACTTTGCCAAAAATATTTGCTAACCTCTGGTCTAGAGGAAAAAGCAGACTTTTAATAAGAAATGCATACATATTTAATTTTAACAAAATTGTTGACAGGTGCTGTAAAAGAAAATAATATGGCTGATCTAATTGGGATGCTCTGCTCAGGCCAGAGTTATAACAACATAGCTAATAACCCCAAATCTCAGTGGCCTAACATAACAGAGTTTATTTTTTTGTCCACAAAAAACTAGCTATGGTCCAGCCAGCCCCCTAAAACATCTCTTCTTGTGGTATCTCAGTGATCTACCTAGGGTTCCAGCATCTCAACCATTCACTGTTGAAGGGAAGAGAATCTGAAGAATCATGACAAAGGTTTTCACTGCCCCAGCCTGAAAGTGACATTTGCCATTTCTGTTCAGTGTCATTGCCAAAACTATTCACATGACCCCACCGTACTGCACAAAGGTTGGGGAGGATCTCCATAGGCCTAGGAATGTACTAAAGTCCAGGCATTGCTGGGCACTAACAGAGAATTCCTCTGAGAAAGTTACATTTATTCTGTAACCCAAATATAGAGAATGAATCAGATAGGTAAAGAATGGGCCACACTACACCTGGACAGAGGAAACAGAATTTGAGGAGATGAAAAAACAAAAATGATGTCTTGGTGTGTTCTAAGAAATGAAGAGATCAATGAGTTGTAGGGTAAATGAACTAAGATGCTATTGGAGGAAAATGCAGAATAAAAAGATCAAATGAAATCTTGTAAATCTTTGTAAATTTGAATATTATTTTCTCGGTGGACTTCCCTTGTGGCTCAGTTGGTAAAAAATCTGTCTGCAATGCAGGAGACTTGAGTTCGATCCTTGGGTTGGGTAGATCCCCTGGAGAAAGGAAAGGCTACCCACTTCAGTACTGTGGCCTGGAGAATTCCATGGACTGTATGGTCCATGGGGTTGCAAGGAGTCAGACACAGCTGGGCAACTTTCACTTTTCTGGGTAGTCAGTGAAAGGTCTTAAACATAAGTCAGACATCATCTCATTATGTTGTAAAAGAACCCCGTTCCCCTTTGAGCAGAAAATGGATTGGAGAACTTGTCTATGTCATGCAAACTCAGATGATCTTTTATTTCTTTTTTTGTGAATTCCTTTTGCTGAGTATCTCAGTTTATTAAAGAAATTAGATTAGTTATTTTGCCACTGAAGCTTAGAAAACAATTATAAGAATTAATTTAGAAATATTCTATTACAGATAGATATATATATATATATATACACATACCAAAAAGGTATTTCCTTGAGAAATTCAACCTTATACATGCCACAAAGCCTGCAAACTCACCCCTGTACATTGGACCATGTGCCAGTAAGGAGACGGAGATTAATGATGAAGAACCTTATCTGGAGCCTCTTGTTTTCATTGCTATAAAGTGTAGCTTGTGGAACTACTCCATCCTGAAAGAAAACCTGTGTTTATCCTCTCATTTCATTCCCTTTCTCTCTCCGGGTGCCAAATAGTTTTTATACGTTAAAGAGATGGATTTTTATGAAACAGAAAAATATCATTTGTTGGTTGACTCTTAGTTATAAATTTTATAAATACTAGGTAATAAATTATGGAGTACCAAATAATATATGTGCTGTTATAAATTTAATTTTGATGTTTTCATGACAAGCTAAACAACATAACTCATCCACAGCATAATCACACCTTTTATAACAATTCTTCTGTACATATATCAGGTTAATTGCAGTCTACATATCTGACAAGAGTTTTATGACAGTTGAAAACAGTTTTCATTTCTCTTTTAAAGTAGGTGATATCTTTTCTTCTTTGGGGCTCATTTCATCAGTTGTATTCAACATGAACTGTTAAGAAAGAATGCTCTATAATCTGCAGTTCAAATTTTTGGAGATTGCTAAGATTCCAAATGTAGTTCTCTAGGTTCTTTTCCCATTATAAGTTAACCCTAAATGGCAACCTACTCCAGTGTTCTTGCCTGGAGAATCCCATGGAGGGAGGAACCTGGTAGGCTGCAGTCCACGGGGTCGCAAAGAGTCGGACACGACAGCTACTTCACTTTCACTTTCAAGTTTTAAACCACATTTCATCTTCTTCCAAATACTTTCTAAAAGGAGCCAAGTAAGAACCAGCTTCTTTTCATGACTATTGACTCTCAGACACTCTGCCAGGAATGAGAAACAGTTTACATCTTCTCTCTTCAAGATAGATTCTTCTAAACACTCGTGACTCTGACACTCACTAAAATTGAAGGTGTAAACCTCCTTTGGAGAAATGGTGATTTTCAAAGAAATATATTGCTCTGAATTTAGAAATGTCTTTACGTATGGACCGAGGAGCCTGGTAGGCTACGTCCATGGGGTTGTGAAGAGTCAGACACGACTGAGCAACTAACACTTAACACTTTACGTATCAGAGAAGGACTGTTGATAAATTTGCAAGAAAAGACACTTCCTTTCTAAATATTATTTGAGATAAACAAAATGAACACAAATCCATACATAAAAATATAAGCTGTGGTTCTACTTGCTCTGTGACAGCATGAAAGTGAAAGTCGCTCAGTAGTGTCTGATTCTTTGGGACCCCAGAGCCTATACAGCCGGTGGAATTCTCTAGGGCAAAATAGTGGAGTGGGTAGCCTTTCCCTTCCCCAGGGGATCTTCCTAACTCAGGGATCAAACTCAGGTCTCCTGCATTGCAAATGGATTCTTTGCCAGCTGAGCCATGAGGGAAGCCCAAGAATACTGGAGTGGGTAGCCTATCCCTTTGCCAGCAGATCTTCCTGACCCAGGAATCGAACCAGGGTCTCCTTCATTGCAGGAGGATTCTTTACCAACTGAGCTATCAGGGACAGCATGAAAATTACATATGTAATCAAGAAAGGAAATAAATAATACAAATGATGTCTTTTCATGTAGAATATTCTCATATCAAAATTGTTTTCCAATTGCCTCCAATTATTGTTTTCATATTCTATTTATGAATAAGAATAAGAATAAAAAATAGTTTTATTTTGATAACATCAAAAAATTATTTGGTGAATTAAGGTAAATGATACTAAAGAAGTCGATGAAGCTAAAAAAAAGAAAATGTACAGAATTATAACAGTTACTTATAGATGCTTACTATATGTAAAACACTGTGCTAGGCACATTTCAGGTATACTCTCTTTTAATCCTTATAAAAACTGTGGGGTAGAGATAATATTGTTCCCATTTTATAGAATAAGAAATTAAAGCTTAAGCATTTACTTGATGTTATAAGGGGGAAAAGCATAGCAGGTCAGAAATATAAAGCTAATTATTTTCTAGACCCCAATTTTAAATCTTAGTTTCACCTAATTTGCACTCTCTTCATGAACAGAGAAATTAACGGATGTTTCTATATTTCAAAAAGGCACCAATTTCAGAAAGCAGTTTGTCACAGGGATTAGTAGATGAATAACAGTTCAATGATCATAAACATAGTTCAGTTCTTTATGGTATACTGAAAATCTCTGAGTCACTGGACAAATTTTTTTTTTAGTGATATAGTTAAGTGTATACCTGGCTACTTACAAAAAAGAAAAAAAAGTCTTTCTGTGTACAGATAATTATGAGGAGATAAGAAAACACCAAGGATGACCTATGACACAGTGTAAAACTGTAATCACTCTCTAGCTGATTATATTTTATTGAAAAGAAGTTTTTAATTTGGGTCAAGAAAGAATTGTAAATAGTAGTTCAAAATAAAGCAAGAAATGTTTTCTTTTTTCTTTTTTATTTTAAGAAATGTTTTCTTTGAGTGTGATGGCATTGTGGTAGGTACTTTGCCAAAATCAAGTAACTTGAGCTGTGTAACCAATCATTATACACTTTTCTTACATGGTTGAGGCTTTAAAAAGCTAAATAACTCAACAGGGTCATAGAACTAGTAAACAGAGAAGGGATTCGAACATAGATCTTTCTGTCAGTGTTTAACATGTGTGTGCCTTTGAAACATTGCTTTCAATCAGATACATTGTAAATGATAAGTGTAAAAATAGTTTTTCATTTAAAATCTCAATTAACAAAAGAGTTAATAAATTGACATAGCTAAAAATAAACAAATGCAGTTTTTCCTTGTATTCTTTAAAATATGGTTTCCAATATGGGGTAGTCTGGCTGTCCTTTACTCTGAGGGTTCCTACCACACCTGGAAAACTGGCTTCTAGGTGGGACCACAGACTTGAACAACATTGAAAAATGGCAGAACACAATAGATACAGAGTTGAGAGATGATCACTCAGGAGGAACAGTGAATAGAAAAAAACATGTTTAAGTTGCAGAATTTCTTTAAAAGTATGGTGATTGGGTTGATCAATTGTTTTAATGCTTTCTGAGGATATCTTTGTGTGGAAAAAGTTAAATATTTTAATTGACTATAAAAGACAGAAAGATGAATGACAGATTCTAGTATGAAGCAGTTTTAAGCTCAGTATAAGATAATATATATCTCTAAAGTCTAATATGAGTAACTTCAGGGCAATTTTGTTTGGGACTAGAGCTTTACAGCTTAAATATTTTGTTGTTGCTTATTCACTAATTCATGTTTGACTGTGAGCCCATGGACTGAAGCATACCAGGCTTCCCTGTCCTTCACATTCTCTCAGAGTTTGAACAGATTCATGCCCACTGAGTCAGTGATGCTCTCTAACTATATCATTCTCTGCCACTCATTTCTCCTTCTGCCCTCAATTTTTCTCATCATCGGGGTCTTTTCCAGTGAATCAGCTCTTTGCATCAGGTGGCCAAAATATTAAAGCTTCAGCTTCAGCATCAGTCCTTCCAGTGAATCTTCAGGGTTGATTTCCTTTAGGACTGACTGATTTGATTTCTTTTGCAGTCCACTACTTATGCCTGTTTTGTCTGTGACTTTCCAGTTTGTACTTAGATTTTGTATAATTCTAATGACTACTCTCAGGCTTGACAATATATTTTATTAAAAAGATTATCTAGTTTTTTTATGCATTTGGAGATGATAGGAGAGTTGGAAATGATTTTACCTTGGACAACCATCCCAAATGAAAGTTCCAAAACTTTTCCCTTGTCATTGTTCTTCAATGACTTTGGAAATGTTAGGGATTCCCTGATAGCTCAGTTGGTAAAGAATCCGGCCTATAATGCAGGAGACCTCGGTTTGATTCCTGGGTTGGGAAGATCCACTGGAAAAAGGATAGGCTACCCATTCCAGTATTCTTGGGCTTCCCTTGTGGCTCATCTGGTAAAGAAGCCGCCTGCAATGTGGGGGACCTGGGTTGGGAAGACCCCCTGGTGAAGAGAAAGTCTACCCACTCCAGTATTCTGGCCTGGAGAATTTCGTGGACTGTATAGTCCATGGGGTCACAAAGAGATGGACACAACTAGCCTTCTTCACTTCTCTTGGAAATGTTGGGAAGCACTTAACTTCTGTCCTAAGAAATCTGGTCTTATGGTGATTTCACTATTTTTAAACATTAAACCACATTGTTCCTATTTTATAAATGGTTTTGTCTACTTCACGATCTGGACTATTCTTAGATGCCCACAAAGATTCCCAAGGTGAAAATATAAAGCTTGGAAGTTGTACTGTTTCACTGTACTCTTTAAAAGAAAAGCTTCCATAATCTCTCAGTACTCACTTTCATGAACTCAGTCCCTTATTCAGCAAGTTGTTTGGGATCCAACCTAAATCCTTTCTTGCTGTGGTCTCACTTTATTGCCTCTGCCCTTTTTCATTGCAGTTAAGAATTCTGTCTTAAACAGGATTCTTTCCTATAGTTCAGGTCTTGTGTTTATCTATACAGTTGGGTCCATGTTTTAATGGATACTGCAATTAAGACTGTTTACAGGTGGCTTATTTGTGTTAAGGTTTTTTAGTTAAAAGTTCAGTTCAGTTCAGTCGCTCAGTTGTGTCCGACTCTTTGCGACCCCATGAATCGCAGCACTCCAGGCCTCCCTGTCCATCACCAACTCCAGGAGTTCACTCAGACTCACGTCCATTGAGTCCGTGATGCCATCCAGACTTCTCATCCTCTGTTGTCCCCTTCTCCTCCTGCCTCCAATCCCTCCCAGCATTAGAGTTTTTTCCAAATGAGTCAACTCTTCACATGAGGTGGCCAAAGTACTGGAGCTTCAGTTTTAGCATCATTCCTTCCAAAGAAATCCCAGGGCTGATCTCCTTCAGAATGGACTGGTTGGATCTCCTTGCAGTCCAAGGGACTCTCAACAGCCTTCTCCAACACCACAGTTCAAAAGCATCAATTCTTCAGCTCTCAGCTTTCTTCACAGTCCAACTCTCACATCCATACATGATTGGGAAAACCATAGCTTTGACTAGACAGACCTTTGTTGGCAAAGTAATGTCTCTGCTTTTGAATATGCTATCTAGGTTGATCATAACTTTCCTTCCAAGCAGTAAGCATCTTTTAATTTCATGGCTGCGTCACCATCTGCCAAGTGAAATTCTAACAAATGATTTTGGTGGTTCAGTGGTAAAAAATCCACCTGCCAATGCCAGAGATGCAGATTCAATCCCTGGGTTAGGAAGAGCCCCTGGATAAGGAAATGGCAACCCACTCCAGTATTGTTTCTGGGAAATCCCATGAAGAGAGGAGCCTGGTGGGGTACAGTTCCTGGGGTCACCAAGGAGGCTGACATGACTCAGCAACTAAACAACAACAATAACAACACTATTACACATATATTTAATGTATTCATGTGGGTATGTATAAACATATATATGTGTATAGTCTATATAGCAAGGCACTGGGCATATACCATTTAAACCTATGACCATGCACGTGGGGGGACCAAGTTGTATCCTTCCATGTGACACGTTTTTTGTGTGCACTTTGTCTTTTACAAATTGATTTCTGTAGTGCCGACTGAAGCCCTATTCTTTCTGTTCTAAGAGAAACTTAAACATTTTCTAGTTCAAAGTCCTATCACCCTGTGTACTCTGTGGCTTGCTAATTTTGGCAGTTATTCCTAATAATGTATTGCTCTAAATTAAAGCTATTACATTAATGCCATACAGTTCAACTTGGTGAGTTTTATTAAGATTTTCTTCCCTTCAGTTCTCTGGTAGATGAGGGCATAGACTGAGAGTCATGGGGTTTTTAAGTTGCCATATGATTTATAGTGTGGCATCTGGAATTTGACACCTGGCAAGTATATGATAATCCCCTACTTTCAAAAGATAAATGAATCACTCCTAAGGCTATGCATTTTATTAATTTTTTAATAGGAAAATAAAAATTAGGCTCTGGATGAATTCTGATCCAAGAAAGTATAGCAACTGCTATTCTGTTTGAAGTCAGTTGGTTTATCCATCTTTATTAAAGTAAATATTTATCAAGAGACTTTATTATGTATTATGCCCTCTTCTAAGTGATGTGTATGTGGATACTGCAGTGACCAAAAAAAAAAATATATTTCTGCTTTCATAACATTTACCTTCTGAAGGAAAGGGATAAAAAGTAAAGAAAATAAATAAGCAAATTGTAGAGTGCTAGATGGCAATACATGCCATGGAGTGAAGGAGGAAGTGTGGCAATTGCCTGGCAGGATGTAAGGAGGGTATAATTTTTAAAAATGGTAGCCAAGGAGGCCACACAGAGAAAGAGTACGTTTGAGTATACACCTGCGTAGGTGAGGGAACCAGCCCTTCCCTTATGCAGAGAAGGAGTGTTCCAAGAGAAGGAGGTATATGACATAGTCGTAAAATGGGAGATTACCTGAGATGCTCTGAGCACAGAAAAGAGCCTGTGTAATGGCCTATCTCTCCTCAAAACCAGCCAAGGGCATCCTATCTTGTACAAGTTAAAAACTAAAAATGTTTGCAATGACATATAAGGAAGGGTCTACAAGAGTTGAGTTAGACTGAGAATAGAATCAAGCAGAACCAGGGTGAACCAAAGGGTAAGCATTTAGAGGGCTATTGTAATTACCAGAAGACCAGTGATGGCTGCTGGACCTGGAGGAAAGCAAACTGTGTATGTGTTCTGAAGGTAGTGGCAACAGAATTTGCTAATGAATCTCATAGGACGTGAGAGAAGTCTCCCATGACTAGAGTTTTTGACTTGAGTAATTTGAAAATTAAACCTGGCATCTTCACTTACTCCAAACAAAGAAAACATGATAAGGAAAAGAAAAAAGGAACCATTTTTGCTTTTCAAATGCTGAATGCTGACCTTGAGCCATGATGAACTATATTAGGTAAGGAGATGACAGAAGGAGCCTCTGAAACCGATCCTATGGCTTTCTTCTTAAAAACACCCTACCTGCCAAACACATGTCAGTCGTTTTTGCAACAACCTACTTATAAACTTCCCATTTCACCAGCAATCAATGTAGATTTTGGAGTCAGAAAAATCTGCATGTATATAAAATCTGCACCACTCATTGGTCAGGTTAATTTTCTGATCTCCACTAAGTATTATTTGCATTAAATGAAGTAGTTAATAACATACACAAATAAACTGGTCTTAGCACATAATAGTTGCTAGTAAGTGGAAGCTACTCTCATTGTTCCTGTTACAAATATTATTGACCTTATGTGGGAAAAGAAAGCCCCTGATACCCGAAGAATGAACTTGTAGACACTAAGTGCAGTGAGAAGCAGGGCTTTAAGGACGGTCTTGCAAGAACAGGTGTCTGGTGGGCAGGCATACCCGGGGCAGCTACAGCAAGCACTTTTATTCCCTGGCATGCAGATCTCTCCCCAGTTCCTCAGTTGCTGAATGCTGTGCGGTTACAGTCTTCCCAGACGTTGCCTAAGGCTCATACGATATTCTTTCTTTTCCTTTTCCATCCTAAGTCCACATTTCTCAAGAAGATTTAGTTCATCTGTTCCCAAACATCCTGTTAGGGTCTCTCTGGTGTAAACTATTAGGCAAGACTTCACTTTCACTTTTCACTTTCCTGCATTGGAGAAGGAAATGGCAACCCACTCCAGTGTTCTTGCCTGGAGAATCCCAGGGACGGGGGAGCCTGGTGGGCTGCCGTCTCTGGGGTTGCACAGAGTCGGACACGACTGTAGCGATTTAGCAGCAGCAGAAGTAGCTTGCCAGTAATTTTCCAAGACAAAAGTAGCTAGCTCTCAGTGGAAAACCATTGTTAATAATTTTCCACCCAGGACCAGCCACTTTGCCCTGAAAATGGACCACTTCAAGTTCCATTTCTTACATTTGTCATATGACTAAGATGGAAGACTTTACCTATTACTTATCTGTAAAGTCCTTTTAAAGAATATTAGAATAGCACAGTCTGCTGAGTTTATATTATTACTATGTGGCTTATGATGAATTAATCCTTACTTGTTTTTTAAATGAGGAGAAAACATAAGTAGTCACAATGCAGTTTTTCTGGTCTTACAGGTGAAATCTAATCCAATTGGGGACAATCTTATTTAACATGAAGGCCTGGATATTATATGAGTCATAAACACCACATCCCTCTTTCAGTACTAACTCTATAAATCAGTAGATGCTTTAGAGCATGCATCTTTCAATCAAATCCAGGGAAACTATGCTAACCTTAATAATTTTATGAAAAGTGACTGCTGTGTTAAAAATCTATCTTTTGTTTTTATCTTCAATTGAAGACTTAGTCTTTTACTAGGGATGGAGGTGTTTTCCTTTCATCTTGGGAAGGCTAACCCCAAGGCCTGGAAAAATGACCTGTCATGGTCTCCTGATGCAAGTCAATAGAACTTCAATATTCATCATAAAATATGTGAAATTTAATGTTATTAATATTATTAATAATATCCATATATCGACTGTTCGTAGCCCCCAAATTGTTGGTTTTTTTTTTTATATTTGTCCTTGACTCTAGGAAAATATAATCTATTAACTCTTTCAACATTTACCCACTCAAGCTTTTTATATTCATTCCCTATACTGGGCTGGGTGTGAATTATAAGGCAATTAATAAAAAAAAAATAGTCCCCTGCCTTCAAGAAGAATGCTCTCTAGAGTCGTGCTTTCTAAACTGAAGTCAGAGGATATTGTTTTAGAAGATGAAAATTAGTGTGCTGAGGAAATAAAGTGGATTGTTTAAGCATTAATAATACTTTCTTGCTGGAAGACTTTACAGAAGCTTTATAAGCTACAGGATATTTTGACTTTCCAAAGGCTTGCTTAGTATAAGGCATTTTAAGCTTATTTAATCAAGAAACATTCTTCAATTAAGAGTTTTAGGATATTATTTGTCACTAAGAAATGCTAGTCTAATGTTTTTCAAGCATATACCCAGTAATTTACAAATTCAGTATCATGCTGACAATCATTTAGCCAATGAATAAGTTAATTTAATGAAATTTTTGGAATTACACAGTTGGTACTTGAAGGTCACTTGAAGATCATTTAATCATTATGCCCCTTTCCCAACATTTGCCTCTACTTGCTACACACAACTTATGAACCAGTTATAAAAGCTAAGTCTTCATAGTTAACTCCAGTCAGAGTTGGTCTACTGATCCTACATGTGGTCATTGGATCTGAAACTATCCTGTAGAGGGCATTATTCATCCATCAGAATCTCCTACTGCAACTACTTGTACTATGAAGACAAAAGCTATGCTTCTGCTTTCTTTGTATGCAGTGCTGAATTAAGGAACTTATATTACAGTGGGCACATCAGACAATAACAATTAAGTAACTAAACATACAGTATAATGGCAGAGAATGATAACTCTATAAAGAAAAAGTAAAGCAGAATAAAAAGATTAAAACTGATTAGAGTGGTTTAAGAGGGCCTCTCTAGGAGTAAGAATATTCCATTGAAGAAAAAGTGAGTATAGAGGCTCTGAGATGAGAGAATGCATATTGACCTCAAAGAGCAGCAAAGAATGAAGTCTAAAAAAGGGATTAGGGAGAAAAGTGCCATAAAACAATCAGAAAAAAAGTTGATAGGGATAAATTGTTTAGTAAGATTTGAAAACAAAGGACCGCACATAATTTAGATGTATGATAAATTTAAAACAATATCTTGAGTGTTGTTTTCTATCTTTTTTAAAAAAATTTTAATGTTCTTGTCATCCAAAAGAAGTTGACTGGCAGTATTTTTCTCTAACTCTGTCAACTGTGGAGCTGAACAATCAAGGGAAATGCAAGCAGTTATTTTTCCCCTTTCTTTTAAAGTGTTTGTTGAGGTAAAACTCATTAATGCCATAAATTTAACCATTGCAAATGAACAGTTCATTGACATTTCAAACATTAATAATGTTGTCCAACTGCTCCCTCTATCTATTTCTAACAGAGAATATCCAATATTAGATAGATATGAGATATCTAATATTAGATACTAATCTATCTAATATTAGATATGAGATATCTAATATTAAATAGATATGAGATATCTAATATCTAATTCTCTTGTACAAAAGGAAACCCGATATCCATTAAGAAATTGCTGTCCCCCACCTCTCAACCCCTGGAAGACACCCATTTGCTTTTTATGTCAGCCAAGTTTTTTAAAGCTTCGATGGCAGATAATTTACTAATGATATTGTAAAATATTCAAAGTATACAACTTGATGACTTAATTTTAAGTGTATCTCAGAGATACTGCAAGTTAAAATCCAGATCTCTGCAATAAAGCAAATAAGGCAAGAAAGTGAATCACACAGTTTTATTTTATATTTTGTGCATATAAAAGTTATGTTCACACTGTACTATAGTCTATTGAGTATGCATAGCATTATATCTAAAAAAAATGAGCAATTAAAAAATACCTTATTGCTCAAAAGTGCTAACCATCATTTGAGGCTTTAGTGAGTCATGGTATTTTTTTCTGGTGGAAGGTATTGCCTCCATGTTCAAGGCTTCTAGCTGATCAGGGTGGTGGTTGCTGATGCTTCAGGTGACTGTGGCAATTTTTTAGACATAAGACAGCAATG
Organism: Aepyceros melampus; assembly: GCA_006408695.1. Classification (NCBI taxonomy): domain Eukaryota; kingdom Metazoa; phylum Chordata; class Mammalia; order Artiodactyla; family Bovidae; genus Aepyceros; species Aepyceros melampus. The sequence continues at coordinate 13,357 of SJXQ01007922.1, read as the reverse complement.
AAATTTGCTACTTGGATTGATTCTTCGTTTCACAGACAATTTGCCAGTAGTGTACAATGCTGTCTGATAGCACTTCACCCCGTGAACTTCTTTCACAAGAAGAGTCAGTCTTCTCAAATCTAGCCAGGGCTTTATTAACTAAGTTGATGTTTCATTCTAAACCTTTTGCTGTCATTTCAACCATCTTCAGAGCCTTTTCACTAGAGTAGTTTTGGTCTGAAGAAATCACTTTATTTCCTTATCCATAAGAAGCCACTCCTTACCTGTTAAAGTTTTATCATGAGATTGCAGTAGTTCAGTCACAATTCAGGCTGCACTTCTAATTCTAGTTCTTTTGCTGTTTCCACCACATCTACAGTTATTTCTTCCACTGAAGTCTTGAATCCCCAAAAGATTTCCATGAGAGTTGGTGTATAATGTTTCCAAACTACTCTAACATTGAGATTTTTACTCTTCTTGTGAATCAAACATATGGGATCTAGAATGGTGAATTGTTTCCTGAAGATTTTTCATTAGTTTCTCCAGATCCATCAGAGGAATCACTGTCTATGGCAACTGTAACCTTACAAAATGTATTTTTAAAAGAACGACTTGAAAGTCAAAGTTATACCTTGGTTCACAGGCTGCAAAAGGGATGCTGTGTTACCAGGCATGAAAAGAATATTAATCTTATTGTGCATCTCCATCAGAGTTCTTAGGCAACCAGATGCATTGTCAATGAGCAATGATTATATATATATATATATATATATATATATATATATATATGTATGTATGTATTTTAAACTGGTCCCATTATTCAAGTTTCCATAATCATCCCACAAATGTTCTATAGAGTCCATTTTGGGGTATTGTAGTAAGACAAGGCTGCTGCTTCTCTGTTTTACCACTTTTAGGTACCATCACCCCAATCAGTGTCAATCAATGAGATTATCTCCAGGGCCACTATGCAATTTGAACTCTAAACAATCTCCAACCCCCTAGAAACACACTGCAAACCCTAATACATAGCAAGTTTAGACCCAAAGATGTTCTAGACCTTTGTTTTAAGAAGGAATTAAAATTATATATATATATATATATATATATATATATATATATATGTATGTATGTATTTTAAACTGGTCCCATTATTCAAGTTTCCATAATCATCCCACAAATGTTCTATAGAGTCCATTTTGGGGTATTGTAGTAAGACAAGGCTGCTGCTTCTCTGTTTTACCACTTTTAGGTACCATCACCCCAATCAGTGTCAATCAATGAGATTATCTCCAGGGCCACTATGCAATTTGAACTCTAAACAATCTCCAACCCCCTAGAAACACACTGCAAACCCTAATACATAGCAAGTTTAGACCCAAAGATGTTCTAGACCTTTGTTTTAAGAAGGAATTAAAAGTCTGAGTCATCATGTAAGTGTTGAGTGTGTTTGTGGGGGATAGGAGGATGTCTCTTTAAATTTTTATTTATTTATATATTTTACTTATTTATTTATTTTTGACTGTAGTGGGCCTTCATTGCTGGATGGAGTTTTTACTACTTGTGGTGAGCAAGGGCTACTCTTTATTGTAGTACATGGACTCCTTATTTCAGTGGCTTTTCTTGTTGCAGTGGTTTTTCTTGTGCAGACTTAGTAGTTACCACACATGGACTCAGCAGTGGACTCTAGAGCACAGACAATGAGCAGTAATTTTTTTTTTTTTTTTTCCTAAGCAGTAGGTCTCAGCAGTGGGCTTAAAATACTCAGTAAGCCATATTGTAAACAGAGGTGCTGTCATTCAGACTTTGTTATTCTATTTATAGAGCACAAGCAGAGTACATTTAGCACAATGCTTAAGGGCCCTAGAACTCTTGGAATGGTCAATGAGCACTGGCTTCAACATTCAATCACCAGCTATGTTAGCCCCTAACAAGAGAATGAGCCTGTCCTTTGAAGCCAGGCATTGACTTCTCTTCTCTAGAGTTGAATATCCTACATGACATCTTTTTCCAATAGAAAGCTATTTTATCTAATTAAAATTCTGTGTTTCGTTATACCTATCTTCATGAATTATTTTAACTAGATATTCTGGACAACTTACTACAGTTTTGTATCAGTATTGGATGCTTCACCTTCATTTTATTTATTTGTTTTTTTTAATTGAGGTGTAGTTGATTGACAATATCATAAGTTTCAAGTATTACACCTTTCACTTTAATGTCATGAAGATAGCTTCTTTTCTTAAACCTTATGAAACAATCTCTACTAGCTTCAGACTTTTGTCCTGAAGATTCCTCAACTTTCTTAGCCTTTCTTGACTTGAAAAGAGTTAAGGCCTTGCTCTGAATTAGGTAACCTACAGCTTAAAGAAATGTTGTGGCTGCTTTGATCTTCTACCCAGACCACTAATTTTCATATCTATCAACAACAAGATGTTTCACTTATCTTTCATGTGTTTACTGGAGTAGCACTTTTAATTTCTTTCAATAACTTTTTCTTCACATTCACAACTTGACTAACTGGTACAAGAGGTCTAGCTTTTGGCCTCTCTTAGCTTTCAAACAAAGGTTATTCATTGGTAGCTTTTGATTTAAAGTTAGATATGTGAAACCCTTTCTTTCATCTGAACACTTAGAGGCCAGTGTAGGGCTAGCAGTTAGCCTAATTTCAACATTGTTCTATATCAGGGAGTAGGGAGACCTAACGAGAGCGAGAGAGGTGAAGGAATGACTAGTCAGTGGAGCATCAGAACATGCCTGGTATTTGCTGTTTGTTGTATTATATGGTGGAGAAGGAAATGGCAGCCCACTCCAGTATTCTTACCTGGAGAATCCTGTGGATGGAAGAGCCTGGTGGGCTGCTGGCCATAGGGTCGCTCAGAGTTGGACTTGACTGAAACGACTTAGCATGCATGCATGCATTGGAGAAGGAAATGGCAACCCACTCCAGTGTTCTTGCCTGGAGAATCCCAGGGACGGGGGAGCCTGATGGGCTGCTGTCTTTGAAGTCTCACAGAGTCAGACATGACTGAAGCGACTTGGCGGCAGCGGCAGCAGTATTATATGGGGGTGGTTCATGTAGCTCCAAAATAATTATAATAGTAGCATCAAAGATCACTGATCAGAGATATTATAACAAATATAATAATAATGAAAAAGTTTGAAATGTAAGAATTACCAGAATGTGACACAGAAATGAACTGGGCATCTGCTGTTGGAAAAATGGCACCAATAGACTTGCTTGAGGTGGAGTTGCCACAACCTTCTATTTGTAAAACTCGCAATCTTTGTGAAACACATGCAAAAAAATGAGGTAGGACTGTATGTATACATTGTGAACAATTCTTAGTTATTTTTAATTATAAAATTCTAATTAAATCTAATTATAAAATTTAATTAGACAAATTCATTGAATTCCATCCCATTCCATTCCATCCCATCCTATTCTATTCATCTATATTGTGGCCCTACTTTGTCAGAACTCTGTATAACCTGTCTCTCCTCCAAAAACATGACCAACTTAACTACTCAATATAGTTTGCTTAAATTTTGTCAAATTTATATCCTCCCCCCCCACACCACACACACACACACCTTAATCTGTACCCTCGTGGCTTGGCTGGTAGGGAATCTGCCTGCAATGTAGGAGACCTGGGTTTGACCTCTAGTTGGGAAGATCTCCTGGAGAAGGGAACAGCTACCCACTCCAGTATTCTGGCCTGGAGAATTCCACGGACTGTATAGTCTGTGGAGTCATAAAGAGCTGGACACGACTGAGCAGCTTTCACTGGATCACTAGATCACATGCACCTTAATTTTATGGAGAAGAACTTTGGGAAATTAATGGTTAAATTATTAAAGATTACATAGCCCATTATCATAAATCTAGGACCAAGTATTAAAGTTTTGTAGTTTATACAGGACCTCTGGACAGTGGATTTGGAAAAAGTCTGCGCTTTCTTTATGTCACTTTATATCACCTAGTATAGCCCCTTTCCTTGCATCCTGGAAGTTTTTGATGAATATCTTGAAAGACCATTAACTTCACTAGAATGTCAGCCTACATATACAGAACTAGTCTAGAGATCTGTACTAACACTGATCTTACTAAAAATTAAGGGTCTAAGACAACATTGAGAAATATTAAGAGAAATTAAAAAAACTGGAGATGAATACAAATGCATGTGTTGCTTTCCTCCAGGGATCTAAATCAAATCCTCATTGTATAATTTGATTTGGTTACTCATTGTTTCTAATTAGAAATAATCACATTTACATGATTTCCCCCTCCTTTTTAGTTTCTCACCAAAATTGCTTTGCTCAATTATGCCACTTTATGGTTTCATGTAATTTGTATCTCTTGACTCAACAGTTCCCCACATCATTTGGAATGTGTTTATTTTTTTAAGAAGTGAAAGTTTGAGAGCTGTTCTCAAACTTAGCATGAGACTTAAGTAGCACCAGTAAGTACAGAAGCATGCTAAGAGCAAACTGAGGAATACTTGAAAGTTCAAAACTAGGATGATGCTTATTACTAACTATATGTGAAATTAATTAAAGATTTAATTATTTGAGAAAAAAATAAATTGGCGGTTTCTGCTTTTTGAGTCATTAAAAGCATGTCTATTGCTCTAGGGGTTTTGAGTGTGTGTGTAAAAAATAGACTATATGAGCTTTGATGTTGCAAGATTTTTTTAACAGAATTTCAACTTGAATATATGCTGCAGTTTTAGCTTTTTATCCCAAATATGCCAACCTATTTTCTCTTCATATACATATATATATCCACCAAGATGTTTAAAAACTGTGAGATTATTTTCCCTTAAAAAAAAAAAACACTTTTATAAAGCGGCACATAGAATTATAGAGGACTTTCAGGCTCATTTATAAATTAAGAAACTGGCTAGTGAGTGTATTATGGCCCAAGGTTATATAGCTAGCTAAACAGAAAACTAACAAGTACATGAAATTTCCATAGAATAGTGTTCCTTCTGCTTGCTGCCTAGCTGCCTACTACGTGATTCAGTAGGTAGCAATAATGAGGTACATGCCAGAAGTGATACAAATTGATGTATTAACATTTTCTTTTTCTTTAATTCTATATATTTGTGTGTAATTATAACTAAAATGTGATAATATCAGAATACTTGTTTCCTTCTGTCCCAATTTTCTTTCAGTAGTCCATGCTTTAGTCAGTAAAACCTTAAAAATAAATTGAATCAGCAAAAGCCTACTATACATCTATTTTTACATCTCTTCCAAGACCTAGGGCTACACTGAAGTACAAGATAAAGCATTTACATCTTTCAGGCAATTTACTCTTTACATTTGCTTTTTCTCAGTAAAATAAAAGTATTAAGCAAGTAAATATTTGCAGAACATAATTTGATGGATGAGTAATGAAGAAACTAGATCAATGAGTAGGATCCTTTGATAATTTTTAAGTTGACTGGATGTTCAGAATGGTATCTCTGAAGAGATAACCATTTTTTGTGGAGATCTGCTTGAAGAGATCAGGAATCATATATGAAGACTTTGGAGACCAACGTTCCAAGAAGATACTGTAGTAAATATTTGCTAAGGCTCTGAGATGAGAATCAACTTGCCATCCTGTGGTCCCTATGGCTCCATATGGTTCAGTACAGCTAGAGTGAAGATGTGGAAAGGGTTTCAAGGTGCACAGCAGCAGGAATCAAGATAACGTGGGGCCCAGGAGGCCATGAAAATGCATCTGGATATTGCACATAATTTTAAAAGCCATCGGCCTTAATTTTATTTGTTTATATAGGCCATAGAATTCAGAGTTAATTGTCTGCAGTTCAGGGTTATGTCATCCACAACTTAGAGATAATTTTTTGGGAGGGAGGCAGTGGGGAGTGTAAAGGCACTCTTCCCCCTAAAAATCCACTGAAAGGATTCTTACTTAGTAGATATCTATGTCTATGATCCAGTTAACTACATTTGTTTCAAATTTTAAATTTAAATAATATTAAAAGTAAAATATCCTAATGCATTCTAACAAAGTGAAGCCAGAGTATTCTGATTGGGGTTTTTTGGGGCAATAATTTTATTTTCAAAATATATTTATTGTTTTACATAAAAATGAGCATCCATGTATGGATAATACAAACTTTTAAAAACAGAGATAATTAGGAGAAACAGTTTTGCAAAATACTAATCTGCATTGTATTGGCACAATAATGGAATTTTCCATGAAACAGTCTGGGTTATTTCTTACCTATACTTTTAAAAATAATTGTGTTTCTACTGAACCATGGGTAAAATATGATCTGAGGGTGAAAAGAAAAGATTAGTAACAGTAACATAGTGTTATCTTGCTGTTAGTATTTCCAAATCTTAAATTAATTCAATACTATAAGTATAAAATATGACAGTTAACTGATTTTAATTGAAATTTTATGTCCACATGTATAAAGCATTGCTATTTCTCTTGAACTTCTTCCAATTCATCAATCTGCTCAGCTGCCTTGTGAGTTAAAGGGTAAGTATAAATGTTTATATGAAGCCATGCATAGGGGAGAAAAGCAATTAGGTGTGTTTTAGTACTTTGAATGAAGGTAAAACAATAATAAACCTACAACCAAATAGTAATTTAAATAATCTCCCGCCAAATTAGATCTGGCTATTCCAATTCTGAAATCAAACAACCTTGATCTGAATCTCAGCTCCAGTTGCATTGACCTTCGATAAGTTACTATCATCTTGAGCCCATGTTTACTCAGTTGCCAAATAGAGCTAATAATATACACCTTATATAGTTACTGTGAAGTGTAAATGATATAGAGAACTTAGTAGAGTATCTGGGATATACTATTTGTATTATACATTACTGTGTAAGGTCAAAATATCACAGTATCATTCATTTCCACGTTTGGGATGGCAAAGTGTATCAGGACATATGCACCTGGTTTTCCTTGGAGTACTTTTTGGTTGTTGCTTTCCAGTGATTTTCTTTACCTGCTGCATACAAACTCCCAGGTATCTGTCGCTTGACAGCTGAGATGTTTAGAGGATTAGTGCATTGAATGGCAGGTTGACTTACATTACAGTTCTGCCCCTGTGTAACTTGCCTTCATGTTCTTAAAATACAATGTATCAAAAACAAGATTGATGATGACAAAGAGGAAGAAAACAGTTCCCTTACTGTCAAGCTGAACAAACCAGCATAACTTCAAAATAAAATTTAGACTGGGATCCAATTCCTTTGTCTTTTCAAAGAGAGAGATGCTGTCTTTCTGGATTCAAAAATAAAAACACATTTATCTCCCAAAAGAGGGAAAAAAATATGAAGCACTTTTAATATTGCTAAGTTCTACAAATTGCCGGTTTATATTTATCTACACCTGGAATAGCCAGATCTCAGTCTGTTGTTAACTCTTCAAATTAGCCTTTGGTTCTAGACTTAGTATTGTTTTCCCTACTTTTCAAATGTCAAAAGCATCATCTAATTTTTTGATTAGAGAAAGTGAGTTCTGTAGGAAAACTGAATACTTGAAAAGAGGTGGGGAAAATAGCATTTGAGGTTTTCCTTTGTTTTTATTCTGGAGAAGGAAATGGCAGTCCACTCCAGGGCTATTGCCTGGAAAATCCCATGGACAGACGAGCCTGATTGGTTACAGTCCATGGGGTCACAAAGAGTCGGACACGACCGAGCGAGTTCCCTTTCACTTTCACTTTGTTTTTATTCAGGGCTTGGATAAAATTATATTACTCAAAAAATGAAATAATTATAAAATGATATATAATGAGAAAAGTAAAATGCTTTCTTTCCATTCATGTCTCTCCTCTGTCCATTTTTCTTAGTCTACTCTGAGCCACTATTTTTTATTAATTTTGTATCCTTTCTGAGCAACTTCATGTCACCCAAGGAAATATGAATATAGAGTCTTCATTTAGCCCTCTTTTCTATTAAAAAGTTATGAGATCATATGCAGTTTTATCTTGTCTTCTTTACGCATATATACAGGTATATTACTATAGTCTTCCATTGATGGGCTTTGTTTCTAATCTTTTGCTATTAAAAACATTACTAAAATGAATAGCCATTACACAGACCATTTGACACACATGCAAGTATATCTGCAGGATACATTCACAATAGCAGAATTGCTAGATCAAAAGTTACATATGTTTATAATATTGATAACTGCTGTGCAATTGCCTTATATAGATATTGAATTGACATTCTACTTTTTCTACTAACTATATATAAAAATCCTGTTTCTCTTAACAGTTTTTCCAACAGAATATTTTTATTGAGCTTATACTTTTCACTAATAGGTAAAAAATAATCATTCAGTATAGTGGTAATTTTTGTTTTATTAGTATTACTAAGATTGAGTATCTTTGCTTATTTTTCAAACTGTTTTTACATTCTTTCTGTGAATTGAGTGTTCATATTTATCACTCAGTTTTTGGTTTGGTTATTGATGTTTAGTTTTTCAATTTTCTAGTTATATATTGTGTACATTAGAGGTATTATTCCTTTTATTATGCCAACACCATTAGTTGATAATCTATTTTTTTCCTCACTGATTAAGTTACTCCTTTATCCTGCACTAATTTCTTGATTTTTTTATTTTTGGATCTCATAATTAATTTATCTATTAATGATCTAGTAATACAGTAATTTAATTATTGATGCTTTAAAATTTAGTGTCTATTTCCTCTCACTGAAATTTTTTTTAGTCTTTAGACTTTAAAGTTTTTTTTCTATAGTTATCAATTAATTTTGTCATACATACCTAAGATCATCTTATTTAGCTTTATGAAATATTTTGATATCTTTATTGAGATCAAGCTAAATTAATGAAATGAGAAATGGTGAATTAGCAAGTTTACAAGCTGCACTTTGCTATCAACTCAGTGTCTCTTTTTATTTATTCAAGTTTTACCTGTAACTTTTAGTTGTTTTTGTTTAGTCACTCAATCTCATCCAAATTTTTGCGACCCCATGGATTGCAGTATGCCAGGCTTCCCTGTCCTTCAGTATCTCCCAGAGTTTGCTCAAACTCATGTCCATTTAATCAATCACATCATCCAGCCGTCTCATCCTCTGTCGTCCCCTCCTCTTCCTGCCTTCAATCTTTCCCAGCTTCAGCATCTTTTCCAAAGAATCAGCTGTTTGCATCAGGTAGCTAAGTATTGGAGCTTCACCATCAGTCCTTCCAATAAATATTCAGGGTTGATTGCCTTTTGGATTGACTGGTTTGATCTCTTTGAAGTCCAAGAGACTCTCAAAGTCTTCTCCACCACCACTGTTTGAAAGCATCAGTTCTTCAGCATTCAGCCTTCTTTATTGTCCAGCTCTCACATCTGTGCATGACTACTGGAAAAACCATACTTTGACTATAATGGTTTGTAATATATTTCAAATAAGCCTTGCATATTTGTTTCCATGTGTTCTTTTGCACTTCTCTTTGAATATTATTATAAACTATTTGCTTCCACACTTCTACATGCTATGTTATGGGCTGTATTTATTATTTTATATCTTCTGTCTTGTTTACTTCTTTTTTACATATTAAATGGATGTGCTTTTTCCTTGTTTATAGCTTTTTTTCAGTTGCTTTGAGAGTGTGACCCCATAGACGGCAGCCCACCAGGCTCCCATCCCTGGGATTCTCCAGGCAAGAACACTGGAATGGGTTGCCATTTTCTTCTCCAGTGCATGAAAGTGAAAAGTGAAAGTGAAGTCGCTCAGTCGTGTCCGACTCTGCGACCCCTAGGGAGGCATATTTATCTGTCTATTGAATTCTTCAGGCAAGACTACTGGAGTGGTTAGTCATTCCCTTCTCCAAAGGATCTTCTGACACAGGGATCGAACCCAAGTCTCCTGCACTGCAGGCAGATTCTTTACTGTCTGAGCTGCCAGGAAAGTCCCAAAGATCTCTTCATTACTGGAAATTGTTCTGTTTACAACCTTTTTCCTCCTCTGAGATCAAGTCTGGTAATTTATATTTGAAAGAGAATATACAGATTCTTCTTAAACAGAGCGATTTCTTATTCTTTTAGCATGTTCTCTTTCTGTTGTTGGGTGTGTTAGTCACTCAGGCCTGTCCGACTTTGTGACCCCGTGGACTTTCGCCCTCTAGGTTCCTCTGTCCATGGAATTCGCCAGGCAAGAATACTGAAGTGGGTTGCCATTCCCTTCTCCAGGGCTTTCTATGGTTCAGTTCAATTCAGTCGCTCAGTCGTGTCCGACTCTCTGCGACCCCATGAATCACAGCACTCCAGGCCTCCCTGTCCATCACCAACTCCCGAGTTCACCCAGACCCCCACCCATGGAGTCCGTGATGCCATCCAGCCATCTCATCCTCTGTCATCCCCTTCTTCTCCTGCCCCCATCCCTCCCAGCATCAGGGTCTTTTCCAATGAGTCAACTCTTCGCATGAGGTGGCCAAAGTACTGGAGCTTCAGCTTCAGCATCATTCCTTCCAAAGAAATCCCAGGGCCTATCTCCTTCATACACTTTTCCCTTTTTTGTTTTTAAACTCTTGTTTTGGTTTATATTTTTATTTTATATTTTATTATTTTTTAAATAAAATCCAAATAAATTTTCTTCTGACATACAGTTGATTTATTTTCATCTTTTTTATATTTCAATTATTGTATAAAGCTGTACATTTTCCTCATGGCACTTCATTAGGTAAATAATATTTACATTATCATTACTTTCTAGAAGTTGTGAAGCATTACTGATTTTCCATTTTGGTACAGAAATGTTTTTAAAATGAATTTTTTTTTTCATTCACAAGGAGAGTGATCTTTTGTTTTTGTTTTGGTCTTTAAAATACCAGTTTATTACTTTGAGATCAAGCTACAGTTTCTGCACTTTTTCTGTGTTTCAGAAGTAATTTACAACTTCTTTTGTAATATGCAGACTTGTTGGTGAACGCTCTGCATTCACCTGCAGAAATTCATTAATGGGTTTGTATTACCATTGTTTTTTCCCTTTACTAGTATTTCTCCTTTTACTGTCTATATTTATGATTCATAAATGTTAAGCTGGTAGAAGGCATAAACATTAGTATTATGAAGAATCCTTATTTAATATTCCCTTTGTTTTCATTGTTCTCATATTACAACTATGTTCATATTTTCTAATTTTATTTCCTTGATATAATTTTACCTATTTATTTATTTTTAAGTCCCCTAAAGACTTTTGTTCAGCTTTGTCCATTGTACACTGTATGGAGTTAGATTTTACTTAGTGATTAAATATGTAAATGTTGCTTTTCCTTACAATTGACAATTTACACTGAAGTTTTTTTTACATCTATATTAGCCATAATCTCTTGAAATTAAGCACAATATTTCTGAAACAGAAACGTACTGTTATCACTTACAACAATAAATACACATTGCTACCATCCTTCTCCTTTTTAAAAATGTTTATTTTCTTTTCCTGATTTACTGTCATTTTTTGTTAGACATATAGTTTCTTCCTTGTCAGGGTATATCACTTAAATTATGTTCTATCACATCAAATCATACATCTATTTTATTTTTAATTCTGTGCTTAGAGAAGTCAATTGTTTTGTTGCTAAGTTCTACCTGACTCTTTTGTAACCCCATGGACTGTAGCCTCCAGGCTCCTATGTCCATGGGATTTACCAGACAAGAATACTGGAGTGGGTTGCCATTTCCTTTTCCAGGGGAAATATTCAGTACTTACCACTAATCCCCTTTGCTCTGATTTCCCCCCGATCCAATATATTTTCAGTTCATTTCAGTCGCTCAGTCGTGACTCTTCATGACCCCATGGACCACAGCATGCAAGGCCTCCCTGTCCATCGCCAACACCCGGAGTCTACTCAAACTCAACTCTATTGAGTCAGTGATGCCATCCAACCATCTCATCCTCTGTCATCCCTTTCTCTTCCTGCCTTCAATCTTGCCCTGCATCAAGGTCTTTTCAAATGAGTCAGCTCTTCACATCAGATGGCCAAAGTATTGGAGTTTCAGCTTCAACATCAGTCCTTCCAATGAATATTCAGGACTGATATCTTTTAGGATGGGCTGGTTGGATCTCCTTGCAGTCCAAGGGACTCTCAAGAGTCTTCTCTAACACCACAGTGCAAAAGCACCAATTCTTTGGCGCTCAGCTTTCTTTATAGTCCACCTCTCACATCTATACATGACTACTGGAAAAGCTATAGCCTTGACAAGACAGACCTTTGTTGTTAAAGTAATGTCTCTGCTTTTTAATATGCTGTCTAGGTTGGTCATAACCTTCCTTCCAAGGAGTAAGTGCCTTTCAATTTCATGGCTGCAGTCACCATCTGCAGTGATTTTGGAGCCAAAATAAGTAAGTAAATAACTGTTTCCACTGTTTCCCCATCTATTTGCCACAAAGTGATGGGACCAGATGCCATGATCTTAGTTTTCTGAATGTTGAGCTTTAAGCCAACTTTTTCACTCTCCTCTTTCGCTTTCAACAAGATGCTCTTCAGTCTTCCTTCACTTTCTGCCATAACAGTGGTGTTATCTGCATATCTGAGGTTATTGATATTTCTCTCAACAATCTTGATTCCAGCGTGTGCTTCTTCCAGCCCAATGTTTACCATGATGTACTCTGCATATAAGTTAAATAAGCAGGGTGACAATATACAGCCTTGACGTACTCCTTTTCCTATTTGGAACCAGTCTGTTGTTCCATGTCCAGTTCTGACTGTTGCTTCCAGACCTGCATACCAATTTCTCAAGAGGCAGGTCAGGTGGTCTGGTATTCCCATCTCTTTCAGAATTTTCCACAGTTTATTGTGATCCACACAGTCAAAGGCTTTGGCATAGTCAATAAAGCAGAAATAGATGTTTTTCTAGAATTCTCTTGCTTTTTCAATGATTCAGCAGATGTTGGCAATTTGATTTCTGGTTCCTCTGCCTTTTCTAAAACCAGCTTGAACATCTGGAAGTTCACGGTTCATGTATTGCTGTGACCCTGTGAACTGCAGCACTCCAGGTTTTTTTGTCCTTCATCATCTCTCAGAGTTTGCTCAGACACATATTATTGAGTCAGTGATACCATACTACCTTTCAATCTCTGTCACTCCCTTCTCCCCCTGCCTTCAGTCTTTCTGAGCATAGGGTCTTTTCCAATGAGTCTGTTTTTCGCATCAGGTAGCCAAAGTATTGGAGCTTCATCATCAGTCCTTTCAACAAATATTCAGGGGTGATTTTCTTTAGGATTGACTGGCTTGATTTCCTTGTGATCCAAGGAATTCTCAAGAGTCTTCTCTAGTACTGCATTTCAAAAGCATCACTTCTTCAGTGCTCAGCCCTCTTTATGTCAACTCTCACTTCCGTACATGAATACTGGAAAAACCTAGCCTTGACTATATGGATCTTTGTCAGC
>SJXQ01007921.1:176890-203316 GCA_006408695.1 Aepyceros melampus | reverse complement strand
TCAATAAAGCAGAAATAGATGTTTTCCTGGAACTCTCTTGCTTTTTTCATGATCCAGCAGATGTTGGCAATTTGATCTCTGGTTCCTCTGCCTTTCTGAAACCAGCTTGAACATAAATGCAATTATTCACGTAAATGAAACACTAAACAAACACTAAAAATTATGTGGTTGAAATACAGAGTAAAATATACTAGATATATTGACAGATGGGAAAAATCAGGTTAAAAATAATATATGTAGTATGTATCCAATTAAATTAAAATCCTGCCTGGTAGGTTACGGCCCATAGCGTTGCAAAGAGCTTGACATGACTAAAGCAACTTAGCACATATAAGGAAAAAAGAATATAAGAACACTGTTATTAATCTTTTACTAATGGTTTACAATTTGGGGTGGATATATGGTATTTTATGTGTTTAATTGCATTTTACAAACTATCTACAATGGACATAAAAGACTTCATAATTACAAAGGGATGTATTAAAAGTATAGCCAAGAAAAATCAAAATTTAGAAGGAATATTTATGCGACATGACTGTTATTCATTCTGGAAGTTTCCAAATTCTATTCCCATATCAAATCAGATAACAAAAATACTGTATATCCTTGTATATAACATTTTCTATATTTGTCACCTTGCATGCACCACTTTCCATTTTTGTAAAAAAGAATTATAGAATTATGATTTAATTTTATTTTGAAGGCCTTATAAAGGTTAACACAATATTATATGAGCATTGGTTTAGATGCAGTAAAGCTACTGAAAATGCTTTTCCTTGGGTGGTTTGCCTCCCTCCCTCTGCCAGCTCCTGGTGTGCTGGATGTTGTCTATTATTAGCAGATAAGAACTAAATGCTTCCTTTTAACTTTACCCATGTTCAATTACAGCACCCCTTTTTAGTCTTGGTGTGCTGACATAACTATATTCCCATCCTCTTAGTTTTTTGTCTCTTATTCTCTTACTAATTTTCTATTTTAACGATTCCTAATAGGAAACAGATGGCACACTCAAAATTAGGATAATCCAGAAGAATGTAATAAGGGGATGATGATAAAAAAGATTGGAATGCAGGGCAATCACAAGGGCTCATGTGGTAGCCAGGCTGCTCTACCCGGAGCCAGAGAAGAGCTTGTTAGGTGGCCTTCCCCATCTCCTGCAAGAAGAGGGCCACCTGGCTGGGGTTGAGACCTTGATGGAGGACACAGCTAGTCAACACAACTCAGCAGCATCAGGAGCTGTGAGAACAGCAATCCCAACCTCACTTTCTTATCTTATCTTCATCTGTAGCATTCCACTTCGACTGAACCCAACCAAAGTCCTGAGAATAAGGGAGCCTCCTATAAGACAACTTTCAGGGACATAGAGCAGAATGGAGATTAGACATGACCGAGTGGGTGGATCTCTAGCAAATAACAGCAGTGCCTTTATTATAAATTGTTTGGAAGTATGTGGCTTCTATATGTGTAAGTAAGTAACATGAATTTTTTAGGTCATGTTCACTTTGGTCACTTATGTGAATATTTTTCCCATAGCTGAGCTGCCAACTCAAATTGGCAATAACTATTTTCTGCCTCAATGTAGTCTTATGTCCCTAGAACATGATGAGCCAAGAAAGTATTCTGGGGTAAACACATTAGTTATCTCCCTCTTAATTGAAATGCCAGGTGGATTTAAAAATAACTGTGATATCTTCTTTAGGAGTAAGGTCTATTTTCAGTCTGGGCATTGAAATATTACATAATGATCATGTCATATGTTGATATGACTAAAATGAATTTGTAATCTTGTTTAATTTCTCTCTTTTCACTATTCATTAAGAAGGGAGTATATATACTGAGAATGTTGTATTTCAAAGCCTGAAGTGGCAGGGAGAGTGAAAAGTGAAAAGTAATCAAACCTAAGAGTCATTCAATCATGACTTCTTGGAGCTGAGGTGATTTCAGCAATCATTTAATTCAAACACCTCATTTTACAATTGAGTAAGCAAAATCCCACAGAGCCTACATATCTTGCCCAAGGTCACCCACCTTGCCAGGGTCTCCTGTTTGACATATTTTCCTCTATATCTCAGCATCAAAGTACAGTTGTATTCTGTTCATTCACTAAATTCACTCATTCAAGCAATATTTATTGAGTACCTTGTGTCAGGCACTGGAGATAAAACAATAAGAAAATGGACAAATTCCTCCTTTTTATTGGGCTTACATTCTAGAAGAGGCAGTCAATAAATAAATAAATAGATGTTAGATGAATGATAAATCTAAGAAAAAAAATTAAGTAGGGTAAATGGACACAGTGACAGGGAAGGAGGATGCTATTTTAAATTTGGTAATCAAGGACAGATTCTCTCTTTGATAAGATGACATTTGAGTGGGACCCTGAATGCAGTGAGTGAGTTATGCAGACATTTGGGAGAAGACTTCCAGGCACAGGGAACAGCCAGCGCAAAAGGCTAAGGGGACCTGTGCTAGGGTGTTTGAAGAGGAAGAAGCAGGTTGTGACGGGTGGAGCAGGAGAAGTGATGGGGAAGTGGCAAGATATGAGATCCAAGAGATATTGAGTGCAATGCATGGAATGATGTAATCTGTTGTGACTTTTAAAAACACTCTGACTGCTATGTGGGAAACAGATGAAGAGGGAGGGTGGGAATGGGAAAGGAGGAGGCAGAGAAATTAATTAGAAGAGTAAGAAATTTATAATAGTTCTGATTTGAAACATGGAGCCTTATATTCATGACAATAGGTAAGGCATGACAATGTGAGTATAGGATGTAAAGGGGAGGGATGAGTCAAAATATCAAGGCTTTTGAACTCAAACTAGGGCTCTGGGACAACCTAGAGGGGTGGGATGGGGTGGGAGGTAGGAGGGAGGCTCAAGAGGGAGAGGTATACATATGTATACCTATGGCTGATCTATGTTGATGTATGGCAGAAACCAACACAATATTATAATCATCCTTCAATTAAAAATAAATAAGAAAGAAAAGGGGCAGAAAAAAAAAATCAAGATGTTTAGCCCAAGCACTGGGAGAATAGGTTTCTATTTGTTGAGAAATGGAATATAGAGAAAGAGAAGGTTTAGAGGGGAAAGCAAGATTATATTTGGGGCACATTAGATATGAGACAGTGAAATATGTGAGTTTGCAGTTCAAGAGAGAAATCTCTACCAGAGATATTAATTGGTAATTTGAGTCAGCATGTAAATGGCATATAAAGTATACTGGATCAATTGAGATCCCCTAGAAAGTTCCCCAAGGGAACTCCAAGACTTAGAGGTAGAATGGTGAAGAGGATCCATCCAAATTTATTAAGGACAACCCAGTGAAATAAAACAAAGAGAATGGCTTCCTAAAAGCTAAATATCAAGTTTTCCAAAGAGGAAGCAGTGATCACTTCCATCTTAATAGCTTATATAAAGTGAGGACTGAGAATTGATCCCTGAAATTAGCAACATGGAGATCACTACAGCCCTTGACAAGCACAATTTTGCTGGAATCAAGGGAGAAAATGGCTCCAGAGACAATGGGTGGGAAGAAGTGAGGACAGTGTGTATAGGCTATGGGAGTGATGTGATTTTCTTAAGGGAGGAGGTGTGAAGTCAAGGGAGAGTAATTTTTTTTATTAAAAAATACAAGTCAGAATGGTATATTTGTAGGTTAATAGGAAAGATCTAGAACAAAAGGAGGGGAATGATGGTGGTGGGAGAGAGATTTGATGGCCTTGAGTAGGAGAGGGGGAACAGGATTCTGAGCATAAATGAAGGGACTGGCCATAGACAGGAGCACAAATACATAATGCATTGTAAAAGAAGGAAAGGTAGGGAATGGGTGCAGATTCTGATAGGTTGGTAAATGCAATCCTGAAAGCTCGTGGAAATTCTCTTCTTGTGAAATAAAGTATAGACAGGCTTAAAATAAAACTCACATCAAAATCATTAATAGTTTCTTCAGTCAACTTAACAAAAGAACAACACCAAGGAGGCAATGAAGCTTTTTTTTTTTTTTAACTTGTTCACAAAACATGTCTTATATTTGACACTTCAACTGTGATCAAACTATAACGGTCTGGTTTCTTGTACTGTTAAGCTAAGTGGTTCATAATCCCAAGGAGAGAAATCCTAAGAGAATATTAACAAGATTAAGACAGACTGTTCCTGTAGAACATGAAAGAAATACTTCTAGTAAGCAGACTACTAAAGAGATTTTAAATTAACAATTACCTATTTAACAGTTCTGAGTAAACTAGGACAGGATCAAAGCCATGAAAATGACCCTAAAGCAAATAGTTTGAAACCAAGTGTTCTTAAAATGGATTAATCACAAAATTAAGAGTAAACAGCAATCAGAGTGATGGGCAGCACAGCACAGTGTTTAATATCGTGAATGATGGAGTTACACCTCCTGGGTTCAAATCATAGCTGCAACTCTTAGAGGCTATGTGACTTTGGGGAAATTATGTTCCCTCTATGTATCTCTGATTTTTCATCTATAAAATGAAGATAATATTAGTACCTACCCCTTAGGGTTATTAAGAAGATTAAATAAATGCAGAACAGTGCCTTGCACATAGCAAGCATTGTATAGGTGTCTGTTAATTAAATCAAATCACCATGAATAATCAAGACCTAGCCAGA
Organism: Aepyceros melampus; assembly: GCA_006408695.1. Classification (NCBI taxonomy): domain Eukaryota; kingdom Metazoa; phylum Chordata; class Mammalia; order Artiodactyla; family Bovidae; genus Aepyceros; species Aepyceros melampus. The sequence continues at coordinate 198,683 of SJXQ01007921.1, read as the reverse complement.
AAATGCAGCCAAATATTGACACCTGGAGATAATTTTTAAGACTTTACTTTTTAAATTTCCTACTGGGAAATCTTTTACAGAAAAAACAAATACATCTGCTTCTTTATCATCCTGGATATTTTTCCCCCCTCCATCTGACTTTTTCTTCCAATTGTATCCTGACAAATATTAGGAAGAATCCATAATCAGTGTTTCCATGCTCAAAAAAGAAATTCTAATGGAAATCTTTACTTTAAAAGACATGGAAACTAAAAAAGTGAGTCTCTTGTATTACCATCCTACCTTTCTGTCACGTATTGACTCAAATACCAAGAGCTGACTCTACATTTGGACTCATACTAGAAGGTCATAATGTGTTAACAAGCTCTGTTAATGTTCATTTCTAAATTTTAATGAGAAAATACAGGATATTATTATTTTAAAATTATATGATCCTTGATTTATTTTTTTTCTCCCATACCACATTCATTTCTTTACCATATAACATCATTCAGAGGGCTGGTTAAATATTCAGAAGATAAAATCTGAACCCCCAAGTTTATTTTGGAGTCATTTCTACATGAAATATACATTAACTATCTTTTCCTTTTGACCAATGTAATATCCTGATAGTTAATTTACCTGCTAGATTTTATAGCACCAATATTTGGGGTATTTTATCAGGTTTCCAAATAAAAGGACCAATAATTAAAAAGAAAAATGCCTGCTTACATTTCTGGTAGTTAGTAATTGAGCAAACTACAAAACAGGGGTTGGGAAGTCATTCAATAGATGGGTCCTCAGCCAGACGGTCCTCAGCTACTCCTTTAGCTGTAGTAGCAGGAGGTTCCTTTGCAAAAAAGTTTGCAGTGAGAGATTTGAGTGGATGGATTTTAGAGAAGAGGTCAAACTGGTGTTCAGAGAGATTCAAGAGACATTTTTAGCGTCTAAAGAGTCTGTAAAAGTTTTTACATTCTATATTCTTCATTTTATAAAGATGGAAAAAACTGTTGTAAACCAATCTGAGATCATCTGAATGTCCCTTCCTGACTAAATGCCTCCATGGTGGTTTTTTGTGTTTGCAACTCGGTTGGTCCCCAGTGGTATATTCCATAAACTGGCAGTATACCTTAAGTTATTTTACTCTAAGTGAGATCCAGTTAGATCAATTAATCTTTCCCTATCTCCTTCTCTCTTCCCTATACCATCTTCATTCAAGGTTGAGAAAGAGCAGCTTGAGGGAAAAGGATGGAGGATCTGGACCAGGAGATGCTAAAGGCTCTTTTTCCCACTGCTTAAATCCTCAAGATCTGTATCACCCTCCACTGCAACAGCAGAGAATTCACTGGAAATGAAAAGCAATCAGTCACAGACATTTGAAGGAAATTGCAGAGGACAGTTCCATATCCTGCAGTTCCTGTGGTGCACAAACACATACAATAGCAATCAAAGGCCTAAACAGGAAAGAGAAGAATTAATAGAAAGAGAGTTGATGAACCCTTTTGGAATCAGTCAGGGCAAAATTTTGTATTCTAAGGCCTGAACTTTGACCAATTGTGGCAAAACCAATAACTTTCTTTGGCATAAGACCATTCTTTTTAGGAAGCAATCAGAGCAGTGTGGGCCAGTGTGAGGATGGATGATACAGGATGAAGAAATAAGAGAAGGTCTAGGCATAAATAATGGCAAAGGCACTATCCTAACCACCCCAAGCTTAAACCCTCATCAATACCCACTGAGAGGAGCAGGAAAGTCGCACCATAATTGTGCATATCTAAGTACACAAATATACACATTTGTACGTTCTGTGTATATGTGCATACATATTTATTATATATAGTTGGGCTTAATTTAACTAATTGAAAATTTCATGTATAGTTTAGTCCACTTTGTATTTTTAGTTTTTCTCTTTTAATTCTTTTATTTTACTTATAAACTTTGAAGCTAAAAGAAATTCTTCTGTATTATTGGGAAAGGTCCTAAAATGGTGGAGGAATAGGACAGGGAGACCACTTTCTCCCCCACAAATTCATCAAAAGATCATTTGAATGCTGAGCAAATACCACAAAACAACTTCTGAACGTTGGGGGAGGACACCAGGCACCCAGAAAGGCAGCCCGTTGTCTTCGAAAGGATGTAGGACAAAATATAAAAGATAAAAAGAGAGACAAAAGAGTTAGGGATGGAGACCCATCCCCGGGAGGGAATCATAAAAGAGAAGAGGTTTCCAAACACCAGGAAACCCTCTCACCAGCAGGTCTGTGGGGAGTTTTGGAATCTCAGAAGGCAACATAACCAGGAGGAAAAAATAAATAAAACCCACAGATTATGCGCCTAACCACAACTCCCAGCAGAGAAGTAGCCCAGACGCTTGCATCTCCCACCAGCAAGGGGGGCTGAACAGGGAGGTGCGGGTTGCATTACTTAGGGTAAGGACTGGTCCTGAATGCCCTGAGGACAATCTGAGGGAGCTAACAACCCAAACTGTGGGATAGCCAGAGAGAGAGAAAAAAGAGAGATAACTTTCCTGCTAAAAGCTCTTACCTAAGGCTCTGCCAGGCCGCTCACAGAACAAAGGACTGAGCAAATACCAGAGGGAGCTAGCCGGCAGCGGAAGTGGGGGGATGGGGGGGTGGGTGGGGGGAGGCAGCCAGAGCTGGAAGGCAAGGGGCAAACTCGGCCCCAGAGACAGCATCCTCTACCAAACTGCAAGCAGGCTCCCCAGTTGCTAACCAAGTCTTCCTGGGATCCTGGACAGTTGACATCTGCTGGGAGGGTCATAGCCAGAGATCGGCTCCGCAGAGGTGACACACTGCACACTTGAGACGGTGCTCCCGCTGTGCACCCAGGAAACCAAGCGGCTGGGACACAGGAGGTGATAAGACCCACTGCCCCACCTGGGGAGTGTGCGCTCACCAAGCACCTGGTCGCCTAAACTGCTTGGACCTGGGAAGGGCACAAAACACAGGCCCAACCGAGTCTGTGCCTTTGTGGAATACCCAAGAACCTGAACCTGAGTGGCTTAGACCTGGGAAGTGCACACAACCCAGGGCCCACCTCAGAAGGTTGCCCTGCAGAGCAACCTGGAAACTGAGCAACGTAGACCAGGAAAGCACACACGCCGTGAGTGAGGCAAACCCAGTGTGGCCGAGACACTGCGAGCACTCCTCACACACGCCAGTGATATTTGTTTCCAGTGTTCCTCTCTCCCCACAGCACAGTTGAACAAGTGAGCCTAAATAAATGACCACCTTCGCCCCCTTGTGTCAGGGTGAAAGTTAGATACTAATGAGACTTGCAAACAGAGGAAGCCAAAATAAACGACAAAAAGGGAACCGCTTTGGAAGTGACAGGTACAACAGATTAAAACCCTGTAGTTAGCACTGGCTACATTGGAAGTGATCTATAGACCTTGAGAAGAAGTATAAGCTGGAACAAGGAATTATCTGAAACTGAACTGACCCCACACTGCCCACAACAGCTCCAGAGAAATTCCTAGATATATTTTTACTATTATCATTTTTCAAATTAAAAGAAATTATTTTAAGCCCTCTACTAATCCTTTAATTTTCATTTTTATAACCTACTATTCAGTCAGTTCAGTTCAGTCGCTCAGTCCTGTCCGACTCTGTAACCCCATGAATCGCAGCACCCAGGCCTCCCTGTCCATCACCATCTCCTGGAGTTCACTCAGACTCACGTTCATCGAGTCCGATTACCTTGCAAAAAAACCCCTATTTTTAAAGCAAACTTCATATATATATTTTTTATACTTTTTGTGATTTTGCTTTTTTTAAAAATAGTATATTTTTGAGAGTCTAACCTCTTCTCTAGATTTTTAATCTTTGCTTTTTGGTATTTGTTATCAAATCTGTACCTTTAAGAATCCAAAATTCAGTACTCATTTTTACTTAGTGTGTGATTACTATCTTGATGGCTCTCTCCCCTTTTGACTCTCCTTTTTCTCCCCCAGGTCACCTCTATTCTCCCCCCTACCTTGCCCCCCACTTCTCTTCTCTACTTTGTGAATCTCTTTGGGTGTTCCAGGCTGTGGAGAACACTTAGGGAACTGATCACAGGCTAGATTGGTCTCTATCTTTTTGACTCCCCCTCTTCTCCTGGTCATCTCTATCTCCTTCCTCCATCTTCTCTTCTCTATGGAACTCCGTGAACCTCTCTGAGTGTTCCAGACTGTGGAGAGCAAATAGGGAATTGATTACTGGCTAGATTTTTCTCTCTCCCTTTGATTCCCCCTCTTCTCCTCTTGGTCACCTGTATCTCCCTCCTCCCTCTTCTCTTCTCCATGTAACTCTGTGAACCTCTCTGGGTGTCCCCAGCTGTGGAAAATCTTTTCACCATTAACCTAGATGTTTTATCATTGGTGCTGTATGGATGGAGAAGTCTTGAGGCTACTGTAAGAATAAGACTGAAAACCAGAGGCAAGAGGCTTAAATGCAAAACTTGAGAACACCAGAAAACTCCTGACTCCATGGAACATTAATTGACAAGAGCTCATCCAAAAGCCTCCATACCTACACTGAAACCAAGCTCCACCAAAGAGCCAACAAGTTTCAGAGCAAGACATACCAAGCTAATTCTCCAACAATGCAGGAACATAACCCTGAGCACAAAAATACAGGCAGCCAAAAGTCACACCAAACCCATAGACACCTCAAACTCACTACTGGACACTTCATTGCACTTCAGAGAGAAGAGATCCAGCTCCACCCACCAGAACACCGACGCAAGCTCCCCTAACCAGGAAACCTTGACACACTCGTCCAACCCCACCCACTAGGAGGAACCTCCACAATAAAGAAGAATCACAAACTTCCAGCAAACAGAAAGGCCACCCCAAACACAGCAACCTAGACAAGATGAAAAGGCAGAGAAATATTCAGCAGATAAAGAAACATGATAAAAAGCCCACCAAACCAAACAAAAAGGAGGAGATGGGGGTTTACCCAAAAAAGAACTCAGAATAATGATAGTAAAAATGATCCAAAATCTTGAAAACAAAATGGAGTTACAGATAAATAGTCTGGAGACAAGGAATGAGAAGATGCAAGAAAAGTTTAACAAGGACCTAGAAGAAATAAAAAAGAGTCAATCAGTAATGAATAAGGCAGTAACTGAGATCAAAAGCACTCTGGAGGGAACCAACAATAGAATAACTGAGGCAGAAGATAGGATAACTGAGGTGGATGATTGAATGGTGGAAAAAAATGAGAGAGAAAAAAGACAAAAGAATTAAAAGAAATGAGGACAACCTCAGGGACTTCTAGGACAATGTTAAATGCCCCAACATTTGAATCATAGGAGTCCCAGAAGAAGAAAAAAAGAAAGGCCATGAGAAAATACTTGAGATAATAGCTGAAAACTTCCCTCAAATGGGAAAGGAAATAGTCACCCCAGTCCAAGAAACCCAGAGAGTCCCAAACAGGATAAACTCAAGGTGAAATAAACCAAGACACATATTAATCAAATTAATGAAGATCAAACACAAAGAACAAATATTAAAAGCAGCAAGGGAAAAACAACAAATAACTCACAAGAGAATCCCCATAAGGATAACAACTGATCTTTCAATAGAAACTCTTCAAGCCAGATGGGAATGTTTAAAGTAATGAAAGAGAAAAACTTACAACCCAGATTACTGTACCCAGCACGGATCTCATTCAAATATGAAGGAGAAACAAAAGCTTTACAGACAAGCAAAAGCTGACAGAATCCAGCACCACCAAACCAGCTCTTCAACAAATGCTAAAGGATCTTCTCTAGGCGGGAAACACAGAAAACGTTTATAAACTCGAACCCAAAACAACAAAGTAAATGGCAATAGGATCATCAGTTCAGTTCAGTTGTTCAGATGTGTCCAATCTTTGCAACCCCATGAACCACAGCATGCCAGGCCTCCCTGTCCATCACCAACTCCCAGAGTCCACCCAAGCCCATGTCCATTGAGTCAGTGATGTCATCCAACCATCTCATTCTCTGTTATTCCCCTCTCCTCCTGTCCTTAATCTTTCCCAACATCACGGTCTTTTCAAATGAGTCAGCTCTTGGCGTCAGGTGGCCAAAGGATTGGAATTTCAGCCTCATAATCAGTCTTACCAAAGAACAGGAGTGATCACCTTTAGGATGGACTGGTTGAATCTCCTTGCAGCCCAAGGGACTCTCAAGAGGCTTCTCCAACACCACAGTTCAAAAGCATCAATATTTTGGTGCTCAGCTTTCTTTATAGTTGAAATTTTACATCCATAAATGACCACTGGAAAAACCATACCCTTGACTAGATGGACTTTTGTTGACAAAATAATGTCTCTGCTTTTTAATATGCTGTCCAGGTTGGCAATAACTTTCCTTCCAAGGAGTAAGCATCTTTTAATCTCACAGCTGCAATTAACATCTGCAGTGATCTTGGAGCCCAGAAAAATAAAGTATTCCACTGCTTCTGTTTCCCCATCTATTTGCCGTGAAGTGATGGGACCGGATGCCATGATCTTCGTTTTCTGAATGTTGAGCTTTAAGCCAACTTTTTCACTCTCCTCTTTCACTTTCATCAAGAGGCTTTTTAGCTCCTCTTCACTTTCTGCCATAAGGGTGGTGTCACCTGCATATCAGAGGTTATTGATATTTTTCCTGGCAATCTGATTCCAGTTTGTGCTTCTTTCAACCCAGCATTTCTCATGATGTACTCTGCACAGAAGTTAAATAACAGGGTGACAATATACAGCCTTGACATACTCCTTTTCCTATTTGGAACCAGTCTGTTTTTCCATGTCCAGATCTAACTGTTGCTTCCTAACCTGTATACAGGATATTCAAGAGGCAGATCAAGTGGTCTGGTATTCCCATCTCTCTCAGAATTTTCCACAGTTTATTGTGATCCACACAGTCTCAAGGCTTTGGCATAGTCAATAAAGCAGAAATAGATGTTTTTTTCTGGAACTACCTTTCTTTTTTGATGTTCCAGCAGTGTTGGCGATTTGACCTCTGGTTCCTCTGCCTTTTCTAAAACCAGCTTGAACATCTTGAAGTTCATGGTTCATGTATTGCTGAAGCCCAGCTTGGAGAATTTTAAGCATTACTTTACCAGCATGTGAGATGAGTGCAATTGTGTGGTAGTTTGAGCATTCTTTAGCATTGCCTTTCTTTGGGATTGGAATGAAAACTGACATTTTCCAGTCCTGTGGCCACTGCTGAGTTTTCCAAATTTGCTGACAATAATTGAGTGTAGAACTTTCACAGTGTCATCTTTCAGGATTTGAAATAGCTCAACTGGAATTCCATCACCTCCACTAGCTTTGTTCATAGTGATGCTTCCTAAGGCCCACATGACTTCACATTCCAGGATGTCTGGCTCTAGGTGAGTGATCACACCATCATAATTATCTGGACCATGAAGCTCTTTTTTGTACAGTTCTTCTGTGTATTCTTGCCACCTCTTCTTAATATCTTCTGCTTCTGTTAGGTCCATACCATTTCTGTCCTTTATCGAGTCCATCTTCACATGAAATGTTCCCTTGGTATCTAATTTTCTTGAAGAGATCTCTAGTCTCTCCCATTCTGTTGTTTTCCTCTATTTCTTTGCACTGATCACTGAGGAAGGCTTTCTTATCTCTCCTTTCTATTCTTTGGAAATCTGCATTCAGATGCTTATATCTTTCCTTTTCTCTTTTGCTTTCCACTTCTCTTCTTTCACAGCTATTTGTAAGGCCTCTTCAGACAGCCATTTTATTTTTTGCATTTCTTTTTCTTGGGAATGGTCTTGATTCTTGTCTCCTGTACAGTGTCATGAACCTCCATTCATAGTTCATCAGGCACTATGTCTATCAGATCTAGTCCCTTAAATCTATTTCTCACTTCCACTATATAGTCATAAGGGATTTGATTTAGGTCATACCTGAATGGTCTAGTGGTTTTCCCCACTTTCTTCAATTTAAGTCTGAATTTGGCAATAAGGAGTTCATGATCTGAGCCACAGGTTGAATGCCCCAACCAAAAGACAACTGGCTGAATGGATACAAAAACAAGACCGCTACATATGCTGTCTAGAAGAGACTCATCTCAAACCTAGGGACACATACAGACTAAAAGTGAAGGGCTAGAAAAAGATATTTCACGCAAATGGAGACTAAAAGAGTAGCAATACTCATATCAGATAAAATAGATTTTGAAATAAAGGCCGTGAAAAGAGACAAAGAAGAACACTACATAATGATCAAAGGATCAACCCAAGAAGAAGATATAACAGTTATAAATATATATGCACCCAACATAGGAGCACTGCAATAGGTAAGGCAAATGATAACAAGAATGAAAGGGGAAATTAACAGTAACCCAATAATAGTGGGAGACTTTAATACCCCACACACACCTATGAATAGATTAACTAAACAGAAAATTAGCAAGGAAACACAAACTTTAAATGATACAATGGACCAGTTAGACCTAATTGATATCTACAGAACATTCCACCCTAAAACAATGAATTTCACCTTTTTATCAAGTATACACCAAATGTTCTCCAGGATAGATCACATCCTGGGCCATAAATACAGCTTGGTAAATTCAAAAAAATTGAAACCATCTCAAGCATCTTTTCTGATAACAATGTGGTAAGATTAGATGTCAACTATAGGGAAAAAAAAACTATTAAAAATAAAAACATATGGAGGCTAAACAACACACTTCTGAATAGCCAAAAAATTGCAGAAGAAATCAAAATATGCATCGAAACAAATGAAAATGAAAACACACGAAAAACCCTATGAGATTCAGTAAAAGCAGTGCTAAGGGGAAGATTCATAGCAACACAAGCCTAGATCAAGAAACAGGAGAGAAATCAAATAAATAACCTAACTCTACACCTAAAGCAACTAGAAAAAGAAGAAATGAAGCATGCCAGAGTTAGTAGAAGGGAAGAAATCATTAAAAATAGGGCAGAAATAAATGCAAAAGAAACAAAGGAGACCATAGCCAAAATCAACAAAGCTAAAAGCTGGTTCTTTGAGAAGACAAATAAAATAGACAAATCATTAGCCAGACCCATCAAGAAGGAAAGGGAGAAGAATCAAATAAACAAAATTAGAAATGAAAATGGAGAAATCACAGCAGACAACATAGAAATACAAAGGATCATAAGAGACTACTATCAGCAACTATATGCCAATAAAATGGACAACTTGGAAGAAATGGACAAATTCTTAGAAAAGTATAACTTTCCAAAACTGAACCAGGAAGAAATAGAAAATCTTAACAGATGCATTAGAAGCACAGAAACCAAAACTGTAATCAGAAATCTTCCAACAAACAAAAGCCCAGGGCCAGATGGCTTCACAGCTGAATTCTACAAAAAATTTAGAGAAGAGCTAACACCTATCCTACTCAAACTCTTTCAGAAAATTGCAGAGGAAAGTAAACTTCCAAACTTTCTCCGAGGCCACCATCACCCTAATACCAAAACCAGACAAAGATGCCACAAAAAAAGAAAACTATAGGCCAATATTACTGATGAACATAGATGCAAAAATCCTTAACAAAATTCTAGGAAACAGAATTCAACAACATATTAAAAAGATCATACATCATGACCAAATGGGCTTTATCCCAGGGATGCAAGGGTTCTTCAATATTTGCAAATCAATCAATGTGATACACCACATTAAAAATTGAAAGAGTAAAACTATATGATTATCTCAATAGATGCAGAGAAAGCCTTTGACAAAATTCAACATCCATTTATGATTAAAAAAAAAAAAATCTCCAGAAAGCAGTAATAAAGGAACACACCTCAACGTAATAAAAGCCATATATGATAAACCCACAGCAAACGTTATCCTCAATGGTGAAAAATTGAAAGCATTTCCCATAAGGTCAGGAACAAGACAAGCATCCCACTCTCACCACTACTATTCAACATAGTTTTGGAAGTTTTAGCCACAGCAATCAGAGAAGAAAAAGAAATAAAAGAAATCTAGATTGGAAAAGAAGAAGTGAAACTCTCACTGTTTGCAGATGACATGATCCTCTATGTAGAAAACCCTAAAGACTCCACCAGAAAATTATTAGAGCTAATCAATGAATATAGTAAAGTTTCAGGATATAAAATTAACACACAGAAGTCCCTTGCATTTCTATACACTAACAATGAGAAAATAGAAAGAGAAATTAAGGAAACAATTTCATTCACCATATCAACAAAAAAATAAAACTCTTAGGAATAAATCTAAAGAAACAAAAGACCTATATATAGAAAACTATAAAACACTGATGAAAGAAATCAAAGATGACACAAATAGATAGAGAAATATACCATGTTCATGGATTGGAAGAATCAATATAGTGAAAATGAGTATACTACCCAAAAAATCTATAGATTCAATGTAAACCCTATCAAGCTACCAATGGTATTTTTCAGAGAACTAGAACAAATAATTTTACTTTTTGTATGGAAATACAAAAAAACCTCTAATAGCCAAAGCAATCTTGAGAAAGAAGAATGAAACTGGAAGAATCAACCTGCCTGACTTCAGGCTACAGTACAAAGCAACAGGCATCAAGACAGTATAGTACTAGCATAAAGACAGAAACACAGATCAATGGAACAAAATAGAAAGCCCAGCAGTAAATCCATGCATCTATGGACACCTTATCTTTGACAAAGGAGGCAAGAATATACAATGGAGAAAAGACAATCTCTTTAACAAATGGTGCTGGGAAAACTGGTCAACCACTTGTAAAAGAATGAAACTAGAACAGTTTCTTACATCATACACAAAAATAAACTCAAAATGAATTAAAATCTAAATGTAAGACCAGAAACTATAAATCTCCTAGAGGAAAACATAGGAAAAAAACACTTTCTGATGTAAACCATAGCAAGATCTTCTATGACCCACCTCCCAGAGTAATGGAAATAAAAGCAAAAATAAACAAATTGAACCTAATTAAACTTAAAAGCTTTTGCACAACAAAGGAAAATTTAAACAAGGTGAAAAGACAGCCTTCAGAATGGGAGAAAATAATAGCAAATGAAGCAACCTGACAAAGAATTAATCTCAAAAATATACAAGCAACTCCTGCAGCTCAATTCCAAAATAATAAATGACTCAATCAAAAAACAGGCCAAAGAACTAAACAGACATTTCCCCAAAGAAGACATACAGATGGCTAACAAACACATGAAAAGATGCTCAACATCATTCATTATCAGAGAAATGCAAATCAAAACCACAATGAGGTACCATCTCATGCTGGTCAGAATGGCTGCTATCCAAAAGTATACAAACAATAAATGCTGGAGAGGGTGCAGAGAAAAAGGACCCCTCTTACACTGTTGGTGGGAATGCAAACTAGTATAGCCATTATTGAGAACAGTGTGGAGATTCCTTAAAAAACTGGAAATAGAACTGCCATATGACCCAGTAATCCCAATGCTGGGCATACACACCAAGGAAACCAGAATTGAAAGAGACATGTGTACCTCAGTGTTCATTGTAGCACTGTTTACAATAGCCAGGACATGGAAGCAACCTAGATGTCCATCGGCAGATGAAAGGATAAGAAAGCTGTGGTACATATACACAAGGGAATATTACTCAGCTATTAAAAAGAATGCATTTGAATCAGTTCTAATGAGGTGGATGAAACTGGAGCCTATTATACAGAGCGAAGTAAGTCAGAAAGAAAAACACCAATACAGTATATCAATGCATATATATGGAATTTAGAAAGATGGTAACGATGACCCCATATATGAGATAGCAAAAGAGACACAGATGTAAAGAACAGAAATTTGGACTCTGTGGGAGAAGGCAAGGGTGGATTATTCGAGAGAATAGCATTGAAACACGTATAAATTCATATGTAAAATAGATTGCCAGTCCAGGTTCGATGCAGAGACAGAGTGCTCAGGGCTGGTGCACTGGGATGACCCTGAGGGATGCGATGGGGAGGGAGGTGAAAGGGAGGGGAAGGGAGGAAGGTGGGAGGGAGGGTCAGGATGTGGAACACATGTACACCCATGGCTGATTCATGTGAATATACAGCAAAACCCACTACAATATTGTAAAGTAAATAGCCTCTAGTTAAAATAAATTAAATTTAAAAAGAGAAATTCTTCCATATTATTAACAAGAACTTCTATTGACCTAACCAAGAATTGCATATTATCTTTGTGGCACAGTGGGCAAACACATCCTTTTAAAAAGACACCAGAGAAAGGCCAATTTCTGTTTGCATGAAATGAACTCTTACAGTTGCATGAGGGATTGAGGGCAATATGTATTACATTAAAGGCACCTGGTACATACATACTGAATAAGCAAATAAGTGAACGAATGATCAGTCTATTTGGATCTTTAGTGACCCATTTTGGATTATATACAATCTTACTGTCAATACTGTCAAAAGCAGAGACACTACTTTGCTGACAAAGGTCCATCTAGTCAAAGCTGTGGTTTTCCCAGTAGTCATGTATGGATGTGAGAGCTGGATCGTAAAGAAAGCTGAGCACCAGCACCGAAGAATTGATGCTTTTGAACTGTGGTGCTGGAGAAGACTCTTGAGCATCTCTTCGACTGCAAGGAAATCAAACCAGTCAATCCTAAAGGAAATCAGTGCTGAATATTCATTGGAAAGATTGATGCTGAAGCTGAACCTCCAATATTTTGGCCACCTGATGCAAAGAACTGACTCATTTGAAAAGAACCTGATGCTGGGAAAGATTAAAGGCAGGAGGAGAAGGGGATGAGAGAGGATGAGCTGGTTTGATGGCATCACAGACTCAATGGACATGAATTTGACCAAGCTCTGGGAGTTGGAGATGGACTGGGAAGCCTGGCATCTGCAGTCCATTGGGTCACAAATAGTCAGACTGTCAATATATCTTACTGAGAGCTGATACAATTATTCTGTGCAAAGTAGTGGGGAGTTAACAGAGCTCTTCCCAAGCCTAGATGGTTGGTCTGATTCCATAGTAGCACTATTAGGAATGCCAGGTGGCTGAGGAGTTTTATCAGCCTGCTTCCTGCCAATGGAATTTGGGGGATCCATTAACCTCCTTTCAATTAATTCTCTCTCTGTCCCTTTCAGTCTAATCTTACAGCATTTTTGATAAAATTTTCTCAAGAACCCAGTGGGACTTTGTGGATTTTATGGGATTCCCTCCATTAGACAAATACCAATAAACACAAATCTTTTTGAAATGAACCCTTCTCTTACTGATATGGTTGAGAGAAATTGCCCTTAAACTTCTCTGAGGTTCTCTACTTAGAGAGTACCTATGAGAAACACCCTTTATCTCTTGGAAGGGTCATTTAAATGAATGGATACACTGACCTTTTGATCTTTCCAAGGTTATTAACAAAATGGCTGTACATTAACACTTTCAGCTTTTTCTCTGTGCTATTGGAAATAATCTCTTAAGTCTAGAATCTTTTTCCATTCAAATAGGTGGAGTTTTCCAAAGCATTGAGTCCTCATTCTTTTTATTTTAACAGTTCCTCTCTCAATTTATGTCACTCTCTTTTACTATAAGAAGCAAAATAAAAAATACAGGTAGTATGTTCAAAATATTGGAAATTTTAGATTATATATGAAGTTCATTGTTGAGCAAGTTTTTCCATTTAACTACAAAACAAAACTCCCTAAGTTTTAGTGCCATAATATAACAGTTATTCTCCTTTCTCCAATTTCCAACAACATGTTCATCACTTCCTTTGAATCCTTACCAGCCACATCTTAAACACCAATATTTCTATTAATACTAATTGTCTTTTCAAGGCATTCTAGTCTTTTTTCTATCATGCTCCTCAAAATTCTTCCAATTTCTCCCTGCTTCCCAATTCCAAAAAGATTTCCATATATTATGTATCTGTTATAGTAGCATTTCACTTCCAGATACTAAAATCTGTATTAATTTTTTTAACTACTGTGTAAAAAACTACCACAAATTTCACTACTTGAAACAATACTCACTTATTAGCTCAGAGTAACATAAGTCAGAGGTTCAGCAAGGCATGGCTGGGCTCTTTGGTCATGATATCACAAGTGTTGATGAAACTGAGCCCTCATCTAGAAGCTTTAAAGAAAAATTTGCTTCCAAACTCTTTTTTTTTTAATAGCAATATTCGGTCCATTATAGTTATAGGGCTAGACCAGACAAAGAAAACTCTCTGCTTTTAAAGGGTTCACGTGACTTCTTCAAGCCCACCCAAGTTATCTCCCTTTCTCAAGGCTGTATATGCCATAAAATATAACTCAATTAGATATTTACAGATATCTGGTATATGATACAGGGTATGTATCACAGGAGAGCAGGAAATCTCAGGGTCCATCTTAGAAGCCTGCCTATCACGAGGCTATTCAATAATTCTTTTAAGCTCCACAATCCTAAAGAAGCAGAGCTTAAAATCTAGGAATTCTTTTTTATTATTCTTGTATGTCCACCTGTTTTTCTACTCTTGGTTCTTTTGATCAGTATATTATTAGATTAAGAAACACTGCAGAAGAGATTTCATAATTTTATGATGAATTACTCTCATAAGAAGGACTTTCTATGTGGTGCTGGCAGTAAAGAACCCACCTGAAAATGAAGGAGACATTAGAGACATGAGTTTGATGCCTGGGTTGGGAAGATCCCCTGGAGGAGAGATGGCAAACCACTGCAGTATTCTTGCCTGGAGAATCCCATGGATAGAGGAGCCTGGCGAGCTATAGTTGATAGGGTCACGAAGAGTCAGACATGACAGAAGCAACTGAGCACATATTCTCATAAGAAACCATAAATTCTCACATACAGAGACTGGTTTTGATCTGAATATACTCTGGATTCCCTCCTAAGCCTGTGGTTCTTAAATCTTCTGAGAAGCAGCACTGTTCCAGATCTCAGCCTGCATTCTGATTAAGACAGCCTACCATCTCTTGTTTTAGACTTTTTCCTCTCTTCTTAGTTATCTCTCAGATGAATATAATTCTGAGTATTTTCCTGGTCACCTGAGGACAAGGGGAAGCACCCAAGTGCTAAGGTTCTACTGAAGACTGGGTCTACTGGCATTTACTGGTGCAATGTCCCTTGAGGTTCCCCAGAAATAACCTCTGAGATAAGGCTAAAGGTCAAATGGCCAGTAGAGTCATTCTGATTTTTCTGACTATGTTCCCTACCACTCAGTTATGCAATAAGAGTGGTTTCAATGCTGGATTCAGGGTTGGTGAAAATAGGGAGAGAACTGTGACATGATAAATCAAAGAAAGGATGCATTTTGTTTTTATGTGAGCCTTGCTTAAAAATATCCATTTTGGGCACAAAGCTAAAACTATCCTTGCCTTGGATCCCATAGAATGTCAGGCGTTATGCCACAATAAGACCTCCAAAGATGCTGTGATACAGAGCAATTTTTTTTTTGTTGTTGTTATTCAAGCCATCCAAACAGTCACATGTGGTGAAAGGGTGGTTCTGGGACCAATACTACAGGTCAAGCATTTTGAGGTTTATCTAACATGATAAACTTGATTTTTACAATAGTTCCTAGGGCTGGTTTATTGAAAGGCATCATCTCTTGATTTTGCCATGATAATTTCAAAAGTGGAGACATGCTTCTGAAATATTATCTTTATCACCTAACAGCTTCTGCATCAAAATTGTCCTTGGGTCTTGAGATATAACTATGAGAACCATGAATATAATGTTAAACTAGATTTTTAAAGCACAGGAGGAAAAAAGTGATCTACTAATAGTAAATATACATTTACAAGGAGCTGGGCACCTACCAGGATAAACTTTGATACTGGATACAAATTATGTTATTCTAGTGAAAATACAGTATTATTTCCTAACAGACAAATACTGGGAAGAAGAATTAGGATAAAGGTGATTGCTTGTTCAGGAATTCTAAGATAAGGTTTTACACATTTGTATCTCTTTTTTTTTTTTCATTTCAATCCCAAAGAAAGGCAATGACAAAGAATGTTCAAACTACTGCACAATTGCACTCATCTCATATGCTAGCAAAGTAGTGTTCAAAATTCTTCAGGCTAGGCTTCAAACAGTATGTGAACGGAGAAATTCCAGATGTTCAAGCTGGATTTAGAAAAGGCAGAGGAACTGGAGATCAAATTGCCAACCATCCACTGGGTCATACAAAAAAGCAAGAGAACTCCAGAAAAATATCTACTTCTACTTTATAGACTACAATAAAGCCTTTGACTGTGTGGATCACAACAAACTGGAAAATTCTTAGAGATGGGAATACCAGACCACCTAAGCTGCCTCCTGAGAATTCTGTATGCAGGTTAAAAAGCAACAGTTGGAACCAAACAGAGAACAGACTGGTTCCAAATTAGGAAAGGAGTACGTCAAGGCTGTATATTGTCACCCTGCTTATTTAACTTCTATGCAGAGTACATCATGGGAAATGCTGGGCTAGATGAAGCACAAGCTGGAATCAAGATTTCTGGGAGAAATATCAATAACCTCAGATATGCAGATGACACCATCCTTATAGCAGAAAGTAAAGAGGAACTAAAGAACCTCTTGATGAAAGTGAAAGAGAGTGAAAAAGCTGGCTTAAAACTCAACATTCAAAAAATGAAGATCATGGCATCTGGTCCCACCACTTCATGGGAAATGGATGGAGAAACAATAGAAACAGTGACAGACTTCTATTTTCTTGGGCTTCAAAATCACTGCAGATGGTGACTGCAGCCATGAAATTAAAAGATGCTTGAAACTTGGAAGAATAGCTGTGACCAACCAAGATAGCACATTAAAAAGCAAAGACATTACTTTGCTGACAAAGGTCCAGCTAGTCAAAGATATGGTTTTTCCAGTAGTCACGTATTGATGTGAACTGAGCACTGAAGAGCTGATACTTTTGAACTGTGGTGTCAGAGAAGACTCTTGAGAGTCCCTTGGACAGCAAAGAGATCCAACCATCCATCCTAAAGGAAATCAATCCTGAATAGTAATTGGAAGGACTGATGTTGAAGCTGAAGCTCCAATACTTTGGCCACCTGCTGCAAAAAAACTGACTCATTGGAAAAGACATTGATGCTGGGAAAGACTGAAGGCAGGAGGAGAAGGAGACAAGAGAGGATGAGATGGTTGGATGGCATCACTGACTAGATGGACATGAGTTTGAGCACGCTCCAGGAGTTGGTGATAGACAGGGAAGCCTGGCATGCTGCAGTCCATGGGGTCACAGAGTCGGCCATGATTGAGTGAGTGAATTGAACTGAACTAGTATCTCTACTTCTTTTGCTGCTCTCTTTTGAGAAGATATGTCAGGAAATGAAACAGTAGATGAAGAGAGAAAGAACACCAGGTAACAAAGCAGCCAGTCTCAAGTCAAGGGGAGGTTGCCTATGGGGAGTTTTCTGCCAAGCTTCCTGGAGAAGGGAAAGGCTTCCCACTTCAGTATTCTGGCCTGGAGAATTCCATAGACTGTATAGTTCATGGGGCGCAAAGAGTTGGACACTACTGAGCAATTTTCACTATTCTATTAAACACTGAAGAGCTAAAATTTGTCTCTAACATTAAAAAAAAACAGTTAAAGAAAATCTATATTTGTGATTTGAATATATAAAGATAGTCAGAAGCTTGGTCAGTATGTCTGAGTTGACACAGAAATCTCCTTTACCACTTTAAACACAAAAAATTTGAACAAACTATACTACAACCCAAAGAAAGGCAATGCCAAAGAATGCGCAAACTACTGCACAATTGCACTCATCTCACACACTAGTAAAGTAATGCTCAAAATTCTCCAAGCCAGGCTTCAACAATACATGAACCATGAACTTCCAGATGTTCAAGCTGGTTTTAGATAAGGCAGAGGAACCGGAGATCAAACTGCCAACATCCGCTGGATCATCAAAAAAGCAAGAGAATTTCAGAAAAACATCTATTTCTGCTTTATTGACTATGCCAAAGCCTTTGACTGTGTGGATCACAATAAACTATGGAAAATTCTGAAAAAGAAGGGACTACAAGACCACCTGACCTGCCTCTTGAGAAACCTATATGCAGGTCAGGAAGCAATAGTTAGAACTGGACATGGAAAAACAGACTGGTTCCAAATAGGAAACGGATTATGTCAAGACTATATATTGTCACCCTGCTTATTTAACTTATATGCAGAGTACATTATGAGAAACACTGGGCTCGAAGAAGCACAAGCTGGAATCAAGATTGCCGGGAGAAATATCAATAACGTCAAATATGCAGATGACACCACCCTTATGGCAGAAAGTGAAGAGGAACTAAAAACCTCTTGATGAAAGTGAAAGAGGAGAGTGAAAAAGCTGGCTTAAAGCTCAACATTCAGAAAACGAAGATCATGGCATCTGGTCCCATCACTTCATGGAAAATAGATGGGGAAACAGTGTCAGACTTTATTTTTCTGGGCTCCAAAATCACTGCAGATGGTGAAGGATTATGTCAAGACTATATATTGTCACCCTGCTTATTTAACTTATATGCAGAGTACATTATGAGAAACACTGGGCTCGAAGAAGCACAAGCTGGAATCAAGATTGCCGGGAGAAATATCAATAACGTCAAATATGCAGATGACACCACCCTTATGGCAGAAAGTGAAGAGGAACTAAAAACCTCTTGATGAAAGTGAAAGAGGAGAGTGAAAAAGCTGGCTTAAAGCTCAACATTCAGAAAACGAAGATCATGGCATCTGGTCCCATCACTTCATGGAAAATAGATGGGGAAACAGTGTCAGACTTTATTTTTCTGGGCTCCAAAATCACTGCAGATGGTGATTGCAGCCATGAAATTAAAAGATGCTTACTACTTAGAAGGAAAGTTATGACCAACCTAGGTGGTATATTTGAAAGCAGAGACGTTACTTTGTCAACAAAGGGCCGTCTAGTCAAGGCTATAGTTTATCCAGTGGTCATGTATGGATGTGAGATTTGGACTGTGAAGAAAGCTGAGTGCCAAAGAATTGATGCTTTTGAACTGTGGTGTTGGAGAAGACTCTTGAGAGTCCCTTGGACTTCAAGGAGATCCAACCTGTCCATTCTAAAGGAGATCAGTCCTGGGTGTTCTTTGGAAGGAATGATGCTAAAGCTGAAGCTCCAGTACTTTGGCCACTTCATGCAAAGAGTTGACTCATTGGAAAAGACTTTGATGCTGGGAGGGATTGGGGGCAGGAGGAGAAGGGGATGACAGAGGATGAGATGGCTGGATGGCATCACCAGTTCGATGGACTAGAGCTTGAGTGAACTCCAGGAGTTGGTAATGGACAGGGAGGCCCGGCATGCTGCGAATCATGGGGTCACAAAGAGTCAGACATGACTGAGCGAATGAACTGAGCTGAACTGAACTGATACCACAACCACACACAGACACAGTCAGTACCTCAGTGCTGAAAATAAAGATGGAACTCAAAGTCAAAGCAGTAAGAAGGAGCCAAAGCCAAGTGACTCCTGGGAAGAGCTGGACCTGAGATATGTCTGAGAAGCTAATGGCCAAGTTTTTAATAATAGATATGGGACCTGTGCACATGGGTTAGGAACCAGCTACCTACGAAGAGCCAAGAAGTCATGTAGGACTTGTCCATACACACAGTGCAAACTAGTTATGCCATAAACTCCCCACAGGAGAGTGACAGGGAGCTAATTTCCTGCTTGTGACCAGAGGAGGAAAAGTGTCAAGTACAGAGCCCAAAGTGCTGTACATGAGTGCCAAATCAACACCTACTCCCAGCTCACACCATGGGTCCCAAGTCTCAAAGTTAATACTGTACAAAACTGGTGCGGGGCCAGTAAAATACACAGGGCCCTGTCCTTAGCAGAGGCAAATATCAAAGCTCTCCATAGAGATGTTCTGACTACCAGGTCATAGTTTATACTTGAAAGCATGATTCTCAAAGGAAAAGTTTAAGAAATGGATTATTTGATCATCTTAACTTTCCATGAAACTAAAGACACTGAAGCAAATTTATAGGCCAATGACCAACCATAGAAAATATTTGCAACTCATGTAACTGATAGAAAGAAATAGTATCAAGCATTTATAAAGATCACCAACAGATTAAATAATGGAAAAATAGACAAATGGCCAAGAAGCATGAATAAGCAATCCACAGAGGAAGAAAACTGCTCAATAAAAACATGAGATTTGCCATCTCACAGGTGACCAGGGGAATCCAATTTAAAACACTGACATACTGTTCCCTTTTGTCAGGTTCTTCTGCTGTTGTTCAGTGAGACTCTTTGCAACCCCATAGACTGCAGCACGCCAGGCTTCCCTGTCCTTTACAGGAGGAGTACACCTTGATGTTCTCCTTTCCCAGTTTTGAACCAGTCAGCTCTTTCATGTCCAGTTCTCTTTCTTCTTAACCTGCATACAGATTTCTCAAGAGATAGGTAAAGTGGTCTGGTATTCCCATCTCTTTAAAAATTTTCCTCAGTTTGTTGTGATCCACACAGTCAAAGGCTTTGGCACAGTCAATGAAGCAGAAGTAGATGTGTTTTTTGGAACTCCCTTGTTTTTTCCATGATTTACAAATGTTGGCAATTTGATTTCTGATTCCTCTGCCTTTTCTAAACATAGCTTGTACTGGAAGTTCTCGATTCATGTACTGCTAAAGCCTAGCTTGAAAGATTTTAAGCATAACCTTACTAGCATGTGAAATGAGCACAACTGTATGGTAGTTTGAACATTCTTTGGCATTGACCTTCTTTCAGATTGGAATGAAAACTGCCTTTTCCAGTCTTCTGTGGCCACTGCTGAGTTTTCCAAATTTGTTGATGTATTGAGTACAGCATTTAACAGCATCATCTCTTAGAATTTTAAATAGCTCAGCTGGAATTCTATCACCTCTACTAGCTCTCTTTGTAGTAATGCTTCCTAAGACCCACTTGATCTCACTCCAGGATGTCCAGCTCTAGTTGAGTGACCACACCATTGTGGTTATCCAAGTCATTAAGATCTTTCTTGAATAGCTCTTTTGTGTACTCTTGCCACCTCTTCTTAATCTCTTCTGCTTCTGTTAGGTCTTTACAGTTTCTGTTCTTTATTGTGCCCATCCTTGCATGAAACGTTCCCTTGATACCTCCAATTTTCTTGAAGAGATTGCTAGTCTTCACCAATCTATTGTTTTCCTCAATTTCTTTTCATTGTTCATTTAAGAAGGCCTTTTAATCTCTCCTCGCTATTCTGGAACTCTGCATTCAGTTGGGAATAATCTTTTCTTTTCTCCCTTGTCTTTTGCTGTCTTCTTTCCTCAGCTATCTGTAAAGCCTCGTCAGACAATCAATTTGCCTTTCTTGAGATGGTTTTGGCCACCACTGCCTGTACAATGTTCTAACTTTCTTCCATAGCTTTTCAGACATTCTGTCTACCAGATCTAATTCCTTGAATCTATTCATCACCTCCACTGTATAATCATAAGGGATTTGATTTAGATCATATCTGCATGGCCTAATGTTCATTTAAGCCTGAATTTTGCAATAAGGAACTTATGATCTGAGTGACAGTCTGCTTCAGGTCTTATTTTTACTGACTGTATAGAGTTTCTCCATCTTTAGCTGCAAAGAACATAGTCTGATTTCGGTTTTGACTACCTAGTGATGTTCATTTGTAGAGTCGTCTCTTAGGCTGTTGGAAAAGCATGTTTACTAACACCCATGTGTTCTCTTGCAAACTCTGTTAGCCTAAGCTCTGCTTTATTTTGTATTCCAAGGTCAAACTTGCCTGTTACTCCAAATAGGTATCTCTTGATTTCCTGCTTCTGCATTCCGCATTCCAATACCCTATGATTGAAAGGACATCTTTTTTTTTTTTTTTTTG
>SJXQ01007921.1:105377-173244 GCA_006408695.1 Aepyceros melampus | reverse complement strand
CCACACCCTCTCTCTGGATTATCCCCGTGCATCAGTCCCAAGCATCCTGCATCCTGCATCAAACCTGGACTGGCGATTCGTTTCACTTATGATATCACACATGTTAAACTGCCACTCTGCCAACCCATCCTACCCTCTCCCTCTCCTACAGAGAAGTAACTTTTAAAAGAAAAAAATAAAATAGATACCTTGGTTGTATACATTTGCAAGAGGTTGACCATGAATTTGACTTAGAGCTTGATTATTCATTCCATTACTATTTTCTTTGTTGTGCTTGCTGATCTTTCGGTGTTAGGCCAAGTTCAGTCCACATCAGTTCAGTCACTCAGTCATGTCCGACTTTTTGAGACCCAATGGACTGCAGCATGTCAGGCTTCCCTGTCCATCACCATCTCCTGGAGCTTGGTCAAACTCATGTCCATCGAGTCAGTGATGCCATCCAACCATCTCATCCTCTGTCATCCCCTTCTCATCCTGCCTTTAATCTTTCCCAGCATCAGGATCTATTCCAATGATTCAGCTCTTCACATCAGGTGGCCAAAGTATCAGAGCTTCAGCTTCAGCATCAATCCTTCTAAAGAGTGTTCAGGATTGATTTCCTTTAGGATTGACTGGTTTGATCTCCCTGCTGTCCAAGGGACACTCAAGAGTCTTCTCCAGCACCACATTTCAAAAGCATCAATTCTTCAGTGCTCAGCCTTCTTTATGGTCCAACTCTCACATCCATGCATGACTACTGGAAAAACCATAGCTTTGACTGGACAGACCTTTGTGGCAAAGTGATGTCTCTGCTTTTTAATACACTGTCTAGGTTTGTCATAGCTTTTCTTCCAAAGAGCAAGAGTCTTTTTAATTTCATGGCTGCAGTAACTGTCTGCAGTGATTTTGGAGTCCAGGAGAATAAAATCTGTTACTGTTCCCATTTTTTTTCCACATCTATTTTCCATGAAAAGATGGGACCAGATGCCATGATCTTCATTTTTTGAATGTTGAGTTTTCAGCCAGTTTTTTTCCTGTCATTTTTCACCCTCTTCAAGAGGCTCTTTAGTTTCTCTTGGCTTTCTGCCATTAGAGTGTTATCATCTGCATATATGTGTTGATATTCCTCACAGAAATCTTGATTCCAGCTTTTGATTCATCCAGCCAGGCATTTCACATGATGTATCTATGTATGGTACTGAAAATGACACTACATGCAAGCTAATGTTTAAAAACAAATCCTTTCATGGTCATACTAATTTATAGAAAGGAAGTTTTATGAAGGGCACCCAGGTAGATGACAAATCTCTAAGGATATACTTTTCCAATACTGTAGTTTTATAACAGCAAATGTTGGAATTGATAAGTTTTCCCCAGAAATGTGTATAGGTCACTTCTGTTTGTTTTTGTTTTTAGTTGCTCAGTTATGTCTGACTCTCTGGGACCCCATGGACTGTAGCTCACCAGGCTCCTCTGTCCATGGAATTCTCCAGGGAAGAATAGTGGAGTGTGTTGCCATTTCCTACTCCATGACATCTCCCCAACCCATGAATCACATCCAGATCTTCTGCGTTGCAGCCAAGTTCTTTAACCATCTGAAACACCAGGGAAGCCCTACATTATCTGAAACATAGTTGATATTTATGAGTATCTCTTTTGATGGGGACTTGATGAAATTATTTAATGTACTCACTTAGAAATTAAGGTGTAAATTACATCTTCTTTGCAGCTCATTTTGTCAAAAATTATATAATTTCTGTACATGTTATTTTTCACACATACTGACTCTACAACAACTTGCTGACATAAGAGCACAACCAAGCAGGAGTAATGATAACTGAACTATACAAATGTAGAAAACCTGACTTTTAGCTAAAAAACCACAGTGTTATTTTTTTTTCTTCAGGTTGAATTTTAAAGGAAAAACTGCTAGACAAGAGTTTCATATTGTTTCAATGGACGGTATAGCTTAAAGTATAGCAACTGTGTTCATGAAGCAAAAATTTATTCATCAAGGACTATGAATTAGTCATTCTTAGCACTTTAAGCAACTCAAAAAGAAAAAATTTCACATATTATCTAGATCAAGTCAATATAGATTAATGGAAATTCCTTTCTTTATGCTATAGCATTGATCATAAATTGCCTTTTGTGAATTATTTCCACATAAGTCATAAAATCTTAAAGAAAAGTATTCTTTACTATAAATTCTATCACTTTTGTGATATGGGCAAATAAAATATCTAAATATATACCCTATATATTTTTTTAAATCCCCTCTGAAATATGTTTTATCTTCCACAGGCTGTAAATAATTATTTTAAAGCTATTAATAAGTATTTTGGGGAATTCTCTGGAGGTCCAGTGGTTAGGATTCCACACTTCTTTCCATAGGATATGGATTTGATCCCTGGTCAGAGAACTAAGATCCAACAAGCTACATAGTACAGCCAAAAAAAATAAAAATAAAAAGTACATTTTAAAAAATAAGTGTTTTAATCAATATTTTGAGGTTTGAGAAAACAATGTTCATTTAAAAATGGGATGATGAATTTGTATCAGTATGAAAAACCAAACAATCTAACACATAATAAAATAAGAAGTAAATTCTTTAAAGGGACTTTTGGTATTCTATTAATTGTACTGACCTAAGTATACTGTATTTTCCAATAAATACATCTTTTCAGTCTTCTGCTGTACTGTAGTCAACCAAAATGCTATTCCAGTACCTCTGACTTTGCCATGTCCCTACTTAGAACATGCTTTAACCACAACCACAAACCCTGTCTTTTCTTTATCTATAGTATCTCTTCTAATCACAAGTACTTGTGCTTATGAGTCAATAAAGTGGGTTTTCCTCCATGTACATAAATCTCTGAATCTCAGATACATTCAAGCAAGACTCCATTAGAACCTTATGAATCTTTCTAAGAACAGCCTATGAGGATTCTATGCCAAAGACCAATTCTAGGTCAATCAAACCTCAATCAGGCAATTAAATATTCATTCACACATTTGCAGCAACAGTATAAATACCTCTTTTTTCTTCTCTTCTCTTTGTAACAATTTCTTCTTCTTCCACAGTTTCTCTTTCTCTTCTTCCTTTTCTCTTCTTCTGGCAGAGATTTCCATTTCCAGTCTTGTTACCTCTTCCTGGTGGGCTCGCCACTGAAGAACCTGAAATAAATAGAAATTCATCCAATAAATAAATACACTCAAGTGATTTCACAGATCAAAAGGAGACTAGGTTTTGTATCAAGCAGATGTTAAAGATTTTCCAAGGACACATTAAAATTCTGCATGCACATGAGTGTGTGATGTATGTGTAAGGTGTAGAAAGCAACTGTAAAAATCACCTCATTCAGAGATTGTTCACTTGGATTCATGGAATGAAATTCTAGACTCTGTGATTTGACTTCAAAAGATCTGTGAATTCTCATAAACATTATGTAAAAGTTTTGTGTTTTTGCAGATGTTTTCCTAGAACAATATTTCTATTTTCTAGTCAACAGTTTTCAAATGGTCTTAATATCCTAAAACTTTTAAGAATCACTGATATGTTTCATCCTGATTTTTATAAGTGAGGAAAATGAGCCTGAATGAAGACGAAAAAAATTAAGACATTTAAAAGAACTTCCTGGGTACTAATAGGTGTTATTGGTAGAAATATAATTGGTACAGCACTTCTAGAGAACACTGGGTAATATGTAAATATATAGCACAATATGAAATATACATAGTCTTTCACCCATAACCCCACTTTGAAGAAACTTTTCAAAGAAGACAATCAACAGGACATGTGCACAAATTACCAATAGGAATGTTGATTGCAGTGCTGCTTAAACAGAACAACTGGAGATTTAAGTGTCTGGCAACAAGAGATGGCATAAATTAATTACGGCATCATCATGTAATGACTGCCATTGAAAAAGTTTCTGTATTTCCATATTCATCAATACAGAAAATATCCACAACCTATTATTGGATGTAAAAAAGCAGGTGCAAAACCACATTCATGGCATGATCTCATTAAAATAAAATATCATCTATCTATCTATGCAAAGAAAGAGATTTGGAAGGAGGTTTACCAAAATAATAATATTGTTTATCTCTGAATAGAAGCATTTCATGGAATGTAAATTTTTTAAAATAATAAATATGTCTTATCTTTGTGAGAAGTAAACCAATAAAACTAACAAAACAAAAGCAAACACACATTCCATGTACACATATAGCTAACAAAGCAGAGAGGAAGGAGATGGAGACATAAGCAGAAAAAAAAATTTTTTTTTTAAAAGAAGAGACTAGCATTCTTAGTTTAATATATCATTGTCACATATTTGATATAAGTATGATTCACTGTGGTACTCTATGAAATGAAAACTGAGTAAATAAAATATCATAAAATATGGTGAACTAAAATAACTAGTTAAGCTCTTTTTGCACTTTCATTATTTAAAGTTTGCTTTCTAAAAACATATTTTGCTCTATTTATCAAAATAAAAGGAATATCAAGGAAATTCAGACTTTTGGTCTTCAAACACTTCAGTTCAGTTCAGTTGCTTACTCGTGTCCGACTCTTTGCGACCCCATGAGTCGCAGCACGCCAGGCCTCCCTGTCCATCACCAGCTCCCGGAGTTCACTCAAACTCATGTCCGTCAAGTCGGTGATGCCATCCAGCCATCTCATCCTCTGTCGTCCCCTTCTCCTCCTGCCCCCAATCCCTCCCAGCATCAGAGTCTTTTCCAATAAGTCAACTCTTCACATGAGGTGGCCAAAGTACTGGAGCTTCAGCTTTAGCATCGTTCCTTCCAAAGAAATCCCAGGGCTGATCTCCTTTAGAATGGACTGGTTGGATCTCCTTGCAGTCCAAGGGACTCCAAGAGTCTTCTCCAACACCACAGTTCAAAACCATCAATTCTTCTGCGCTCAGCCTTCTTCACAGTCCAGCTCTCACATCCATACATGACTACTGGAAAAACCATAGCCTTGACTAGACGGACCTTTGTTAGCAAAGTAATGTCTCTGCTTTTCAATATGCTATCTAGGTTGGTCATAACCCTCCTTCAAAGAAGTAAGTGTCTTTTAATTTCATGGCTGCAATCAACCTCTGCAGTGATTTTGGAGCCCAAAAAAATAAAGTCTGACACTGTTTCTACTGTTTCCTCATCTATTTCCCATGAAGTGATAGGACTAGATGCCATGATCTTCGTTTTCTGAATGTTGAGCCTTAAGACAACTTTTTCGCTCTCCTCTTTCACTTTCATCAAGAGGCTTTTTAGTTCCTCTTCACTTTCTGCCATAAGGGTGGTGTCATCTGTATATCTTAGGTTATTGATATTTCTTCCAGCAATCTTGATTCCAGCTTGTGCTTCTTCCAGCCCAGCATTTCGCATGATGTACTCTTCATATAAGTTAAATAAGCAGTCTGCTACTGCTAAGTCGCTTCAGTCCTGTCTGACTCTGTGCAACCCCATAGATGGCAGCCCACCAGGCTCCCCCCATCCCTGGGATTCTCCAGGCAAGAACACTGGAGTAGGTTCCCATTTCCTTCTCCAATGCATGAAAGTGAAAAGTGAACGTGAAGTTGCTCTGTCGGGTCCGACTCTTAGCAACCCCATGGATTGCAGCCCACCAGGCTCCTCCGTCCATGGGATTTTCCAGGCAAGAGTACTAGAGTGTGTGCCATTGCCTTGGTTTCCCCATCTACTGATAATCTTGGCTATATTTACATTCTTCTTTTGAACCCTATTCCTAGAATAAGATCATCTATGCCCTCTGTCCTAACTTATTACTTCCAAATCATTCCTTCCTTTATCTACCCTCTCTCTGTAATATGCTATATAAAGTGCCCTGTCAAATATTATTGCCATGGGTCTCCCTCCTGAATTGGTCCCTCTTTTTTAACCTTACGGTTGTATTTAACTCTGTCAACCACCTCTTCATGTTTAAAACTCTTTCATTCCTTGGCTATAACACTGTTCTCCCCTGCTTCTCCACCAGTTGATACTGCTCTCTTTTCTTCTTCCTGCTTCCTGTGTCTACCTTATACTCCTAACTCTATTGCTATCCTTTCTCAACCTCAGTCTCTCTGTTTGTTATCTAATGTGCTTGTCCTCACCTCCGACTAATGCCCCACTTTAACCTTGTTAATGTGTAGTCTCTAGGTAGGTTTTTTTCCTGTTCCTTTCTTTATACCACCATCTTTGTTCTTTGCCTCATGGTGTGACCCAGACTATTCCCCTACCTGAAATGCCCTCAGTTTCCCCCTATTGCATTAAATGCTTCTTGGCCCAGCACATGTCCTATATTTGCCATTAAACATTCTCCAACCCACACTCATCTCTCGTATTATTTCACTGACCATATCATAACTGTTCTCTAATTATTTTGAGCATAATATTTCTATTTCCATTTAGAGCAGAGGCCTTGATATATAGGTATTTTGTTTTCCCCTTATACTGTCTAGCCGGAGAAGGCAATGGCACCCCACTCCAGTACTCTTGCCTGGAAAATTCCATGGATGGAGGAACCTGGTAGGCTTCAGTCCATGGGGTCGCTGGGTCGGACCTGACTGAGCGACTTCACTTTCACCTTTCGCTTTCATGCATTGGAGAAGGAAATGGCAACCCACTCCAGTGTTCTTGCCTGGAGAACCCCAGGGACGGGGGAGCCTGGTGGGCTGCCGTCTGTGGGGTCGCACAGAGTCGGACACGACTGAAGTGACTTAGCAAATATACTGTCTAGCAGAGTGCTAGCACATGATAGATGCTCAAGTAGTACATATTTAAATTACCAAAATAACATTTTTAAATGGAACCAAATAAATAAAAAAGAAATGATAGCATTAGAATATACCCTTTTGCAATGCATAATGAAATAATGGGTTCTCATTCATGATAATCATTTGCTACTGAAATTGATTGAGCTGATAGGAAATGTTATAGTAATGGATGGATCAGGCTGAATTGAAAACACTGAGTAATCTTAACATCAAACCAGTCATTTTAGTTTCTGATTTGAATATACCAAATATAAAAAAATATATAAAACAGATGTATTTCAATATTGATTAGTAAGTAGATGCTATTGGGCTCTTTCCTGGTGGCTAAGAGGTTAAAGTGTCTGCCTCTAATGTGGGAGACCTTGGTTCGATCCCTGGGTTGGGAAGATCCCCTGGAGAAGGAAATGGCAACCCACTCCAGTATTCTTGCCTGGAGAATCCCATGGACGGAGGAGCCTGGTGGGCTACAGTCCATGCGGTCGCAAAGAGTTGGACACGACTGAGTGACTTAACTAACTAACTAAGTAGATGCTATTATGGAAATACTGTTCAAGCTTTTAGGTGTGATCATAGTATGGTTAACCTTTTATAAAGGCTTTGTAAATGGTTTATTCTTTTTAATTTTAGAGATAAATACTAAAATATAGATGAAATGATATGATATATGGGTATTTGCATAGGCATGAGAGAGTAGGTAAGGGTATAGATGAAAAAAATTTGACTAGTAAGTTGAAAATTGCTGAAGTTGAATAATGACAGACTTTTATATATGTTTATATTTTTCTGTATTAAAATGTTTATTTAAGAAAACACAAAATATAATGTATGTCCAAAGAGATTTGTATAATAAAACACTGTAGTCTCAAGGTTCTCAGACAATGAGACCTGAGAAGCAGTGAACTAATGTAAAGAAAATTAGTACACATTCAGCCTTTCTGAGTCCTGAAATTTATTCCTATTAATTTCAATAGGAAAAATAGGAAAAAGTTTGTGTTTTGAAACTATTTTACTCACTTTTGATTTAAGACTAATTTATGGGAATTATCATTGAATGACTTTGCACATGTACTGTTGTATGATTTATGAAGCCAAATATAAGGAAATGCCTACAACTGGACAAGATTTCTGTTTCCAAAGGTAAGTATAGCAAGAGAATAACCAGGCAGTAAAATTCAGGTACCCCAGTTAATCTCCCAGTTTACCCTTCTTGTCATTTGCAAGTCTAAACAATGTTTTTCCTGTTGTCCAGAAAAGATTACGGTAGTTTTTAAAATGGAGCATACACTGTAAATCATAAAACAAATGCAAGTTGAGCAATCAAAAGCCAGTGGGTTATAGATGTTAAACTATGTGCACATATATGAGTTGCTGGAACAAAAACTCTGGAGCAAGTCAGCATCAGCCTTTTGAAACTACATAGTTTCTACTTCATATCAGAATCATGAGAATGGTCAGGGACTGTTAGAAGTTTGCCTCCAATCGATAATTCACAGTATCACTGTAATTATACCTATATCTCCTCTCCCCCAACACACAACAAAGGTGAAAATTGAAGAAGAGAACGTTGTTGAAGCTAGCATTATATCCTCCTAAGTAGTTGGAGTTGTGAGATCATGACAATGAGAAACAGGCTCTGCAAGTATCCAGGAGGTAATGTAATGGGGCTTTTTGGAATACACAGTGGATACAGTGAAGACTCGCTGGGAAAAGGGTGCCACTGAAAAAAATCTCTACCCAGTGGATCCCCACAGAGGCAGCCAAAGGATTTTCCATGAGGAGAGAATGACAACCGAGTATGGTATCTTCAAGTTCAAGAACAAGAAAGCTGACAAGTGGGCCGAGGAATCAATATAAGCACAATAAGCTGAAGTACAGAAGAGCAAACCATGAGCAAAAGGAAGAATACCCCTTTAGTGGTTTTTATTTTAAAAGGTTTGGTAATTATATAGCTTTAAATGGAGCATGTGAACATAACTGTGTAGCAATAACAACCAGGAAAGAACATTACCACAGTGGTAGTCAGGAGCACATTACAAGGAAAGTATTATTTAGATTATTAACTACAGAAGTTTTTTCCAGTTCTTTAGTTAATTCTTTGTTTAATATTCCTGCCAAAGGTACAGTCTTTGAATGAAACCTTAACCTAACAGAGAACAAATGAAGTTTAAACTATATTAATCTTTTCCAATAATAAATTGAGGATTTAAAATGAAAATGGTTAGTAGTATTACATATATCCTTTGCTCTTGATGTAACAGTTAAATAGTTCAAGGGAAATTAATTAACATGCATATTTTCAGAATGAATCAAGTACCTGAAAAACACAAAATGAAGCCCATGTAAACTTCAAAGGCAATAATGGAAATTCATATCAAAGTAACAATATTAACACAATTTTACATCAAAGTTGAGAACATTGAAAATAACTCTGAAGTTGGCAACACAGTATAAAGGAAATGAGTATTAGCTGCCGGTCAGAATACCAGCCTTTTTGTCTTCTCTCTGCCACTAACTGACAACATTGTTACTTTGAACAAATGGCTAGCCTAGTTTTCTCCCATGTTAAAGGGGACAACGACTAGATCAGGTAACTTCTATAGTTTCTTTAAGTCCTAATATTCTGATTCTATTTTCTATTTTCCTTATATAGAGAGACCACAACATGCTCTGTAGTTTTCAGAATGAAAACTGAATGCAATTCAAAATGAACTGCAATGAAGAACAAACATCAGTATTTTATGAGACTGTTAAATAATAATAGACAAATATTAATTGTGAATTTTGTCAGCCATTATTTGTGGAAACATTGTATCATGTATATCATTTTATATGTGGGAAAAGTACTATTGGGCAGTGTCTATTACTTATGATAAAATGTTAAAAACCGCCATATTTGAGGGCTTACTGTGTGCTGGGCCTATGCTTTGTCAACACATTAATCACAGTATCAAGTAATCCTTGAAACAAGCAAGCTCTCTCTTCTTCATGCTTCATCTGGCTAACTTTTCCTTATCCTAATCAAGCCTAAACTTAATCAAGCCTAAACTTAGACATCATTTGCTCCAAGAAGTCTTCCCTAACTTTCCATGTCCAGATCAGGTGTCTCTTCCCAACTTCCCTAGCATCTTGTCCCTCTCTTGTATTACAGCACACATCAGCATTGAACTACTTGGACTTGCCCGTATCTCAGACCTGGCTACAAACTTAGGGCAGGGATCAGATTTCTCTTATTCGTGGGCTCTCTCCAGAGTCTTGCATGGTATCTAGCACTTTAAAGGTTTAAGAAATATTTATTGGTAAATGCACAGATAAGACCCTGAGGCTACGCTTGGCAGTTAGATAGACAATATTTCCCTTCCTCTCCCACTGGATGGGTCTTTGGAAAGCAAGGACCCCTCTCCAGACACGTTATCATTTTCTGACTCTTCCACCCTGTGATGCTGGATCCCTGCTTTCCCCATCATAATCGTTTCCAGGATTCCCAAGCGCCACTTCTGCTTGTCAGACAAGGAAAATATCCAGAAAACCTTGTCAGGATTTTCAATAATGAATTATATTTCTAGCAATGTTAGAGGATATGTGCAAAAAGTGTCAAGCAAATCTTTTTCTATCTTCTCCTTAAATGCTCCTATAAGCTTCTACAGCTGAGTAAACTTCAAATTTTCATTTCATTGAATCTTCAACAGTCTCATAGTTTCATTAAATTCTTTCCAAATGTCCCACCATTTTTCAATATTACCTAAGATTTTTTTTTATCTTATATGTTCCATTTATGTTTAAACTCCACTCATGAAATACAGTACCTATGCTTTTGCATACATTATTAAAACTTCCTGTTCTCTCCTTGGCATTTTTGCTTAGTGGAAAGATTTGGTTTTTCCTCTTGGTTTTACAATTGTCCCTTGGTTTCTTGGATGACTTCATAAGTGCATGTTTTGATCACCTCTCTTTGATAACTACTTTCCATTTTCTGTGACTTTTTACTCGTCTTTTTGAGAATCTCAATGATTATGCACTATTATCTGACTGTTTCGTGCCCTTTTCTTTTCAAATAAAATCTGGCAAAGTTTCATTTTAACGGGTCCTAGAGGGTCTCAGCCTTAGTATAAAATAAGACTTGCAGAGGAAGAAACAAACTAAATGTTAATAAGTGAAAAACTGTCAACAGATATTTTTTCCTAAGGGACAAAACTTACAAACCTATCATTGTACTATATTTACAAGGTTGCAAAGCCAAATTGCATAATAGACTCAAAAAATGGGTTATCAGTCAGGAATTCACTTGCCTGCTGACTGTGAGATCTAGGGAAACCATTTCCCATTTCTGGGTCTCAAATCCTCTTCAAAAAATGAAGAGCACTAAGTCAGTTTTTCAGACAAAGGGTTACAACTCATTAGTGGATAATGAAATAAATTTTATGGATGGGAACTAGCATATTGTTATGGAAGAAAACATCAGAGTGCATCTCATGTCATTACAGTAATGCTATTTCAGGAAATTTTTATTTCCATTCTCTGTGTGTGTATGAATATATATATATATATATATATATACACACATATATATTCATTTGTGATATAAAATACATTTCTCATGTAGGTCACAGTGAAAGAAGCTTGAAAAACACAGCAGTAAATTCTCTATAATCTTTTCCAATGCTAAGATTCTATGACTGTGTGTTATAAAGACCAAAGCTACTGTGCCACCATCATTAAGCCACAGTCCTCATCCTTTCTGCAGTCAACTGAGAAACATAATGAGAGAACCCAGGTTTTGAAATCAGAAACCAGAGATTTAGTCCTACCCTTGTGACTTATTAATGGCACTCCCCGGGGCACATTGTTTAACCACCTCTAACTTCAGAATAATGTAAAATGGGATAAAAATGGCACACACCTTACAGGATTTCTGAGCAAATATCATCAGTTTGCACAAGCCAGATTGTCAAGAATCATCCTGACACTGCCTGTCCTTGACACTCCACATATAATCCATTACCAAGTCCTGCAGACTGCATCTGACTATCATTTGGACCTACATTCAATTCTATCTTCAGGCCTTCCATCCTAGCGCTATCAGAATACATCCTGCATCCACATTGGTTTCATTTCCTGCCCACATCCCCATCTCACTTCCTACACTTTAAAAGATTTCCATTACTCTTAGGGTAAGTCTAAGCTCCCAACTATGGACTACAAAGCCTTCAGAGTTTGGCCCTGCCTATATCTGCAGCCCCAACTCCTAAACCCTTACAATAACTGATTCACCCTCTCTGCTCCAGGAGCTCTGGCCATCATCCAGATCCCTAAGCAAGCCATATTTCCTCCATCTATGTGGATGTTGAACATGTCATTTCTTTCACTTGCATTCTCCCCTTCTCTTTGCATCCTCCACACCTTTTCCTATTCAATACTTAGCCCCAAATTTCAGCTTCAGTGTCTGTCAGGGGAGTTTTACCCACCCATCCTAGTTGCATGCTCCCATAACTTGCTTATTTTTCAACATACTTGTCATAGTTTAAAATCAGACATTCAGCTTTGTTACATGACCACGGTCCACTTCCCCACTAGACTATGATCTCCATAAAGAAAGGGACCACATCTGATTGGCTCATCTTGTATTTCCAGTGGCTCACACACCACTTGACACCTAATAGATGCTCAATAAGTATGTGTGAAGGGGTGAATAAATGAGATAAGAAAGCATAACTGCTATACAAATGTTCAGTATATTCCTCAATTGCTACTATTGTTTTCTCGCTGACTTTCCTGACTTCACTGCCATTTTGATTCAACCAATTCAGTAGATATTTGTATTTTGGATTAATTTTCATATATTTTTGCTCCCCTTCACATGATTCTAATAATGGTGGCTTTGCATTTGCCACCATTTCAAGCAGTTTCTATGGCAATTCGGACATTACCTTGTTCAAAGAAAGACTCGATCTTTTAAGGCATATGTGGACTTGACCCCATGTATATCACCGTATTTCCTATTACTCCCCAACGCAAACTGCCCAGGCCTTCCTCTTCCTCTGCCTCTTCCTCTCTGCCCCACTGCTACACATCCATGTTTATCTCTGTCCCAGGTCTTTGCCTGGGAAACCCTCACTCCTGCTCATCTGTCCTTCAAGGTCCTTCAGAGTTGTCCTTCCTAACATCCTCTCTACCATTTGTCAACCCCAGCTCCTGAGTGCATCTATGACTGTGTCTCAAAATAGATACCATCCAGACACTCTTTAACTATCTTGCTTTATTTTCACTCCACTTACCTATAAAAAATTATATTATTACCCTAAGAGTTCTCAACAAAAGGAGGATTTTTCTTCTTATATCTATATGAGATGATGTCAACTAAACCTACTGTGGTAATCACTTCCAATAAATATAAATCAAACCATCATGCTGTACACCTTAAACTTATACAGTGAGGTATGTCAATTATTTCTCAATAAAACTGGAAAACATTTTATTATTGGTTAGTTGATTTTTTTTTTCTTAACAGTGTTTCTCCCTAGACTTTAAACTCCATGAGAACAGGTACTTGGCCTTATTTACTTTCTAACCCACTGCTGGAACAGTGCCTCCTCCAAAGTAGATGCTCAATGAATATTTCTTGGGTGAAATGAACAAGAATGGCTTTCATCAAAAAGATAAGAATTAATGAGTGTTGGCGAGGATGTAAAGAAAAGGAAACCCTTTTGCACCGTTGGTGGGACTGTAAGTTGGTGCAGCCATGGTGGAAAACAGTATGGAGGTTCCTCAAAAAATTAAAAACAGAACTATCATACAATCCAGCCGTTCCACTTCTGTGTATTTATCCAATGGGAATGAAATCAATATCTTGAAAGATATCTGCACTCGCAACTTCACTGCAGCATTATTTATAATAGCCAAGACATGGAAACAACCCAAGTGTCTACTGACAGATGAATGGATAAAGAAAATGTGGTACACATATACACTGGAATATTATTCAGTGGTAAAAAGAAAAAATCCTACAACTTCCAACAACACGTATAGATCTTAAGGGTATTATGCCAAGGGAAATACGTCAAAGACAAATACTATATGATCTCCCATGTGGAAACTAAAACAAAAAAAAAATGAACTTTTAGATACAGAGAACAGATTGGTGGTTGCCAGAAATAGAGGGGCTGGGGAGGTAGTCAAAACAGGTAAAGCAGGTCAAAGGAACAAACTCACAGTTATAAGTCCTGAGGGTATAATGCACAGCATAGTGACTATAGTTAACAATTCTGTATTGTATGTTTGAAAGTTTCTGAAAGGGTAATCTTAAGAGTTCTCATCATAAGAGAAAAATATAATAATTATGTGTGGTGGTAAGTGTTACCTAAACTTATTGAAGTAATCACTTCCCACAATACATAAATATTTCATATTATACTATATGCTTAAAATTAATACAAAGTTATATGTCAGTTATATCTCAATTGTTAAAAAGGAAGAAAAAAGGTTTTATTTATTAGCCATTTCACAGGCACATACTACTTTTCCCAACTAGATTGTATGCTCCTTATATTCTGAGGTCAAGGTCTACACAATTTTTATAATCTATAAAATCTTCTGCAACACTAAAAATTATTATTAAAGATATCTGCTATCTAACAACATCTTGCAAGAAAGTTGAGATAACTTTATGCTGAGCACTAAGTTTAACTTCAGTATCAGGGATTTTCCATAAAGCCCTCAACCCCAGAAATGACTATACTTTTGATTCTGCAATTCAGAGTTTTCTTGTCTTGGTCTATGGTTAAAAATAAAATACAAATAAAATATGTAGTATATTTGCTTAACAAGGCATTTCTCTAATTAATGCAAGTGAAATAGATTACAGAAGAGAGAAAAAGTTATGTAGAAACCCTTCTTGTAATTAGGATGGTTTGCTGTCTAGAGGGAGAAAGTGTCTACAGGGAGATATATATTATATAATGTAAATAAGTATTAGTAAGTTATTCTTAAATTCACAAGTTTACACTAGCATAGTCATATACCTCAAGCTCTGATATTTTTCCCTTAGAGTTATTACTTTAATGAACAGAGCCTCAAGAGAAATACTTATGGATTAGTAATCACTGAAATAGTCTTTTTTTTTATGAGAATAAGATGATTTTGGAGCTATGAAATGAAGACCACTGCTGAGAATAAAAATTAGGGAAAGTTATTATGGAGTGTGGTAAAAGTGATTACAGTTTATGGATTTCCTAACTCATAGGACCCAAATAGGAAGCCTTCAATGAGAGTATTTTTCTTTCCAACAACACAGTTCTTTCTAGATATAGCACAGAATCAACACAGAATAATTCAACAGAAATGATTCAAAGAACTTGGCAGTACTTTTAGTCTCTTCACTCAAACTTATTACATCTTACCTATATAAAGGGGCCATGAATAGAGAAGTCAGGCAGAGATCACAAGAAGATTAACTGGGAAAAATCATAAAAGAAAGTGACTTCCATTATCATCAGCAGAACCCCATTCACTTAGGATGTTATTCAGCAATAAATATTTCAAACTAGATATAGTGCATGTTGATATATGTGTACTGCCTAAATGCCTTTCTGCAAAACGAACAGTCAAAACATATCAGAAAAAATAAGCAATATCTTCTTGGTGGACAGGGGGAAGCAATGGGAGAAAAGAGAGGAGGGAAAGATAAAAGACAAGATGAAAAATTAAGGGAACCATTATATGAATGCAAAGGGGCCTCACCCAGATTATCCCTAAAAATGCCAATGGAAGTTAAACACATCAATTTTCTGAGCAGTCACAAGATAATAAATCCCATTACCTTGCACTTTCTCCAAATAGATACTAAGAATGAGGCAGATTGTTGTACTGATACTACAACATGAGATGTTCGTGAAGATGAGAAACCTTGTTCTTCTCCATAAAGTCTTGGTAAACCTCTGAAATGAATGGTCTGAATGATAAACACTAAAACAATGTGCATTATTTTTAATTCATTTATTTTATATTCAGTTATATTTAGCCAGTTTTGCTTCTAAATGACAACTCTTTTGCAGTTCCAACTTCCCAATCTTCAAATTACTTACTCTGCATGTTTTTTTAATATAAATTTATTTATTTTAATTGGATGCTAATTACTTTACAATATTGTATTGGTTTTGCCATACATCAACATGATTCCGCCACAGGTGTACACGTGTTCCCCATCCTGAACCCCCCCTCCCACCTCCTTCCCCATACCATCCCTCTGGGTCATCCCAGCACACCAGCCCCAAGCATTCTGTATCATGCATTGAACCTAGACTGGTGATTCATTTCATATATGATAATATACATGTTTCAATGCCTTCTCCCAAATCACCCCACCCTCTCCCTCTCCCACAGAGTCCAAAAGACTGTTCTATACATCTGTGTCTCTTTTGTTGTCTTGCATACACGGTTATCGTTACCATATTTCTAAATTCTATATATATGTGTTAGTATACTGTATTGGTGTTTTTCTTACTGGGTTACTTCACTCTGTATAATTGGCTTCAGTTTCATCCACCTCATTAGAACTGATTCAAATGTATTCTTTTTAATGGCTGAGTAATACTCCATTGTGTATATGTACCACAGCTTTCTTATCCATTCATCTGCTGATGGACATCTAGGTTGCTTCCATGTCCTGGCTATTAGGACATGTGCTGCAATGAACATTGGGGTACATGTGTCTCCTTCAATTCTGGTTTCCTTGGTGTGTATGCCCAGCAGTGGGATTGCTGGGTCATAAGGCAGTTCTATTTCCAGTTTTTTAAGGAATCTCCACACTGTTTTCCATAGTGGCTGTACTAGTTTGCATTCTCACCAACAGTGTAAGAAGGTTCCCTTTTCTCCACATCCTCTCCAGCATTTATTGCTTGTAGACTTTTGGATAGCAGCCATTCTGACTGGCGTGAAATGATACCTCATTGTGGTTTTGATTTGCATTTCTCTGATAATAAGATGTTGAGTATCTTTTCATGTGTTTGTTAGCCATCTGTATTCTTCTGTGGAGAAATGTCTGTTTAGTTCTTTGGCTCAAAATGGGCCAAAGAATCAAAAAATACATGTTTCTTGAAGGAATAGCTCTGATCCCCTATAAAAAACTCTGTATTATTCAACCAAGGAGACAACTCTGTCCTAATTCATAAAAACATATTAAACAGAAGATATGAAGCATGATGGTATGAATCTAATTGCCACTTATGCTAGGAGATTTAGAAATTTGAATTTGGTCTTTTATGTCTATGTTCTATTGCAAGTTTCCTGCTTCCAGATAATTACTCCCAGCTAGGAAAAAAAAAAAAAAGATCCTACCTGTCATTACAGAGCTAATGTAACTGACCAAAATTCTAAACACCATTATGTGTAAATGTCTTGGGGATTTTTTTACATTTAAAGCTATTTTGTCTTTTCACAGGAGTCCAGTGAATTATGGCATTCTAGGTTTCTCATGTGTAATTCCTGTCATGTACCTTCCCTGCCTCACATAGAGAGAGATTCTAATCCTTGAATAATATTGCCATTAGCACTTAAATTGAGGCATACTCTGTAAAATTAATAAGAAAATATCTCTAATTTATAATTGAATAAAACATGTTTAAGAGTTAGTAACATGTCAGAATTAATAATACTGATCCTACATCTTCATCAGCTAGCTGGATCCACCTCTGATGTTCCCAGGGTTTCTGTTTTGTGTTTTGTTTTGTTTTGTTTTTCCTTTTCAAAGGAAAGGAGGCCATTGGGCCTCCAGTACTATGAATGGGCTCATAGCTCTCCAATCCATGGCTCCAGATCCATTTTGCCAACTGCCTGTTGGGTAATCTATAGCCCTCTAAAAGCAATACATTCAAAGACAGAATCACTATCCTTCCCTCAGAACCTGTACTCCTTAGCTAAGTTGGTGGCATCATAGACATACCCAATTGCCCAAGCCAAGAGCCACTCTAGACCCCTTTCTCTCCAATATCCTTCATATTCTGTCACTAAATCCTTAATATATCTAGACTTCTTTATCTCACCTCCAGTCCTAGAGCTACGAAGTTCAGTTAAACTTTGATCATCTCATTCCTCAACTTTGAGAATTAGTCCTAACTGGCCTCCCCACATTCAGATTTATCCCATATCAATCCATTTTCCACATCTTTACTGAATAATCCTTTTATAATGAGAAATCTGATATTATTCCACTTTTGTTGTTGCTGTTTCTCAGTCGCACAGTTGTGTCCGACTCTTTGCGACCCCATGGACTGCAGCATGCCAGGCTTCCTATCCTTCACTATCTCCCACAACTTGCTCAAACTCAAGTCCACTGAGTCAGTGATACCATCCAGCCATCTCATCCTCTGTTGTTCCCTTCTCCTGCCTTCATTTTTCCCAGCATCAGAGTCTTTTCCAATGAGTTGGCTCTTTTCATCAGGTTGCCAAAGTACTGGAGCTTCAGCTTCAGCATCAATCTTTCCAGTGAATATTCAGGACTTATTTCCTTTAGGATTGACTGGATTGATCTTGCTATCCAAAGGACTCTCAAGAGTCTTCTCCAGAACCACAGTTCAAAAGCATCAGAGTGCTCAGCTTTCTTCATGGTCCAACTCTCACTTCCATACATGACTACTGGAAAAACTGTGACTTTGACTATATAGACCTTTGTCGGCAAAGTAATGAAATGTCTCTGCTTTTTAATACACTATCTAGGTTTATAATAGCTTTTCTTCCAAGGAGAAAGTGTCCTTTAATTTGAAGGCTGCAGTCACCATCTGCTGTGATTCTGGAGCCCAAGAAAAGAAAGTCTGTCACTGTTTCCATTGTTTCCTCATCTATCTGCCATGAAGTGATGGGACCAGATGTCATGATCTCAGTTTTTTGAATGTTGAGTTTTAAGCCAGCATTTTCACTCTCCTCTTTCACCTGGCCTTTCAAACGTTCCCCATTGCCTCCAGCAGAGACTTAAGTTCAAATATCTGCTGGAGCCAGATAAGTAGCAAAAGTGAGCAAAGGAGACTGGGTGTAAAACACCCAAGTGGTGGTTGGGAAGCAACCCATATTGACAGGCACAAGCTCCACTTAGAGTCACATAAGGGAGACAGTGGCTTTTGACTCTAGA
This sequence comes from Aepyceros melampus, assembly GCA_006408695.1. Classification (NCBI taxonomy): domain Eukaryota; kingdom Metazoa; phylum Chordata; class Mammalia; order Artiodactyla; family Bovidae; genus Aepyceros; species Aepyceros melampus. The sequence continues at coordinate 154,365 of SJXQ01007921.1, read as the reverse complement.
ACAGTTGTGGCCACAAAGAAAGGAACTCCTAAGGAATTCAGCTCAGTTCAGTTGCTCAGTTGTATCCAACTCTTTGCGACCCCCTGGACTGCAGCACGCCAGGCTTCCATATGTTCATCATCAACTCCTGGAGCTTGCTCAAATTCATATCCATCAAGTTGGTGATGCCGTCCAATCATCTCATCCGCTATGGCCCCTTCTCCTCCTGCCTTCAATCTTCCCCAGCATCAGGGCCTTTCCCAATGAGTCAGTTCTTTGCATCAGGTGGCCAAAGTATTGGAGGTTCAGCTCAACATCAGTCCTTCCAATGAATATTCAGGACTGATTTCCTTTAGGATTGACTGGTTTGATCTCCTTGCTGTCCAAGGGATTCTCAAGAGTCTTCTCCAAACCACAGTTCATGCTTGTGATATTTTTGAACTGTGGTGTTGGAGAAGACTCTTGAGAGTCCCTTGGACAGCAAGGAAATTATTCCAATTTTTCAAAAGAATTTCAAAGTCTGGATTTGTATGCATATGTTCCAATATTTTAACATTGAAAATATATTCATAGTCTTAAAAACAAATATTGCTCACTCAGTTGCTTCAGTCACGTGTGACTCTTTGCAACCCTATGGACCATAGCCCACCAGGCTCCTCTGTCCATGGGATTCTCCAGGCAAGAATACTGGAGTCAGTTGCCATTTCCTCCTCCAGAGGATCTTCTCAACCCAGGGATAGAACCCATGTCATCTGCATCTTCTGCATTGCAGGCACATTTTTTACCACTGAACCACTGATGAAGCCCCAAAAGCAAATACATGAAGCCCTAATCTCATATTTAGGCTATCTATTTTCAGCTTCTCATCTACCAGATAGAATTCCAAGTCTTCACATGATTTACCAGGTTCCCCATTATCTGTCAAAGAATATTCTTTCTTCATCCTTCCTGCACCCAAACCACATTCACTGCACCTATAACAAAATACATGCAGTTCTTCAAACATGCCATGCTGTTTTAGGTCCCCATGCCTTTGAATAGTCTCTCCTACTTCTGAAATACCCTGCTTCCCTAGTGGCAAATGGTTATTCACTTTCCCAGTCTTAGCTCAAGCATCTCCTCCTCTATAAAGCCTTCCTGGATCCAGCCACAGTAAGATAATTATCCATGATGTCACTTCCACCTCTAGGGTATTAACCATATGACTCACCAGTCCCACTGGGCATGTATCCAAGTGAATTAATTGAATTAATATATAAATAAGCTCACTAAATTGAAATTATTTATTTTAAAGTTGTCTCTTCTGTATCAGGACCACTTTTAGGGCAAAGATCATTTCACCTTTTTTATGTCTATTCTCAGCCCATAGCCTATTTAGTAGACATAATAGTATTAGAACTAAATAGGAGATATGAGACGTGTCATTTTTACTAGTTGATAATTAAGTATTAATGATAGGAAAACAGAGATCTGCATTGACATCTGAGAGAATTTAACTTAACTTTCATAGAAGTAGAACAACTTTAGCTTTAATTGAAAAATACTTCTAATCTGCCTCTTCTCCTAGGCTGGTCAGTCCTCCTCTAGTTATGTAGTGGCTTCAGCCCTGTTTACTGTCTCTTGACCCTATAAGTTTTGCCTTTTCCACAGTTTTATATAAAACTACACGTAGTTTTGGACTTGGCTTCTTTCACTTAGCATAACACATCTGATGTTCAGCCATGTTGTTACATGTATAGAAGCTGATTCCCTTGGTTGTTAAGTATTCTGTTGTGTGGACGCACCACAGATTGTTCATCCACCCACTAGTTGTAGGACATTTGGGTTACTTCCAGATTGGGGCAATTACAATTAAGCTGTTTATAAACATTTGCTGCAAGTTTTGTATAAACATAAGTTTTAATTTCGCCTGGATACATACCCAGTAGGATTGGTGAGTCATACAGTTAAGTGTAAGTTTAACTTTACAAGAAATTGTCAAACTGCTTTTTCCAAAGTGGCTGTACCATTCTGCACTTCCATCAGCAATGTATGAGAGTTCCAGTTGCTTCACATTCTCACCAGAACTTGATATTGTCAGATTTCTGGGTAGTTGTTTTTTTTCAGGTAGCAGGCGTGGTTGACTGCAGGAGGGCATGGCAACCCACTCCAGTGTTCTTGCTTGGAGAACACCCATGGACAGCAGAGCCTGGCAAGCTATATGGGGTTGCAAAGAATCGCACACGACTAAGCTACTAAGCACAGCAAAGCACAGGAGCAATTGAAGCCATTCGAACAGAAGTGTAGCAGAATGTAATTGTGGTTTCAGTTTGCCTAACATCTTCTAAATAATTTTTTCTTCACTGTTCTTTATTGCGGATATTTCCGACATCTCTGTGTCCTACCTTGTATCGTCTTGGTCAGCCTTTGGACTGTAGCTGTTGTTGTGTCAACCAGTTGCTCACAGATAGGGCCTGAAAGCAACTCAACCTCATCTCACTTCCACCACGTATCTTGCACTTTCTGCCTATGGCTTCTCTCTCCCCAACTCACATTTGAAATATTTGTAAAAATCTTCTCATTCTGATGCAGTGTAAAGCTAGAAATGCAAGAAACCTTATGCCCTAGTGGGAAATTCTTGACCCATGGTGGACTGAAGCCAATGTCGGCATACTCCTGCCCTTGGAAGGATAGTTCCACCCCTTAGAAGAATACTTATAAGACATTTTCTCTATCGCTCCTCGCAGAATCCCCAGTGGGAATGAACACCATCTAAACATTATTTTTGCCCATAATGGTGATCTGCGAAATAATATATCCCAGGGATGGTTTTCCCTTCTTTCTTGTTTGACTCTTTCAAAGCTCCTACTTTTCTTCCTTGAAGTTACCTCCTGAAATAAATTACCTGTGCACAAGCCTTTGTTTTGGTTCCTGCTTTAGGTGGTATCCAGAGTAAGTCAGCTCTGAGAAGTATCTCAGTTCAAAGAAGTAAGTAACAGAACAAAACTGAACCTAGGCTCTCTGTAAAGGACACAACATTTTTTTTTTTTCTTCTTTAGTGAGTAGTATATTTAGTCACGTCTTCAACCATGAGATATAAGACTGAAAAGTTATGTGACTAAACTGTTGGATTTTTAAAATACTTAAATATGTCTCTTTAATTAGAACCTTAAGGAGATATGTGAAGATAGTATTTTAGATTTATTGAAAATAATAAAATATTAACATCAGCTTGCTAAACATTAATATTTAACTTTTATTCTTCACTAAAGGGATTTGCATTGTCTTAGTTTACTTGCACATTTTGTGACAGAGCCTCATGGAAAACTACTGAGGTGGCTTGCTGAGGTGTAGTCTCCTATGGAAGGGGCATTTTATTCTGTACAAGGGCTCTTACAAGTCTGGAGAGAGGATGTGAGTGACAATGACTCTTATGTCATTTAGAACAGAAGCAAATAGCAAAGGGAAGAGTTATTTTATGTGAGGAACAGAGTCCTTGATACTGATAATTCTGGCTACTAAACTTACTCTCAAGTGTAGCTCTGTCTTAGCTTACTTCTAAGAAATGTCTATAGAGAGAACAATTTATAGGTAAACAGGGATTTTGTAAAGGTTTGTCTTATTATTCTCATGCTTGACATTGAATACCACTTTTCTGATTATCTACACAGAAAGAGCTTTTGTTAGCAAGCAGGAAAAAGCTAATCTATTCAGAAGGATAGAGGTCTCAATTTTCTTGATGACAATACACAAGTATAACTCGACTCTCTTTGGCACAAATCATTCTGGCATGTATACATTATATATATGGGTTTATTGTATCTATGGACACTCTTTGTGTGGGTTTTCTTTTCCTATTGTCGAAGTATCCTCAGTATTTTCATAAAGGAAAAAGCTGACATGCTGGTAGACAGAAGCCACATGTGTGTTCTCTCAGAGGATAATCTTGATTATAGGCTTCATAGGTGAATGGTAGAAGAAAATCTCTTGGGAAAAATGAACAATTCAGGTTGAATGTGATTTCAGATAAAAATGTTTTAGAGAAAATTATACAAATAACTACCTGGTATTTACAATAAGCAGGCACTGCAAACATTTGCAACACCCTGCCTTTGTGAAAAAGATCTATTCTGTTTCAGCATAATCATCATCACCTTTATTTTTACCAACTAACAGAATTAATGACGCAGGTTTTTAAAGTTAATAAACTATTCTGAGTGCTTTATGTGTACTCTTCTAAATCTCTCAGATAATAATTTACCAGGATATGAGTAGATTCCAGTACATCTATTTTATTATACTGAAACTAGATAAATGTTGTCTGTTGACTATTTTTATTTAGGTCTGTAACTATCATTTAAACAACATGCCTTAAAACCAGTGATTTTGTCACAAAAGTAAATGGCTCTTCTCGTTTCTTATTCCCCTAAACACTCCAGGTTGGAAAGCTCAGGCATCTTACATCCTCTTTGCCTCCTTATAGTAAATTAAACTCCATTAATTTATCCTTTGTTTTATTTGATTCTTCTTCTCCATTTCCTCTCCTCCTACCCAAGTGGAAAAGGCTAGGCTGATGCTCAGTGGATGAATAGCAGGGTCAGTTATCAGTAAGCTTTGAGAAAACATGAACGTTACCGGACAGACTTAAATGCAGCATTCCAAAAGGTTTTCATAAGATTTATAGGGGGAATTTCTGGGGAAAGTACAAAGAGCTATAGCTCCACTTGAGACTTAGGAATGATCTCAGAACAATCACAGGGACAAGCAGAGCATATTCTAGAGAAAGAAACAAATATATAGGTCTTAAGTGAAAGTTGGTCTCCTTGATGAATGAGAAGATTTTGGTAATTCCTTTCTACCTCTCTGGTTTACAGAAGGTGAATTATAGTTTTCAGATGAATAGAATAAAGTATACTTAAATGAAAGTCAAAAAGAAAAAGAGCACAACTATTGCCAATTGTTTGGCAATTTTTATCTTTGACATAGATAAGAAAAAAGGGAAACTCTTTAATGCCTTAACTATACATCCAGCATGAAACTCTCCCCAGGCAGAGCGGATTCACACCTTCTAATGAAGCTGCAAAGGCCCCACCCTAGAGGGTGTTTGTGCCAGGATAGATGTGCAGTACTTTCTGCAGAGGATAAGGCAGCTAAGTATAAGTCTGATATAGGAAATTATCCTGCAATATTCAAAGTTCAAGGAGAGCTTGCCTAGAAACAAGTGTATCAACCCTCCCCACCACTATATTTCTTCTCTTACACTAGGAAAGAATGAAACAATAAAATTCAGAATGTATCTCTTAGACTTTAGAAAGTTATCTCAGAGATTGAAGCCTTGGAGACAAAAAAGGTAGATTAACTTTTTCTTCTAATTAAAGGTCATGGCCTTGGAAAAGGCTGGAGAATGAGAGAAGTAAATAACTGGCTCTGAAAAAAATATTAGATTTGGTTTCTGTAATGTAAACTATGATTCCAGATTGATAAACTCCTAGAAGAGCATTTTATAAAGATTAGGAAGAAAATTTTGGCAGAATTCATACAGGTCTGACGTGGAAGATGTCAACCTTAAAAGCAGCTGAAGATTTGTAAAGAGGTACACATTATGATAACAACAGGCACAGTATGTAGAGACCAACAGTGAAGGAAGTATTTGATTCTTAGCAGTAATAAATAATAATATATCCCCTTGTCCCCGTTTGAAGGTAGAGTTCCAAAGAATAGCAAGGAAATATAAGAAAGACTTCCTCAGTGATCAATGCAAAGAAATAGAGGAAAATAATAGAATGGGAAAGAACAGAGACCTCTTCAAGAAAATTAGAGATACCAAGGGAATATTTCATGCAAAAATAGGCTCGTAAAGGATAGAAATGGTAGAGACCGAACAGAAGCAGAAGATATTAAGAAGAGGTGGCAAGAATACATAGAAGAACTGTACAAAAAAGATTTTCACGATCCATTAATCATGATGGTGTGATCACTCACCTAGAGCCAGACATTCTGGAATGCAAAGTCAAGTGGGCCTTAGGAAGCATCACTAAGAACAAAGCTAGTGGAGGTGATGGAATTCCAGTTGAGCTATTTCAAATCCTGAAAGATGATGCTGTGAAAGTGCTGCACTCAATATGCCAGCAAATTTGGAAAAGTCAGCAGTGGCCACAGGACTGGAAAAGGTCAGTTTTCATTCCAATCCCAAAGAAAGACAATGCCAAAGAATGCTCAAACTACTGCACAATTGCACTCATCTCAAAGTAAAGATTCTTAAAGTAATCCTTAAAATTAGTAGAGTAATCCTTAAAATTCTCCAAGCCAGGCTTCAGCAATACATGAACCATGAACTTCCTGATGTTCAAGCTGCTTTTGGAAAAGGCAGAGGAACCGGAGATCAAACTGCCAACATCTGCTGGATCATCAAAAAAGGAAGAGAGTTCCAGAAAAACATCTATTTCTGCTTTATTGACTATGCAAAGCCTTTGACTATGTGGATCACAATAAACTGTGGAAAATTCAGAAAGAGATGGGAATACCAGATCACCTGACCTGTCTCTTGAGAAACCTGTATGCAGGTCAGGAAGCAACAGTTAGAACTGGACATGGAACAACAGACTGGTTCCAAATAGGAAAAGGAGTACGTCAAGGCTGTATATTGTCACCCTGCTTATTCAACTTCTATGCAGAGTACATCATGAGAAATGCTGGGCTGAAAGAAGCACAAGCTGGAATCAAGATTGCTGGGAGAAATATCAATAACCTCAGATATGCAGATGACACCACCCTTACAGCAGAAAGAGAAGAAGAACTAAAGAGCCTCTTGATGAAAGTGAAAGAGTGCAAAAGTCAGCTTAAACCGCAACATTCAGAAAACTAAGATCATGGCATCTGGTCCCATCACTTCATGGGAAATAGATGGGGAAACAGTAGAAAAAGTGGCTGACTTTATTTTGGGGGGCTCCAAAATCACCACAGATGGTGATTGCAGCCATGAAATTAAAAGATGCTTACTCCTTGGAAGGAAAGTTATGACCAACCTAAACAGCATATCAAAAAGCAGAGACATTACTTTGCCAACAAAGGTCTGTCTAGTCAAGGCTATGGTTTTTCCAGCGGTCACGTATGGATGTGAGAGTTGGACTGTGAAGAAAGCTGAGCACCGAAGAATTGATGCTTTTGAACTGTGGTGTTGGAGAAGACTCTTGCAAGTCCCTTGGACTGCAAGGAGATCCAACCAGTCCATCCTAAAGGAGATCAGTCCTGGGTGTTCACTGGAAGGACTGATGTTGAAGCTGAAACTTCAATATTTTGGCCACCTGATGCAAAGTGCTGACTCATTTGAAAAGCCCCTGATGCTGGGAAAGATTGAGGGCAGGAGGAAAAGCGGATGACAGAGGATGAGATGGTTGGATGGCATCACCGACTCGATGGACTTGGGTTTGGGTGGATTCTGGGAGTTGGTGATGGACAGGGAGGCCTGGCGTGCTGTGGTTCGTGGGTCACAAAGAGTTGGACACAATTGAGCGAATGAACTGAACTGAATTATCCCCATACCTCTTTTACCTGGGACTACAAATGAAGATACATTTGCATCTGTGACTGCCTCTTCAGCCATTGTAAAATGTCCCCAAGTGTTTCTAAGGATTAACAGAGGGTGTACCAACAACTACATGTCTGATGGGCATTTGCTCCTTTCTTAGATCTCAGAGGAGGATCTGCCATCTCTACTTTGCACCCACTAGGTCTGCAGCTCTTACAGGCACTCTTCTTAAATTTTATCACTGCTGTTTGGCCGGCTACCAAACTCTAGAGGTGCTAAGTAGATATCATTCCATCTGGTCATTACTGCCACAGTGATTCTGGATTCTTTATAAGAACGAGTCATGCTCATCACTACCTGTTTCAAAGGACTTAGATGCAGTACCACTCCTCCAACATTACCCCTCATACATTTGTCTCAGGAACCTGAATATTTGAATAGATACATGGCATAAAATTAGAGGATCAATTTAGGTTCAGCAGGATTCTCCCTTGCTCCACTGTGCTGCTGCTGCTGCTAAGTCACTTCAGTCGTGTCCAACTCTATGTGACCCCATAGACGGCAGCCCACCATGCTCCCCCATCCCTGGGATTCTCCAGGCAAGAACACTGGAGTGGGTTGCAAGTTCCTTCTCCAATGTACAAAAGTGGAAAGTGAAAAGTGAAGTCGCTCAGTCGTGTCCGACCCTCAGTGACTCCATGGACTGCAGCTTTCCAGGCTCCTCCCTCCATGGGATTTTCCAGGCAAGAGTACTGGAGTGGGGTGCCATTGCCTTCTCCATTGCTCCACTGTACCTCCTGAAAAATTATCACAAGTCTATTGAGAAGGATTCCAAACACAGCCACTGACTCTTTCTCAGAGAAGGAAAATCATGTTTTGTGTACAGCTCTCTAGACCTTGCTCTGGGCTCAGAGTCTAAGATTGCTGGCTTCCATGGGTAAGTCCCAGAAGAGCAGTTACCCAATATACAGATGACACCCACTAGGATTTATGAAGTCTTACAAGGGACATCAAGATTTTAATGGAATAACCTTGGGTGTCACTACCCTTTAGATATAAATGAAGTCTATGCTCTGACTATTCAACATGTGATCCATGGACCAGCAGAATGGCATCACCTGGGAGCTCATTAGAAAAGCACAGGCTTAGAATCTATCCAAGAATGAGCAGCTTCAGGAGATCTCCAGGCGATTCATGTTCATATTAAAGTATGAAAAGGTAATATTATAAACTATATCACCAAATTTTCCATTTTAGAAAATGACATCATTGTTAATGGATCTGAGTTGTGAACACGCACATCTGTGCACATCTGTATCCATCTGCATCTGCAGCCATCACAGTCACCGTGATTCTACATATAGGTGCAAGCAGCTGATCATCGTGTCTCCCATGAGTCTCCCATGATGTCACATCAAACATGTACCCACTGAAATACATATGATTTTATACTAAATTATTTTACTCCACTTCCCTTTTACATTATTGTTAGTATCACCATATTGATTTTATCTTCAAGATGTGTATGCAGCTTGATTGTGTTTTCTATGGATTTCATTTGGGGAAAGTAGATGAGATAATGTAGAATATTTATTGCAGATGGGAGGCATTGGGTCTGAGGACAATGACAACCACTGCCAGGGAACACAGGAAGACAATTGTGAATTTTAAGCAGAGGAGTAACATGGTCAAATGTTTTGTTTCAAGTAGATTATTCTGGTGGCTGTTTGGAAAACAGATTTAAGGTCTCATGGCTGGTATTAGAGGAATCAACATGGGACACTGTCCCTGAAGTCCAGATGAGTGTCAGAAGTGACCACAAGACTAGAAGAAAAACTGGGCAGAAAGGATTCTCAGAAGCAAGGATGAGAGGATTTCGAGAAGAAAGGGGCAAGTCAACAGAGTCAAATGGACTTACAGGAGTTATGTAAATTAGCAGTTAGGTGGCCATAAAAATGCATGCACAGCTGGAAACAAACAAAGCAAATTCACTTAGCCTTGCATAAGTGTTTGAGGGAAATGAACATGGAACAGAAGAAAGAGCAAGAAATGTTTTATTGCTTTTATTCTGAGCAGCATTTTCCCTTTTACTCCTATGTCGCTGCAAATGATCTTGTAGTCTTTGGGAAATGGATTTGCTAAGAAACTGCAGAATGAATTCTAGTCCTAAATCAAATGCCAAATATGTCACTTCTGGCAGGCCAATTTTTTGTGACTCAATGTTCTTATCCATGGCTTAGGGATAATAATTTGTCCTCTCTCATAAGATAACTTTGGTGACAGGAAAATATATGTCAAAATACTTCGAAAATTAAGGAAGATAACTAAATTGTGATTGTTGTACTGTTTTAGATTTAGACAATATAAAAGGTTTTTATTCAGAGCATCTGTATGCACAAGTGGGAGCCATGCCATTCACTTCTAGGTATTAATTAGGTTTTCCCTTTCTCAAAAAGGAAAGAAAGGACTTTCTGATATTAACACTTTTCTATGGCTTCATACTGGGGAATTTATGTGAACAAAGGGGCCTAATAATTCTTTGACTTTTGAAGTCTCTTTTTTTACTCAAATCCCTGTCAATCTAGTTTTATAATCAAAGTATATTCTTTGGAGACCTTTGGTGACAGCTGGAAGTCAGAGTTATAGTTGGCTGTACTTATTCAAAGTATTTTGTAAAAGATTCTTGATGGGGGAATTTTAAATTGGAAAAAGATCTCTGGAGCTATGATTATTACTTTAGAAAAATGTAAGTAGTCGTGACGCTTCTGAAAAGAAGCATTGTATGGTGAGCATTTTGCTGTCAATGGAGGTTCCACACAGAATCACCCACCTATACCATCAGCACTACTTGTTAGTACCCAAAAAAGTTTATTGCCTGAGCATTTATTCACTTCATAATCAAAGAATTATACATACAGATTTCCTGACAGGCTCTCTGTCTTGTTTATTTTTTTAAGAAATAAATGTCCAATTTCTCTTTTTAAAAAAAGTAAATTGGTTTTGCTAAATAAAGGGATTAACATTCAAAAATGATATTTAGCTATAAATTCAGAGAAGGCAATGGCAACTTATTCCAGTATTCTTGGCCTGGCAAATCCCATGGACAGAGGAGCCTAGTGGGCTACAGTCCATGGGGTCGTAAAGAGTCGGACACGATTGAGTGACTTCATTTTCCCTTTTCACTTTCATGCATTGGAGAAGGAAATGGCAACCCACTCCAGTGTTCTTGCCTGGAGAATCCCAGGGACGGAGGAGCCTAGTGGGCTGCTGTCTCTGGGGTCGCACAGAGTCGGACACGACTGAAGCGACTTAGCAGCAGCAGCAGCAGCAGCTGTAAATTATTTATCTGACTCGCAGCTCTCCAAGAGTCTTATCAGGCCAGGACAAAACACTAGAAGTTTACTGAGTTTATGTTCAAAATTGCCTCACTTTGTCATTGAGCCAACTTTAAGGCTGAACATAAAGTGAGCTGACATCCCATTCAGATACATTTCCATTATCATTCAAGAGGACTTCTCTCAGCTTTGTGAAGTACTGTGAATATGTGTAGGCAACCAATATGGTCATTTATACACAGATAATCATGGTACTGGAACAGACTTTGAAAAGGCCTCTTAGGTCAGACTAAGCCTTATTATTTTAAATGTCACACATTTTTCCTAGAGTAAGTATGCTTTGTTAATATGACAAATGGAAAAAGTATGATGCTTCATGCTAATTATCAGCCCATAAATACAAATTCCAAGCTGTCCAACTAACACTAGAAATTCATTAAATATGCAAATTCACTACAAAGATACTAGAATTGTATTTTGCATGTGAATATTAGAATTTTAGAACTGAAGACAATTTAGTCCAACTCTTGTTTTTGACATATAAAGAAACTGAGGCCTGGGGATAGTAAGCAATTTGTTCAAGTCACACAGATAGTAACAGGGCAGCAACTAGAATTCAAGAAATTCTCTTTAAAAAATTGGAATATTTAAAATAGATTATGGTTTGAAAGTTAATATTGCAAATGCGTTAAGAATATACATCACTATTGAAAATACTCCCAGGGCTACTGCATGTAGTCATGCAGAGTGAATACAGAACACAGCTCAAGAGGTGGTGCCATTTAGAGATTAAAGTTGGGTACTTTGCAACCTAAACAACTATTCACATCAGAGTTGACTGTTTGGTTCATTCAAAAGTTCTTTTGTGGATTTGGGGAGCTACTCGAAGGCAGTCTACATCTCTCTGAGGTAATGATGAAGCTTCTTGATACCTAAGAGTTCGTATCTCCTAAGAAATGTTCCAAATTAGGCTAATGAGTTGTCATAATCAAGGAGACTAATGATTGACCTAAATATATCATTACCATTCTTCTCTCTGACAAATAAGGAAATTATAACTAACATTTATGAAATGTTATTAAATGCCAGGGCCTATGCCATGTGATTTACACATGTCACCTCGTTTAATACTCACTACAACATAGTGAGTTAGGGCTTTTATTAGCTCTAATTTATAAATGAAGAAGCAGATGTTGGAGGGATTAAGCAACTTGTTCAAGGTTAACGGGCTCATAAGCAATCCAGATAAGACATAAACCATGACAATCTGAGTCATGGCTCTGGTCCATCCACTATACCAGTGTTTGCAAACTGCAGTCACTAAAGTACCCCTTCATAATCAGATCTGCAGATAATCTGTGGATATTAGTATTTTTCTTTAAATTCACTTTCTAAAAAAATTAAATTTATAATAATAAATATTAAAACTTGAAAAATAAACATAATAGATTAGGTATGTCAGACTAAACTATCAAACAACTGGAAAAATATTAATAACCAGTCAAGTTTTTTAACATAATGATAATAACTTCTTAAAAAGCTAAGAAAAACTTCTCAAAAATTGAAAGAAATTAGTGGATCAAATGAGGATTTCCTTTGAGGAATTTGGAAAGCTACTCAAATCAATTCTTTTTTGAAAAACAGAAAGTTAAGAATTTTAGGGGCATTCACTAAATGGGATAGGGGAAGAGCAATACTTTGAAAAGGTAATGGACAAAACATGAATTTTGAAGGCTATACCAGTGGAAGCCTGCCTTTGCTTGGGAGCACTTAACTAGAAGCAGCTATAGATTCTTAGGAGTGGAGGAACAGCGAATGGAGGCTAGCATTCACCAAGAGTAGAGATCTGAGTGAAAGAGCCTCTGATAAGGCCTGGGATCCTGAAATTTGAGTGAGTCAAAAGTCTTCAAATCTCCTGGGCTTTTAATGCTTTCAGGTATATGGCAGAAGAGTAGAGGATGTTTTCTAAAAGCAAATGATATCACATCGGCATCAAATTATTCCTATCAGCATTTTAAATTCAATACCTAGTAAGTATCCATCTAAGGGAGAAAGAGCTGAGCTTTGGAAAGACCATAGAGAAAATATGGGTTTTGAAAGGGAACCTGTTTTAGCAAGGACTGGCTAAATCTATAAAATTCTGCAAAATCTGAAATTCTGCAAAAATTGTCAGAAGCAGACTGTAACTTATTATGTTTATAAGCATAAAAACTGAGCTTGAAATTTTAAGCTCTATGAATTTAATGGTAAACATCTATGAACTATGAACATTGACATTTAACATTAGTAAAAGGCAAATAGAAAGTCTAGAACTGAAAATCAGAAAAAGCAAGCAAGAATTCAGTGGTGGATTTAATTGCAGATTAATAATAGCTGAAAGTGTGGCCAAGAGGAGCTACCTCAAGTCCAAGGTAAGGAGCAGCGGCTACACTTTGCTGCAGTAGCTGTGGAGAGCTATTCCACATCCAGGTAAGAGAAACCCAAGTAAGATGGTAGGCATTAAGAGAGGGCATCAGAGGGCAGACAGACTGAAACCACAATCACAGACAACTAGCCAATATAATCACACAGACCACAGCCTTGTCTAACTCAACAAAACAAAGCCATGCCGTGTGGGGCCACCCAAGACGGACAGGTCATGGTGGAGAGGTATGACAGAATGTGGTCCACTGGAGAAGGGAATGGCAAACCACTTCAGTATTCTTGCCATGAGAATCCCATGAATAGTATGAAAAGGCAAAAAGATAGGGCACTAAAGATGAATTCCCCAAGTCGATAGGTGCCCAATATGCTACTGGAGATCAGTGGAGCAATAACTCTAGAAAGAATGAAGTGATGGAGCCAAAGCAAAAACAACACCTAGCTGTGGATGAGATTGGTGACAGAAGCAAGGTTCAATGCTGTAAAGAGCAATATTGCATAGGAACCTGGAAGGTTAGGTCAATGAATCAAAGCAAACTGGAAGTGGTCAAACAGGAGATGGCAAGAGTGAACGTCGACATTCTAGGAATCAGCAAACTAAAATGGACTGGAATGGGTGAATTTAACTCAGATAACCATTATATCTACTACTGTGGGTAGGAATCCCTTAGAAGAAATGGAATAGCCATCATAGTCAACAAAAGAGTCCGAAATGCAGTACTTGGATGCAATCTCAAAAATGACAGAATGATCTCTGTTCATCTCCAAAGCAAACCGTTCAGTATCACAGTAATCCAAGTCTATGTCCCAACCAGTAACACTGAAGAAGCTGAAGTTGAACGGTTCTATGAAGACCTATAAGACCTTCTAGAACTAACACCCAAAAAAGATGTCCTTTTCATTATAGGGGACTGGAATCCAAAACTAAGAAGTCAAGAATACCTGGAGTAACAGGCAAATTTGGCCTTGGAATATGGAATGAAGCGGGGCAAAGGCTAATAGAGTTTTGCCAAGAGAACGCACTGGTCATAGCAAACACTCTCTTCCAACAACACAAGAGAAGACTCTACACATGGACATCACCAGATGGTCAATACCACAATCAGATTGATTACATTCTTTGCAGCCAAAGATGGAGAAGCTCTATACAGTCAACAAAGACAAGACCAGGAGCTGACTGTGGCTCAGATCATGACTCCTTATTGTCAATTCACACTGAAATTGAAGAAAGTGTAGAAAACCACTAGACCATTCAGGAATGACCTAAATCAAATCCCTTATGACTATACAGTAGAAGTGAGAAATACATTTAAGGGACTAGATCTGATAGAGTGCCTGATGAACTATGGATGGAGTTTCATGATATTGTACAAGAGAGAGGAATCAAGACCATCTCTAAGAAAAATAAACAAATGGAATGAAGCGGGGCAAAGGCTAATAGAGTTTTGCCAAGAGAACGCACTGGTCATAGCAAACACTCTCTTCCAACAACACAAGAGAAGACTCTACACATGGACATCACCAGATGGTCAATACCACAATCAGATTGATTACATTCTTTGCAGCCAAAGATGGAGAAGCTCTATACAGTCAACAAAGACAAGACCAGGAGCTGACTGTGGCTCAGATCATGACTCCTTATTGTCAATTCACACTGAAATTGAAGAAAGTGTAGAAAACCACTAGACCATTCAGGAATGACCTAAATCAAATCCCTTATGACTATACAGTAGAAGTGAGAAATACATTTAAGGGACTAGATCTGATAGAGTGCCTGATGAACTATGGATGGAGTTTCATGATATTGTACAAGAGAGAGGAATCAAGACCATCTCTAAGAAAAATAAACACAATAAAGCAAAATGGCTGTCTGAGGAGGCCTTACAATAGTTGTGAAAAGAACGGAAGCAAAAAGCAAAGGAGAAAAGGAAAGATATACCCATTTGAATGCAGAGTTCCAAAGAATGCAAGGAGAGATAAGAAAGCTTTCCTCAGCGATCAATGCTAAGAAATAGAGGAAAACAATAGAATGGGAAAGAATAGAGATCTTCTCAAGAAAATTAGAGGTACAAAGGGAATATTTCATACAAAGATGGGCTCAATAAAGGACAGAAATGGTATAGACCTAGCAGAAGCAGAAGACATTAAGAAGAGGTGGCAAGAATATACAGAAGAACTGTACAAAAAAGATCTTCACAACCCAGATAATCAAGATGATGTGATCACTCACCTAGAGCCAGACATCGTAAAATATGAAGTCAAATGGGCCTCAGGAAGCATCACTAAGAACAAAGCTAGTGGAGGTGATGGAATTCCAGTTGAGCTATTTCAAATCCTGAAAGATGATGATGTGAAAGTTCTACACTCAATATGTCAGCAAATTTAGAAAACTCAGCAGTGGCCACAGGACTGGAAAAGGTGTTTTCATTCCAATCCCAAAGAAAGGCAATGCCAAAGAATGATCAAACTACCACACATTTGCACTCATCTCACATGCTAGTAAAGTAATGCTTAAAATTCTCCAAGCCAGACTTCAGCAATACATGAACTGTGAACTTCCAGATGTTCAAGTTGGTTTTAGAAAAGGCAGAAGAACAAGAGATCAAATTGCTAACATCTGATGGATCTTTGAAAAAGCAAGAGAGTTCCAGAAAAAAAACAAAAACATCTATTTCTGCTTTATTGACTATACCAAAGCCCTTGACTGTGTGGATCACAAGAAACTGTGGAAAATTCTGAAAGAGTTGGGGATACCAGACCACCTGACCTACCTCTTGAGAAACCTGTATGCAGGTCAGGAATCAAAAGTTAGACCAGACATGGAACAACAAAATGTTTCCAAATAGGAAAAGGAGTATGTCAAGGTATATTGTCACCCTGCTTATTTAATTTATATGCAGAGTACATCATGGCTTCCCTGGTGGCTCAGAGGTTAAAGCGTCTGCCTCCAATGCGGGAGACCTGGGTTCAATCCCTGGGTTGGGAAGATCCTCTGGAGAAGGAAATGGCAATCCACTCCAGTATTCTTGCCTGGAGAATCCCATGGACAGAGAAGCCTAGTAGGTTACAGTCCATGGGGTTGCAAAGAGTCGGAAACGACTGAGCGACTTCACCTCACCTCCATCATGAGAAACACTGGGCTGGAGGAAGCACAAGGGGAACCAAGATTGCCAGGAGAAATATCAATAACCTCAGATATGCAGATGACACCACCCTTATGGCAGAAAGTGAGGAAGAACTAAAGAGCCTCTTGATGAAAGTGAAAGAGGAGAGTACAAAAGTCAGCTTAAAGCTCAACATCAGAAAATGAAGATCATGGCATTCGGTCCCATCACTTTATGGCAAATGGATGGGGAAAAAGTGGAAACAGTAGATGACTTTATTTTGGGGGGCTCCAAAATCACTGCAGATGGTGATTGCAGTCATGAAATTAAAAGACGCTTACTCCTTGGAAGGAAAGTTATGACCAACCTAGATAGCATATTCAAAAGCAGAGACATTACTTTGTCAAAAAAGGTCCGTCTAGTCAAGACTATGGTTTTTCCAGTAGTCATGTATAGATGTGAGAGTTGGACTATAAAGAAAGCTGAGCGCTGAAGAACTGGTGCTTTTGAACTGTGGAGTTAGAGAAGACTCTTGAGAGTCCCTTGGACTGCAAGGAGATCCAACCAGTCCATCCTAAAGGAGACCAGTCCTGGGTGTTCATTGTAAGACTGATGTTGAAGCTGAAACTCTAATTCTTCAGCCACCTGATGCGGAGAGCTGACTCATTTGAAAAGACTCTCATGCTGGGAAAGACTGAGGGCAGGGGAGAAGGGGATGAAAGAGGATGAGATTGTTGGATGGCATCACTGACTCAATGGACATGGGTTTGGGTGGACTCTGGGAGTTGGTAGTGGACAGGGAGGCCTGGCGTACTGTGGTTCATGGGGTCTCAAAGAGTTGGACACAACTAAGCGACTGAACTGAACTGAACTGAACTGAATAGCTGAAAAAAGAATTGATAACCCAGAAGATAGCCAGAAAAAAGTATCTGGACAAAATATAGAATATAAAATAGAGGGTATATATAGGCAAAAACATAAGCATAGAAGTATAAAAGGTATTTAATAATAATATATATAGATGTACAATTTTACCAGAAGAAAAATAGTTATTCATAAATAGTACCATCATAGACAATCTAAATACAGATACATTATTAAAATTAATACTACTTAATATATGAATATTAGAATATCAGTTATTTATAGTTAATAAAATTATATGGTTATGTTCTAACAATAAATAGAAAACAAAGATCAAGGCATCTGGTCCTATCAGTTCATGGAAAATAGATGGGGAAACAGTAGAAACAGTGTCAGACTTTATTTTGGGGGGCTCCAAAATCACTGCAGATGGTGACTACAGCCATGAAATTAAAAGACGCTTACTCCTTGGAAGAAAAGTTATGAGCAACATAGATAGCATAGTCAAAAGCAGAGACATTACTTTGCCAACAAAGGTCTGTCTAGTCAAGACTATGGTTTTTCCAGTGGTCATGTATGGATGTGAGATTTGAACTGTGAAGAAAGCTGAGCGCCGAAGAATTGATGCTTTTGAACTGTGATGTTGGAGAAGACTCTTGAGAGTCCCTTGGACTGCAAGGAGATCCAACTAGTCCATTCTAAAAGAGATCAGCCCTGGGTGTTCTTTGGAAGGACTGATGCTAAAGCTGAAACTCCAGTACTTTGGCCACCTCCTGGGAAGAGTTGACTCATTGGAAAAGACTCTGATGCTGGGAGGGATTGGGGACAGGAGGAGAAGGGGATGACAGAGGATGCGATGGCTGGATGGCATCACTGACTCGATGGACATGAGTCTGAGTGAACTCCGGGAGTTGGTGATGGACAGGGAGGCCTGGCGTGCTGCAATTCATGGGGTCGCAAAGAATCAGACACAACTGAGTGACTGAACTGAACAATAAATAGCAGTTATAATATTTTTAAAGATATCATTTCCAATACCATCAAAGACACAAATATCTAAAAATAAATGTAGCAAAAGACATATAAGATCTCTGCAAAGAAACTATAAAACTTTATAAAAGAAATCAAAATTAAAGAAGATTTAAGTAATTTAATGGGCTACATAAGTCAATGAAACAATGAGCCATGCTGGACAGGGCCACTGAAGCTGGATGGGTCATAGTGAAGAGTTCTGACAAAACATGGTCCACTGGAGGAGGAAATGGCAACCAATGCCAGTAATCTTACCTGGAAAACCCCATAGACAGTATGAAAAGGCAAAAAGATAGGACACTGGAAGATAAGCACCACACAGGTCAGAAGGTGTCCAACATGCTACTGGAGAAGAGTAGAGGCCAATTATTAATAGCTCCAGCAAGATTTACGTGGTTGGGCCAAAGCAGGAATTTCTTTTTGGACATTCAGCTGTGGATGTGTTTGGTGGTGAAAGCAAAGTCTGTCTCTGTAAAGAATGTTGCATCGGAACCTGGCATGTTAGGTCCATGGTTCAAGGTAAATTGTATGTGGCCAAGCAGGAGAGAACAAGAGTGAACATCGACATCTTATCAGTGAACTAAAAAGGACAGGAATGAGAGAATTTAATTCAGCAACCATTATATCTACTATACTAGGCAAGAATCTCTTAGAAGAAATGGAGTAGCCCTCATAGTCATCAAAAGAGTCTGAAATACAATACTTGGGTGCAGACTCAAAAATAACAGAATGGAATTAAAAAAAAAAAAATATCTCAATTCGTTTCCAAGGCAAATCATTCAATATTACAGTAAGCCAATTCTATGCCCCAACCACTGATACTGAAGAAGCTGAAGTTGACCAGCTCTACAAAGACCTACACGACCTTCTAGAAAGAACACCAAAACAAAAAAGCAAAGATGTCCTTTTCATCAAAGGGAATTGGAAGCAAAAGTAGGAAATCAAGAGATACCTGGAATAACAGGAAAGTTTAGCCTTAGAGTACAAAATGAAGCAGGACAAAGGCTAACAGAGTTCTGTCAAAAGAAATATGCTGGTTGTAGCAAACACCCGTTTCCAACAACCCAAAAGACAACTCTTTGTGGACATCAACAGATGACCACTACCAAAATCAGACTAATTATGTTCTTTGCAGCAGAAGATGGAGAAGCTTTATGCAATCAGCAAAAACAAGACCTGAGGTGAACTGCGGCTCAGTCATGAGCTCCTTATTGCAAAATTCAGGCTTAAATTGAAGAAAGTAGGGAAAACTACAAGGCCATTCCAGGAGATAGTGAAGGACAAGGAAGCCTGGTGTGCTGTGGTCCATGGGGTCACAAAGAGTTGGACTGAACAGCAACAACAAGGCCATTCCGGTATGCTCTAAATCAAATCTCTTATGATTATACAATGGAGGTGATCAACAGATTTGAGGGGTTAGATCTGGTAGACAGAGTGCCTGAAGAACAATGGAAGGAGGTTTATAACATATAGGAGGCAGAGAAAAAGAAATGTAAGAAGGTAAAATGGTTGTCTGAGGAGGCTTTATAATAACTGAGGAAAGAAGAGAAGTGAAAGGCAAGGGATAAAGGGAAAGATACACCTAACTAAATACAGAGCTCCAGAGAATAGCAAGGAGAGATAAGAAGTATTCTTAAATGAACAATGCAAAGAGATAGAAGAAAACAATAGATTGGGAAAGACTGGGGACCTCTTTAAAAAAAAAATAAGGTATCAAAGGAACATTCTATATAAAGATGGGCATGATAAAGAACAGAAATGGTAAGGACCTAACAGAAACAGTAGAGATTAAGAAGAGGTGGCAAGAATACACAGAACTGTGCATTTAAACAAGGCATTAAAAACCTAAAAAACCATGGTGGTATGGTCAGTCACCTAGAGCCAGACATCCTGGAATGTGAAGTCAAATGGGCCTTAGGAAGCATCACTACGAACAAAACTAGTGGAGGGATGGAATTCCAGCTGAGCTATTTCTGATGCTGTCAAAGTGCTGCACTCAGTATGTCAGCAAATTTGGAAAACTAAACAGGGGCCACAGGACTGGAAAATGTCAGTTTTCATTCCAATCCCAAAGAAGGGATCGCCCAAAGAAGGGTAATGCCAAAGAACTTACTGGAAAACTTGGGCTCCAAAATCACTGCAGATGGTGACTGCAGCCATGAAATTAAAAGATGCTTGTTCCTTGAGAGAAAAGCTGTGACCAACCTAGAGGGCATATTAAAAAGCAGAGACATTACTTTGCAGACAAAGGTCCATCTAGTCAAAACTATGGTTCTTCCAATAGTCATGTATGAAAGTGAGAGTTGGCCCATAAAGAAAGCTGAGTGCCTAAGAGTCAATGCTTTTGAACTGTGGTGTTGCAGAAGACTCTTGAGAGTCCCTGGGACTGCAAGGAGATCAAACCAGCTAATCATAAAGGAATCAGTCCTGAATAATCATTGGAAGGACTGATACTGAATCTGAAGCTCCAATACTTTGGCCACCTGATGCAAACTGACTCATTGGAAAAGACCTGATGTGGGGAAAGATTGAAGGCACGAAGAGAAGGGGACCACAGAGGATGAGACAGTTGTACGGTATCACCAACTGGATGGACATGAGTTTGAGCTCCGGGAGTTGGTGACAGGCAGAGAAACCTAGTGTGCTGCAGTCCACGGGGTCACAAAGAGTTGGACACGACTGAGTGAGTGAACTGAACTGAACTACTAAGAAGGGTATACTACTGTTGGATAGCAAGGAGATCAAACCAGTCAATCTTAAGGGAAATCAACCCTGAATACTCATTGGAAGGACTGATGTTGAAGTTGAAACTACAGTATTTTGGTCATCTGATGCGAACAGCTAAGTCATTGGAAAAGTCCCTGATGCTGGGGAAGATTGAATGCAGAAAGAGAAGAGGGTGTCAGAGGGTGAGATGACTGGATGGCATCACCAGTGCAATGGATATGAACTTGGGCAATCTTCAGGAGATGTGAGGGACAGAGAGGCCTGGCACACTGCAGTCCATGGGGTTACAAAGAGTCAGACATGACTGGGCACTGAACAACAACAACTGCTAAGAAATTAAAAATGATACACACAGAGTGGGTAAATATACCTGAAACTCACATGACCCACAGTAAGTTTATATCCCAAATATTTAATGAACAAAAACAAATTGATAAGAAAAGGCAAGACAATAGAACAAAAAGGATAAATAATCTGAACAGGCTATTTCACAAAGAAGTCCAATAGCCATTAATAATGTTAAAAGACCCTTCAGTTCAGTTCAGTCCAGTCACTCAGTCGTGTCCGACTCCTCATTAGAAATCACAGTACTGCAAATGAAAACTACCACAAAAACTTCACATCTACCAGATTGACTAAAATGAAAACATTTGAGTCTACAAGCATCAGCAAGGATGTGGATCAATGGAAACGGCATATATACTTGGTGTAACTCAAAATTGGTACAACCTCTTGGGGAAAAGTGTAGTTGTACCTTGCAAAGTTGTAAATACAAATACTCCATGATCCAGTAATCCCCTCTTGGTTGTAGATCCTATAGAAATGTGGTACTGGGGAATATTTGCAAGAATGTTCATAAGTATATTCTTCCTCAGTTCAGTTTAGTCACTCAGTCGTGTCTGACTCTTTGCAACCCATGAATCACAGCACGCCAAGCCTCCCTCTCCATCACCAACTCCCAGAGTTCACTCAAACTCATGTCTGTCGAGTCAGTGATGCCATCCAGCCATCTCATCCTCTGTCGTCCCCTTCTCCTCCTGCCCCCAATCCCTCCAAGGATCAGAGTCTTTTCCAATGAGTCAACTCTTCGCATGAGGTGTCCAAAGTATTGGAGTTTCAGCTACAACATCAGTCCTTCCAATGAACACCCAGGACTGATTTCCTTTAGGAGATATTGTTCCTAAAAACTCCTAATATGTGGATAACTCAAATGTCCATCAATAGCAAAATACAGTAATCATGATACAGTCACGCACAATACAATAAGTACTATTTGATTCCATTCACAAAAGTTCAAACATAGGTAAAATTATCCAATTAAGGGTGCAGGGCTTCCCTTGTGGCTTAGCTGGTAAAGAATCTGCCTGCAGTGCGGGAGACCTGGGTTCCATCCCTGGGTTGGGAAGATCCTCTGGAGAAGGGAAATGCTACCCACTCTAGTATTCTGGCCTGGAGAATTCCATGGACTGGTCATCCATGGGGTCACAAAGAGTCAGACACGACTGAGCTACTTTCATTTTCTTCACTTTCTTCTTTCATCCAATAATAAAACCATGGAAATGATTATGGCAAAAATTTGGTTATATTATTCTGAAGATGGAAGAAGTTGAAAGAAAAGAGCTGAGGGAAGCATATGGGTAGGGGCTGGGGCAAGGTTAAAGTCTAGGGGAGGAGGGGGCAAAGAAGGATTATATGGAGAGGAGGTGGCAGGAGTGGGTGGAGGTGGGGGGACTCGAGGGGATGTGTGAGATGCACGTGTGGAGGTCAAGGTGAGTCACTGGAGAGAGCGAGCTGAGGAGCGGCAGCTGGCAGCAGCCGAGGAGGGGATGAGCTGACAGTACCTAAACAATCTGGGGAAGAAAGGAGCCCGGGGCACAGGGCACGCTCTGCCAGGCAGTGCAGGTTGTCATTAAATATTAGCAGTTGGTTCATTGTCTCTAGCCTGGCTAACTGCAAAAGACTCCAAATGGGTCTGCCAGCTTCTTCCCTTGGCATTTAATCTATTCTCAAACCAAGGGTCAGAGAGATTCTACTACATTGTTTTAAGTCAGATCATGCCATTCCTTACTCACTCCAATCACACTACTCCAGTTTCTGATCTCAAAGTGCGATAGACAGGGCCTTTACACTTGCTATTCCTTTGCCTAGATTTATCTGTTACCTTTCACCTAGATACATGACTTGCTTTCTCATCTTGAAATAGGGTTGTTATTGTTTAGTCAGTAAGTCATGTCTGACTCTTTTGTGACCTCATGGACTGTAGCCCACCTGACTCCTCTGTCCATGGGTTTCCCAGGCAAGAATACTAGAATGGGTTTCCATTTCCTTCTCCAGGGGATCCTCCCCACCCAGGGACCAAACCAGAGTCTCCTGCATTGGCAAGCGGATTCTTTACCACTGAGACACCAGGGAAGCCCTGAAATAGGGTAGAACCTTTGTATTCTATTACAAGTTAGTCACTAAAGGGATGCTGCCTAACAGGCTTAAACTGTATATAAAGGACCGTCTCTGGGAACCCTGCCTCCCAGCTAAGGAGCATCAAGTTAAAATACCTTTGTTTAGCTCACAGGAAACATCCTATCCAGACCCACCTGTGAATGACTCCAGGAAGGAAAAATTTAACACATTCCCTCTGGAGGCTGACCAGAACAAAGAAATGTTTGACTTTATTCCCCTACCCCTACACTTTTTTATATAAAAGAAATCTGAATTCTAATTCAGGCAAGATGCTTCTTTGGAACACCATCTCCTGTGTCTATTGGCTTTCCAAATACAGTCACTATTCCTTGTCCCAACAACTTGTCTCTCGATTTACTGGCCTGTTATGTGGCAAGCAGGACAAGCTTGAATTTACTAAAAATCTCTTTCTAGTTTTCACTCAATTGTCAGCTTCTCCCAAAGACCTTCCAGAGATAGTCCATCTAAAATTTTAACTACATTCCCCCCACCACCACCTTTTTCTTTCCTTAATATTTTTGCCACTATTACCTATCACTCTCTTACACTATACACTTCACTTATTTTTTAGCCATCCTAACTTCCACCAAAATATAAGCACCATAACAGAGAGGGATTTAGGGGCATTTTTCATGTTTGACTCCCTATAACTTAGAAGAATGTTTAGCATACACTCGTGCGTGCATGAGTGCTAAGTCACTTCAGAGGGGTCCAATTGTTTGCGACGTTATGGACTGTAGCCTGGTAGGCTCCTATGCCCATTGGGATTCTCCAGGCAGGAATACTGGAGTGGGCTTGCCATGCCCTCCTCCAGGGGATTTTCCTAACCCAGGATTGAACCTGTATCTCTTATGCTCCTGCATTGGCAAGTGAGTTATTTACCACTAGCACCACCTGGGAAGCCCCAGTATATACTCAGCACTAACTAAATATCTGTTGAGTAAATGAACGTAAGAATGAATGAATGAACCCATCCATCCAAAAATGAAAGTTAGAAACACGGGTACCTTTGGCTGTTTCTTCTCCTTCACCCAGTTCTGCCCATTTAATTTTCTAAATATCCCTCTACCCCTTCCTCTACATCTCTATTAATCATCATTCCAGTTCAGACCACTATCATGTTTCACTCAGATCACAGTAATATATGTCTGACTTCTCTCCCCTCCACTAGCCCTGTCCCAGAAAATCCATCTTTCCCTCAGCTATCAGACTGATCTTCTTAGCACATGTCAGTTTCCTACTAAAACCCTTCAATGGCTCCTCATCACAGACGCTGACTAAAACCCAAGCTCCTTGCCATGGCACACAAGACCTTGCAGTATCTGGTTCACACCTTCCTCTCTCACCACTTCTCGTTACTTCCTGATACACAAACTGTGAAGAGGAAACACCAAACTGCTTCTGTGCCCGGACATGCTGTTGCTGATCTGTGGGAGCGTGGCTCATCCATCCAATGTCTGGAATGTTTTCCCACTTCTCATTTGACCGAGCTGACAAATACCATCATTTAGGGTTTAATTCAAATGGTCACCTCTCCCAGTGCTCATTACTGCTGCCTTCTCCTGTAGGCTATGTACCCTTCTCTGTGCTCCCATAAATTTCACACGTGTCTGTCCTTATCACACTCCATAATAAACTATATGTCTCTTCTACTGGAATCTGAGATCCTTGAGGGCATCTAATTCATATCTGTATGTCTAGTGCCTATTACAGTGCCTGTCACAAGGCAAACACTCAAAAACATTTGGTGACTGAGTAAATGAATGCACTATACTACATACAAAGAAAAATAATTTTTATAATAATCACTAAATAAATTAGTAACATGCAACTTGTGTCACTTTCAAATACTCAGGCATTCAACATATGTTTTTTACTAATTCCATCTTCTGTGAAAGTAAAAAAATAAGCTCAGAGCCCAGAAGAATCACTTTTAACATGTCTCTTATGGTCCTCTCATGCCCAGAAATTTGATTCCCTTTATTATAAATGCCTCAGGCACTATCAGATCATTTTTCTCATTTTTTGTTCAGCTTTATCCCTTCACTAGTCTGCTTCTCTCACCCACAAGAAAGAACTTTCAGCAAGCCACCACAACCAAATTTAACATTCATTATAATGAGACAATATAGGAGAAATTCAATACACCTTATTTTAGACATTTATAAAATGGGAATTTTCTCAGGTACTCTGCAGGGAACATACTCTAATGGGAATTCACTCTGTTAGAATCAGCCTGGTAACAAGTGCTAGGCAGTCACTGTATTCAGATTGCTAATGTTCACTGGGTAGAAATGTACTTAAATACCATAGATATCAGTAATGGATATATTTAGTTGCTCTATTATCATCTAGAGAGTTCTGTGAAAATACACAGCACATCAAAAAGATGACCTCATCTGTCCATTTGTAAACTGTCAACCCTAAACTTGAAAGTCTTTTGATAAAAGATTTCCTGGGTTATCTGGAGTTTAGGGCAAGGAATCAAGACTAGAGTTTTCTACCCAATTATCTTCTCATTCACTGCCTAGGGTTTCCCCAGTCAAACAAAACCAAGGTGAAAGGGCGAACTACAAAAAGCAGATCTGCCCTCTGAGTTTCCAGTTGGAGAAAAGTATATATAGAAACCAGAATGAGCTCTGGTATGATAAAGAAAGAAAGAAAACTATGGTGATAGCTTCAAACAGAGTTAGAACTAAGTTAACACCATGAATTGATTTTAAAATGCAACCTTTTTTAAACCATGAGGAACATCAAAGCCAGATGTGAACAATTTGAAAGACAAATAGATTATCAGAGAGCATACAGGAGTACACAAGATTCTTCTCATAGCACTTTAAAAAAAATAATACAAATTTCATACAAATACAACTTATTCAATGGTATATGATACTAATCCAGTACTTATTGAGTATGTATTATGGATTATAACTGGTATTAGGCATTAGGATGCAAAGATGAATAAAAATGGACCCTTCTTTTCATATGCTTAGAGTCTGGCAATAGACATACAAACATTTACTCAGATGTAATAAATGCAATAATGGGAGGTAGGCACAGGGAAAACAATACTGGAAAGAGGGAAAGAGCACATTTATCTTTTGCATCACATATAAAAATCAGACTTCTAAAGAAATTTGGACTGTATATATAATGTAAAAGGTGACAATACACCTTATACTTTCTATAGAGTAGGTTGTGCCATATGAAAGTGCTGCCACTTTAGCCATTTAGCCATTTCGGACACACAGAAATAGTAATTTGACATGTCTTAACAAGTGAGTTTAAAGGAAAGTTTATTTATTCCACATATATTTGTTCATCATGTGGCAAGTACAGGTAGCAGAGGAACAGAGAGGAGGAAGAGTAGTCAGCACCAACATGAACTAAGGGAACCTACATGAGTGTGTACGAAGTCATTTCAGCCCTGTCCAACTCTTTGTAACCCTATGGACTAGAGCCAGCCAGGCTCTTCTGTTCATGGGATTCTCCAGGCAAGAATACTGGAGTGGGATGTCATGCTCCCCCTCCAGGGAAGGGAACCTAAGGATTACATTCAACACTTAACCAAGTCATTTTGTCCCTGAAATTTCCCCTGAAGAGTGCCACAAACAGCCCACCAAAAATTCTGCACAGCTCAAACAGCCTTGTGTTTGTTTTTACAGAAAACAGGCCATAGAGACCTTTGTGAGAATGCCTGAAGCAGAGGCAGAGTCTTAGGGAGGCAGGGACCCCCACACCCATGCTTGTAACTCACAGTTGTGGTTGGCTAATTGTCTCTTTTATTTATTCTCTTCTTTCACAGTGTGCTTCAGTCATGTCCAAGTCTTTGTGACCCCATGGACCATAGTCTGATTCTCTGCAACCATAGACTGACCCCATGGACCATTGACTGATTCTTTGCAACACCATGGACAGAAAGCACATCAGGCTCCTCTGTCCATGGGATTCTCCAGGCAAGAATACTGGAGTGGGTTGCCATGCCCTCCTCCAGGTGACCTTCCTGACCCAGGGACTGAACCCATGTCTTTTTATGTCACCTACATTGGCAGTTGGGTTCTTTACCACTAGTGAAACCTGGGTAGTCCTTCTTTCATAGTAATGACCTCTTAATTTTGGCTGGATGTCAACCACCTAAAATAGACTACAT
This sequence comes from Aepyceros melampus, assembly GCA_006408695.1. Classification (NCBI taxonomy): domain Eukaryota; kingdom Metazoa; phylum Chordata; class Mammalia; order Artiodactyla; family Bovidae; genus Aepyceros; species Aepyceros melampus. The sequence continues at coordinate 126,789 of SJXQ01007921.1, read as the reverse complement.
TGTTCAGCTTGCTGCCAGGTATGGCAGGTATGAGTAAGTGCTTATTCATGGGGGGCCAAGTGGACCAGATTGTGCAACCTAGAAAATAAACTTGATAGGTGGTCATGAAGCCTTCTTATTCCCTTTCTCCTGCTGACTGGGGAAGTCCTTCTTTCCTCAGTTCCTATAGTTCTGTCTTTGCAAGATCCTACAAATGAAATCACATAGTGTGTAGCCTTTTGTGTTTGGCATTTTTCACTTAGGATAATACCTCTGATATTCATCCATGTTGTTGCACATATCAGTAGTTTGTTCCTTTTTTTTGCTAAGTAATAATCCATTGAATGGAAGTATCATAGTTTGTTCATCCCTTCACCAGTTGAGGGCATTTGGGTTGCTTCCAGTTTCAGCAGTTACAAATAAAGCTGCTGCTGCTGCTGCTGCCAAATCGCTTCAGTCGTGTCCAACTCTGTGCAACCTCATAGATGGCAGCCCACCAGGCTCCCCTGTCCCTGGGATTCTCCAGGCAAAAACACTGGAGTGGGTTGCTGTTTCCTTCTCCAATGTGTGAAAGTGAAAAGTGAAAGTGAAGTTGCTCAGTTTATCCAACTCTTAGCGACCCCATGAACTGCAGCCTACCAGGCTCCTCCATCCATGAGATTTTCCAGGCAAGAGTACTGGACTTGGGTGCCATTGCCTTCTCCAAATAAAGCTGCTATACATGTTCAATTACAGGTTTTCGTGTGAACAGAAGTTTTCATTTTATTTTTTTTTTCTTTAATTAATTTTTATTTTTTAGTTTGTTTTGCTTTACAATACTGTATTCATTTTGTTACACATTGACATGAATTAGCCATTCATTTTAAATGAGTAAATATCTAGAAGTAGAAGTGCTGTGTCATGTGGTAAAAGTACATTTATTAATATATGAAGCTGCAATAATGTTATACAAAGTGATGATCATTTTGCAGTCCCACAGCAATGTTTGAGAATTCAAGTTGTTTCACATCTTTTGTCAATATTTGGTATGATCAGATTTTTTATTTAGATTTTCTAAATAGGTTATAGTCATATTCTATTATGGTTCGGGGCTTACCAGTTGGCACTAGAGGAAAAGAACCTGCCTGCCAATTCAGGAGACATAAAGAGATGTGGATTTGATCCCTGGGTCAGGAAGATCCCCTGGAGGAGGGCATGGCAACCCACACTAGCATTCTTGCCTGGGAGATCCCATGGACAGATGAGCCTGGTGAGCTACAGTCCACGGGGTCGCAAAGAGTCTGACATGACTAAAGCAGATTAGCACAGACATAGCATTATGGTTTTAATTTGCATTTATCTAATGACTAGTAATATTGAGCATCTTTTTATGTCTTATTTGCCATATGACTTGTTTTAAGAGTGTTCAAATATTTTACTCCTTTTTAATTCGGTTGTTTACTTATTCCTAAGTAAATAAGATACTTTATAAATCCTGAAAATTCTTTATAAATTTGAGTACAAATCCTTTATCAGATATGTGATTTGCAAATATTTTCTCCTAGTGGGAGGCCTGTCTTTTAATTCTTTTAGGAGTAATGCTTTTGGTATCGTGTTTAAGAAATCTTTGCTAAGACTGGCTGAATGGATACAAAAACAAGACCCCTATATATGCTGCCTACAAGAGGCCCACCTCAAAACAAGGGACACATACAGACTGAAAGTGAAGGGATGGAAAAAGATATTCCATGCAAATAGAGGCCAAAAGAAAGCAGGAGTGGCAATACTCATATCTGATAAAATAGACTTTAAAACAAAGGCTGTGAAAAGAGACAAAGAAGGCCACTACATAATGATTAAAGGATCAATCCAAGAAGATATAACAATTATAAATATNAGATATTCCATGCAAATAGAGACCAAAAGAAAGCAGGAGTGGCAATACTCATATCCGATAAAATAGACTTTAAAACAAAGGCTGTGAAAAGAGACAAAGAAGGCCACTACATAATGATTAAAGGATCAATCCAAGAAGAAGATATAACAATTATAAATATATATGCACCCAACATAGGAGCACCGCAATATGTAAGACAAATACTAACAACTATGAAAGGGGAAATTAACAATAACACAATAATAGTGGGAGACTTTAATACCCCACTCACATATATGGACAGATCAACTAAACAGAAAATTAACAAAGAAACACAAACTTTAAATGATACAATAGACCAATTAGACCTAATTGATATCTATAGAACGTTTCACCCCAAAACAATAAATTTCACCTTTTTCTCAAGTGCTCACAGAACCTTCTCCAAGATATATCACATTCTGGGCCATAAAGCTAACCTTGATAAATTCAAGAAAACTGAAGTCATTCCAAGCATCTTTTCGGACCATAGTGCATTAAGATTAGATCTCAATTACAGGAGAAAAACTATTAAAAATTCCAACATATGGAGGCTGAACAAGATATTTCTTAAATGAGCTATCCTAATCAAGCTTTCTTCCTTCATCTTTTTACTGCTCTACATTCATCCTCAAACATATACTTGGACAATCTGTTTAAAACTGGGATGATGTATGTCATTTTATAACTGTGTCTACTGCAATGCAATTGTAGATGGATCAGCCTTAGTCATTTGTCAAACTAGTTCACCAACTCTAGACTTTTTGCTTATCTGTATGGCAAATAACAGATTGCCTTGATGATTACCTATCAGCATTGTTTTGCAAGTAGTATCCAATTGCACCTGCAATGTGAGAGGCCTGGGTTCGATCCCTGGTTTGGGAAGATCAGTGAGAGGAGGGCATGGCAATCCACTCCAATATTCTTGCCTGGAGAATCCCTGTGGACAGAGGAGCAGGGAGGGCTACAGTCCACAGGGTAACACAGAGTTGGACATGACTGAGCTACAAAACACAGCACAGTATCCAATTGCAAATGATTTTATTGATTCTTAGAATATATAAGGAATATAGTTATGCTAAGTTACCTCTTTGTGAAATAGAAGGTTACATTCATTTAAAACATTAATCTTCTTCATTCAGCCTTTTTCACTTCTTCCATGCTGCCTATCTGGAGAAGGAAATGGCAACCCACTCCAGTGTTCTTGCCTGGAGAATCCCAAGGACAGGGGAGCCTGTGGGCTGCCGTCTATGGAGTCACACAGAGTCAAACACGACTGTAGTGACTTAGCAGCAGCAGCAGCGGATGCCTATCAAAAAAATTGAGCACAGAGAAACACTTACTTTATCATTTGATTATTCTTTCTTATCAACTGAGATGATATTTTGGTCATCATATGAATAAAATAGGCTCTTAAATGAGGAGAATACTGTTTTTAAAAACTAGATCTTAACTTGCCTAGTTTTTGGAAATTTGGAAAGAGCGATTTGTTCTATCTGAAATTTTTACAGAAAATTTGACTTTAAAAAATGCATTGTTATTATACAAGTAAATATAGGTGGCATTTTATGTGGAATGTCTATTTTCTCATGCAGATGTGTTTCTTTTCTCATAGTCACTGGCTTCGTATCTTTTCTCTTCTTCAGTGAAGTCTCCATAATTTTTATTTTTCTTTGTGATTTGGTTCCTTGCAGGAATTTGATATGTAAGTGAAGAATCTATACAGACAACAAGTTAGAGATTATATAAGTGAAAAATACACTGTATTTAAATAACTATTGGCCAGAGAGTAGACCTTTCCAGTGCTATAGTTACCCACACCCACTCTATCTCTTTACCTCTTGTTATAGACTTGAGTATTTGGGTTCCACCAAAATTGATACATTGAAACACTAATCTCCAACATAACTACATTTGGAACAGGGCCTGTGAGGAGGAGATAAAGGTTAAATGAAGTCATAAGGGTAGGGCCCTAATGTAATAGGGCAAGTATCCTCCTGAGAAAAGGACCAGACCCCATAACTCTCTCTCTTCTCAACCATGTGAGGACACAGTGAGAAAAGGGCCGTTTGCAAAGCAGGAAGAGAGCGCTAATTCAGAAACTGTACCCTGCCAGACCTTCATCTTGGACTTTCCAGCCTCCAGAGCTGTGAGAAAGCAAATTTCTGTTCTTTAAGCCACATTATCTGTGGTATTTTGTTATGACAGCCCCAGCAAACTTAGACTCCCCTATTCTTCTCTTCCTCCCAGTGGACACACCTCTCTCCATACATACTGGTACTCATCTAGTCCCAGAATTCAACTATATGCATATTTGGATTACTTTTTTTATTACCATATCTCACAGAGTATTTGAATTGAATATGCACCACACATAATCATGTTATTTATTTTTATTTGATGTACAAAGAACTGTGTTCTTAAGTGGCTAAGTTCTACTCTGCCTTTTCAGCTTTAGAATCTATTAAGGGCACTATTCATCTTGCAGCTCTGAAAGCTTGTATCCTTTTACCAGCTGCTTTGTATTTCTTCCACCCCACAAGCCCCTGGAAACCTTTCTGTTTTTGTCAGTTTGATTTTTTAAAAGATTCCACAGATAAGTGATATCATGCAGTATTTGTCTCTATCTGGCTTATGTAACTTAACAAAATGCCCTCAAGGTCCACCCATCTCACAAATGGCAGGATTTTCTTCTTTCTCATGGTTGAATAATATTCATATATATTATATTCATGTATATATATATATTTTTTTATATCCATTGATGGATACTGAAGTTGTTTCCATATCTCAGTGAACATAGGAGGGCAGATATAGCTTCAAGAAAGTAATTTTCTTTCTTTTGGATGTGTATCCAGAAGTGGGATTGCTAGATCACATAATAGTTCTCTCTCTCTCTTTTTTTTGAGGACTCTCCATACCGTTTTCCAAGGTGATGGCATCAACTTCCATTCCCACCAACAGCGCCCTTTTCTCCACATTCTTCCCAGCATTTACTTCTTGTCTTTTTAATGACAGCCATTGTAACCCTTGTAAAGTGATATCTCATTGTGCTTTTGATTTGCATTGACCTGATTATTAGTGGTGCTGGGTATCTTTAATGTACTAGTTGTCCATCTGTATGCCTTCTTTGGAAAGATGCCCATACAGATCTTCTGACCATTAATTGGATTGTTTGGGAGGTTTGCTACTGAGTTGTATGAATTCCTTATACATTTTGTATATTAACTGCCTTATCACATGTGATTTGCAAATATTTTCTCTCATTCTGTAGGTTGCCTTTTCATTTTGTCAATGGTTTCCTTTGCTGTGTGGAAGCCTTTTAGCTTCTATAGTACAGTACAGTATGTTCCATTTGTTTATTTTTGCTTTTGTTATCTTTACTTTTGGTGTCAAATTCAAAACAACCTTGTTAAGACTGAAGTCAAGGAACTTACTCCCTATGTTTTCTAGGAATTTTACAGTTTCAGGTCTTAAATTTGAGTGTGTAATCTGCTTTGAATTGATTTTTGTATATGCAGAAAATGAGTGTTCAGTTTCATTTGTTTGTTTGTGAATATCTATTTTCCCTAGCATCACTTATAGAAGAAACTATCCTTTCTCCACTGAATATTCTTAGTTTTTTAAAAACTAATTGATCATAAATGTGTCACTTTATTTCCAGGCTCTCTATTCTGTTCCATTGATCTATGTGTCTGGTTTTGTGTCAATACTATACTGTTTTGATTATATTTTTGTAATATAGTTTGAATCAGGATGTGTGATGCTTCCAGCTTTGTTCTCATTTCTCAAAATTGCTTTGGTTAATTTGGGATCTTTTGTGGCTCCATACAAGTTTTAGGATTTTTTTTTCTCTATTTCTGTGAAAAATTCCATTGAAATTTTGGTAAGGATTGTATTGCATCTATAGATTGCTTTGGTTAGTTTGGATATATAAACAATTTAAGTCTTCTAATCCATTAACATGGAATATTTTCCTTCTTTGAGTCTTCTTAAGTTTCTTTCATAAGTATTTTAGAGTTGTCAGTGTATAGATCTTCCACCTCCTTGGTTATTTGTTTCTAACTATTTTATTCTTTCTGATGCTATTGTTAGTGGGATTGTTTCTGTACCATTTTTTATAGTTTGTTGTTAATTACAGAAATAAAACATTTTTGTATATGGACTTTGAATTCTGCAATTTTGTTGAATTTATTGATTAGTTCTAAAAGAAAGCCTTTGACTGTGTGGGTCACAATAAACTGTGGAAAATTCTGAAAGAGATGGGAATACCAGACCACCTGATCTGCCTCTTGAGAAACCTATATGCAGGTCAGGAAGCAACAGTTAGAACTAGACATAGAACAGACTGGTTCCAAATAGGAAAAGGATACGTCAAGGCTGTATATTGTCACCCTGCTTATTTAACTTATATGCAGAGTACATCATAAGAAACTCTGGGCTGGAAGAAGCACAAGCTGGAATCAAGATTGCTGGGAGAAATATCAATAACCTCAGATATGCAGATGACACCACCCTTATGGCAGAAAGTGAAGAGGAACTAAAGAGCCTCTTGATGAAAGTGAAATGAAAGTGAAAGAGGAGAGTGAAAAAGTTGGCTTAAAGCTCAACATTCAGAAAACAAAGATCATGGCATCTGGTCCCATCACTTCATGGCAAATAGATGGGGAAACAGTGGAAACAATGTCAGACTTTATTTTTTTGGGCTCCAAAATCACTGCAGATGGTGACTGCAGCCATGAAATTAAAAGACACTTACTCCTTGGAAGAAAAGTTATGACCAACCTAGATAGCATATTCAAAAGCAGAGATATTACTTGGCCAACAATGGTCCGTCTAGTCAAGGCTATGGTTTTTCCAGTAGTCATGTATGGATGTACGAGTTGGACTGTGAAGAAAGCTGAGTGCCAAAGAATTGATGCTTTTGAACTGTGGTGTTGGAGAAGGCTCTTGAGAGTCCCTTGGACTGCCAGGAGATCCAACCAGTCCATCCTAAATGAGACCAGTCCTGGGTGTTCATTGGAAGGATTGATGCTGAGGCTGAAACTCCAATACTTTGGCCACCTCATGCGAAGAGTTGACTCATTGGAAAAGACCCTGGTGCTGGGAGGGATTGGGAGCAAGAGGAGAAGGGGACAGCAGAGGATGAGATGGCTGGATGGCATCACTGACTCGATGCGCATGAGTTTGGGTAAACTCCGGGAGTTGGTGATAGACAAGGAGGCCTGGCGTGCTGCGATTCATGGGATCGCAAAGAGTCAGACACGACTGAGCAACTGAACTGAACTGAACAGTTTTTTGGTAGAGTCTTTAGAGTTTTCTGTATAACGTATCGTGTCATCTACAAATAAAGACAGTTTTACTTCTTCCTTTCCAATTTGGATGTCTTTTATTCTTTTCTTGCCTAATTGTCTGACTAGGACTTCTAGTACTATGTTGAATAAAAGTGGTGAGAATGGACTTTTTTTTTTTAATTCCTGATCTTATGGGAAAAGCTTTCAACTTTTCACCATTAAGTATAATGTTAGCTGTGGGTTTGTCATCTACAGCCTTTATTATGCTGATGTACACTCCTTCTATAGCTAGTATGTAATTTTTCTCTATCACCATGTTCAAGCTTCTAAGTTATATTGATGAGATCATACGCAGGACGTAGTCCTGTAGACCTTCTAGCTCCGTAAATATGTAAAGTGTAATGTTATTGTATTGCCTGACATGATTATAATGGAAATGTTTTACTATTTCAAACCTGCACTTTAAAATGCAATCTGGTGGAGAGAATTCATTAACATTGTCAACAGATATATTGACTGTGTGAGCTGTACAAATAATTCACGTGCCTGCATTGACGTAAACCTATTATCACCAGAAAGGAACATTTTGTCTGCCTTTTTGTTCCACTCCAGATGTGCTATTGGATGGGCTGAAACTGCACAAGCAAAAGTGACATCATTTCAAGTGAAGTTCTTTGTATTTTAAGGAGCAAAGAAATAATAGGACCTACAAGAAAAAAATCATTAAGTTAAAAATGGCTCTGGTGTCTAAAGAAATATTTTTATAAATAATTTGTGCATGTGTAAATTCAATTGGCACAAATAATTGAGGGCTTTTAAAATTCATATGACTAGTGTAGATTTTCAGCCAGAATTGCTACCTTGTTGTAGCAATTCTAGTGTATTTATGGTCAATTAATCCATGACAAGGAGGCAAAACTATACAATGGAAAAAAGACAGTCTCTTCAAATAAATGGTGCTGGGAAAACTGGATAGCTACATGTAAAAAATGAAATTAGAACATTCTCTAACACCATACATAAAAATAAACTCAAAATGGATTAAAGACCTAAATGTACACTGAATCGTCTAAAATCCCTAGAGGAAGTCATAAGCAGAACAGCGTTTGACATAAATCACGCAATATTTTTTTAGATCTGTCTCCTAGAGTAATGCAAATAAAATCAAAAATTAGCAATGGGGCCTAATTAAACTTAGAGGTTTTGCATGGCAAAATAGACAAAACAGAAAGACAACCTATGGAATGGGAAAAAATGTTTGCAAATGATGTGACTGACAAGGGCTTAGTTTCCAAAATATACAAACAGCTCATACAGCTCAATGTCAAAAAGACAAACAACCCAATCAAGAATGGTGTGGAAGTTCCTTAAAAAACTAAAAATAGAGTTACCGTATGATCCAGCAATCCCATTCAGGGGCTTATATCCAGAGAAAACTCTAATTCAAATTCATTATATTCATTATATTTAAACTCTAATTCTAATTCATGAAATATTACTCAGCCATAAAAAAAAATAATGGAATAGTACCATTTGCAGCAACATGGATGAACCTAGGGGCTTCCCAGGTAGTGCCAGTGGCAAAGAACCTGCCTGCCAACGCAGGAGACATAAGAGACTTGAGTTCGATCCCTGGGTCAGGAAGGTCTCCTGGCGAAGAGCATGAGAGCCCACTCCAATATTCTTGCCTGGAGAATCCCCATGGACAGCGGAGCCTGGCAGACTACAGTCCATGGGGTCGCAAAGAGTCAGACACGACTGAGCAACTAAGCACAGCACAGAATAAGAAAGCCTATAGAGATAGAAAGGAGATTAACAACTGTCTATGTCTGGACAGGATGGCTAGAGGGATGACTAAGAGGAGTGGGGTTTCTTTATTGGGGTAAGGAAAATTAAAAGTTGAATGTGGTGAATGAAATTTTGATGCTGGATGCATAGCTCTGTGAATATACTAAAAACCATTACTTTGTACACTTTAGATGGGTGAATTTTATGGTATGGGAATTATATCTTAAAACTATTTTAAGAAAAGGAGCATATCAAAAAATACAGAAGATGTTTTCTATAATATAAAGGATAAAAATTATCATTACTCCAGGATCTCATTTTCAGTTTGTGGTTGGGAGAAGAAAATATATATATTATTTGAACACTTACTTACCAAGCTTTGTGTAATTCTTATTTAACACAACCTATTGGCAAAATAGGTATTTTTTCATTCTATACATAACTTCAAGGATGTTAAGCATCTTGCCCAGGTCAGTAACATAGTTAAGTGGTAGAGCCCAGAGTGAAATAAGCTTTGTCTGTCTGCAAAGTACATATTTTTGCCATTGTACTGTTTTTCCCCTTGCCCCAAAACTAACTTTATAATTTTATTTCAATAATGGAGCAAAATCTAAAAAGACTCTTTATTCATAAATGAAATACAATAACTAAGAATATAATAAATTCTATTGTGGTTGTTATTTTTTTAAAATCACATTAAAGTATTCTAAACTTCTATGAGTTGCCTCAGAGGACATTTTTATCCATTTAGAGAATAAAATTAAAAATATATGCACATGTTTAATTAATATTTGTATTACTAAATTATGTATACTAAGAATTCTCTCTGAAACATAATTAAATATCATTGTTGTGTGAATGATACAACATCTTGGAAACTGACTTACAGCCCAGAATACAAAACTTGAGTCATCTTTAATCCAGCTATGTGAATTTTCTTGTCCCTTTAACTATTTGTTGCAATCTATGTATCACTTGATACAAGCCAGCATTGTATGGTTATTTAATGGCTGATGTGATTCTATTAAGGCAGATAGCTTTTATAAATTTTATATTCTATAGTTTCTATCTCTTAATATGAAGTATTTTTTTCATTAGCAGTAATCTCAAGGAAACAGAATGGTCTATCAGTTAATTTAACATTAAAGCAGTTTTTCTTTTTTGTTCTGAGAAAGCAAGAATGTTGATGCCAAGAGCACTAAATGAAAAAGGCAGAAATCACATAAGTTCCCCTTTACACAGGCGAAACTACTCTACATGGCCCTTGGAAGTATTAGCTTGTGAACATCCAATCAAAAATAAATGGGGTAAGAAATAAAACACAAAGTTAACTTGTGTTAAATTGTTGCTTCTCAACGTTAGGGAGTACGTTTTATTCAAGAAATTCATGAAGAACAGATGGTTTAACTTAGCTCTCCTAAGCACCAAAATTTCTGTCCTAGCTTGTGCTGAAAGCGTCCAATGTTCTGTAATATTTTCTTTTCTATTTTTTCTCTTTTGGGAGTATTTTATGATTGATTATAATAGTAACATTTTCTTGGACTTAAAATGAATCAATCCTATCTAGATTTAATCCTGAATTTTCTACAAATCACTTACTCTATTATTGGCTAAAAGAAACTGATATGACTTCACTCTTCCTGCTAATGCTGCATATTAATCTGCGAAGTTGGCCCTTTAGTTTCCCTGTATGTTACAAAGTTTAATCTACTAAAAATAACCTGTACTAATACCATACATGATAAATGTACCTGTCTTGTCTGCAAAAGGTCTCACAGGCTTTCCATTGCTTAAGCATGATCAAAGTCTAGTATCATATTATCTGCCAAAACCCCAAAGAAAAGCATATCTAGTACAGTGTGAAACCATATTGTGTGTGTGTGTGTGTGTGTGTGTGTGTGTGTGTGAATCACTCAGTTATGTCCATCTCTTTGGGACCTCATAGACCGGAGCCGGCCAGGCTCTTATTGTCTATGAGATTCTCTAGGCAAGAATACGGGAGTGGGTTGCCATTTCCTTCTCCAGGGGATCTTCCTGACCCAGGGATCAAACCCAGTTCTCTTGCATTGGCAGTCAGATTCTTTATCATCTGAGCCACCAGGGAAACCTGTTAAAACATATTCAGTTTAGTTCAGTCACTCAGTTGTGTCCGACTCTTGCGACCCCATGAATCGCAGCACGCCAGGCTTTCCTGTCTATCAACAACTCCTGGAGTTCACCCAGACTCATGTGCTTCGAGTCGGTGATGCCATCCAACCATCTCATCCTCTGTTGTCCCCTTCTCCTCCTGCCCTAATCCCTCCCAGGATCAGAGTCTTTTCCAGTGAGTCAACTCTTCACATGAGGTGGTTAAACCATATTAGGTTTGTAGTATTTAGCTCAAGAACAAGATTTTATTGCCCAAACCACTGACATTACCAGTCTTTTTAGACTCATCTTCTCAGCCTTGGGAACTCACAGATTACACTGAAAAATTGTGAGTCAATGATTAGAAATGATGTAGAAGATTTCTGAAAACTAGCTTTGATGATATGAAAAATGATACTAGAAGAGCTAGTAAAATTTTTTTTAAGTGGACTCTGGAAAACTAGTCTTAAGAATACTAATACACCAATGATATCAGGATCAGAGGGTGTGGTTCTACTACTCTGAAGAAAAGAAATATTGTCTCTGATTTACAACAGAATATTTTCACAATAATTTATTAAAGCTAATTGGAGATATTATTTTGAACATGTGGATCTGAAGCAAAAATATTCTCTTTGCTAAGCGATGTATTTCTCAGCAGTTCTGAGTTTCAGCACATTTGGTGCTCTGCAAACTGCACTGTATCTGTAGTTCTGATACTCTGTTAGAATGGGTTGATATTATTATAGTGGGGACATTGCTTTTGAAGCTTTATCTTATTCTAGGAATCTGCTTCTTGAGATCTCAAGGTTTTATTTGTTAGAAACAAATGTATTAAGGAAAACTCTACCAATGGATTATTTAAAACTAAGTGGAATGACTATATTCTGAAATGCAAATGTTTACACTATGAGCATATGATAACACAGTGGATTCTAGGTGCTGAACTTTCCCTATTTCATTAATAGTTATTTCTAGAACTATATTTTGAAGTGCTTGGTGAGCAATTTAGAGCTCTGGAGAAGATATATTACGACATTTGAAAATCTATAAGAATGGCTCATTTCGAAGACTCTGCAAGAATAGCTCATATCTGAAGAATGAATTATATTAATATGGGTTGCAAAACTATCTCTGTGAAAGTTATTGTAATTGCCTTATTTTTCTTTATCTTTTCCTATGAACATAGTAGTTTTAGGTTTACACTTGCTTCTTTATCCTATCAAGGAAAATGCAGCCTCAGAGAAATTCATTTTGTCTTGTTTTGGCTCTTAAGAGCACTGAAGTAAATGCAATGATTTCCCATTGACGTAGGAAGTCTTTTCTACTACTTATCATGTAACGTAGATTTGCAGTCTAAATACACGTGGTTCTTTCAAATGACATGTTTTGACTTTCACACCAAAATGAAATTTTATCTGACTGAATATATGCCATGTCCATACTTTTAAAAAGTGTTGAATCCAGAACAGATATAATTTGTATTTATCAAGGCATTTACCTTTTTGCATCCTATTATTTTTAATTCTATCTGCTACTACTGCTGCTGCGTCACTTCAGGCGTGTCTGACTGTGCGACCCCATAGACGGCAGCCCACCAGGCTCCCCCATCCCTGGGATTCTCCAGGCAAGAACACTGGAGTGGGTTGCCATTTCCTACTCCAATGCATGAAAGTGAAAAGTGAAAATGAAGTCGCTCAGTCTTGTCTGACTCTTAGCGACCCCATGGACTGCAACCTACCAGGCTCCTCTGCCCATGGGATTTTCCAGGCAAGAGTACTGGAGTGGGGGTGCCATTGCCTTCTCCGTTCATTCTATCTAGGTATCTGCTGCTGCTGCTGCTAAGTCGCTTCAGTCGTGTCTGACTCTGTGCGACCCCACAGACGGCAGCCCACAGGGCTCCCCCATCCTTGGGATTCTCCAGGCAAGAACACTGGAGTGGGTTGCCATTTCCTTCTCCAGTGCATGAAAGTGAAAAGTGAAAATGAAGTCGCTCAGTCGTGTCTGACTCCCAGCGACCCCATGGACTGCAGCCCACCAGGCTCCTCCATCCATGGGATTTTCCAGGCAAGAGTACTGGAGTAGGGTGCCATTGCCTTCTCCATCTAGGTATCATCAAATTAAAATTTAGTTGATTTTGCATAACTGTAGAAGAAATAAAATTCTGTTATTATTGTTACAAAACATATTAATATAAGAGAAATATTTGCTATTACTTGGTGAAGTCACATAGTTGAACTCTATTATAGTTAATTTTTTGACTCTTGTATAATTTTACCTATGGAGCACCATTAAATGAAGCACTGGACAACTAATCCACAAACTTGAGATTTTTAAATCTGCTGGAGGTCAAACTACCCAGAAATTAGGTCAGATTATGACCACAGATAGATATAGACTCTTAAATCATTTCAGTACATATAGTTAATGTTACAAACAGAAAAACACGTGCAGAGTCCTATCTCATCTATTGTTTGAAAACACTACTGAATGGTGTGTGTGCATGCTAAGTCGCTTCAGTCATGTCTAACTCTGCGACTCTATGGACTGTAGCCCTCCAGGCTCCTCTGTCCATGGGATTCTCCAGACAGGAATACTGGAGTGGGTTGCCATGCCCTCCTCCAGGGGATCTTCCTGACTCAGATACTGAACCTGTGTCTTCTGAGACTCCTGCATTGCAGGTGAATGCTTTAGTGCTGAGCCACCAGGGAAGCCTCACTGATTGGTATGGGGGTTCTATATTACCCGATTCATGAAATCCTTTGTGTTTTGTGCTAATATTGGTGTTCTGCTGAGAGTTTGTCTCCTTGATCTGGCAGACATTCTCATAGGTCTTTCCTTTGGGCCCACCAGTGCTTTCCTGGGTCACACAGATGCACTGTGGCTTGGGGATTTCTCCGTCTACCAGCACCTCTTCATCCCAGCCATATGCCAGTTAGTGTCTACACTGACCATAGAGGTTATTATTTCTGTCCAAGTCACAGAGCTGACCTTCCATAGTCTCACTTTCTAAGCAACAGCCACATCGATTTAACACAGTCCCAAACAAGCAGATTGCAAGCTGGGAGCACAGTTCTAAATCATATTTTCCTTAGTCACCATCTACCCTGAATAATCTCAGCCAGCTCTTGTGATGCAAGGTGGACAGACTTTACAAAACATGTAGTCATGCTGCAGAGACCACTGTGCTTACTGGAGGCCTCATTCCGAGCAGCGAACACGAGCCTTGAATGTTTAGTTTTAAGCCAAGAGGGGATAAAGTCTCCATTTCTTCTTTTTCCTCTTTCCCCTCAAAAAAAAAAAAACCCACAAATTTGCCACCAGTGATTTTAAGCCATATTGACATCAGAGTCCAAGTCTAGAGAAAATAAATAGGATATTTAAACATCCACAAATGCTCTTCTGGGATGCAATTTTTATAAGGACAGCTTTTGGGTTTAAGACAAAACACACTCTTGGCAATGGAAGTATAGTTTTGCTTCCTATTGGTTCTGGGAGCCAAATCCTGAGACAGTTATTATATCAGAATAGAATTGTTTTATACCACTTAATAGTGAAGCCCAAGAAGTATTAAAGAAGAAAAATTATGTAAAGTATAAAGTTGATTATCATATGTGATTTTTAAAAAAAGCTTAGGGACTTTTAAAAGTGCTTCAGAGTGATGAGTAATGCAGGCAAGAGAAAAGTGTCTGATAGTGAAAGATGAGAAACAAATAAGCAAATAGAAAACAATACTTGTACAAAACAGACAATTTAAGGAATAGAAGAAAACATAAAAAAAGAAACTATATCTTTAGAGAGAGAAAAGAAAAAATTTTATCTCTGGAATAAGCACAAAATGCCATGATAAACATTCAGAGAAGAAGGAATAGACCTTGGAAATGAAAAATAAAATACCAAAAATAAAAAGCTCACTAGTTTGAAGAAAAAGTTGAAGAAATCATCCAAGATAAAAAATAAAAAGGCAAAAAAAAATAAGCAAGAAGAGATGAGATAGAGGGTCTTAATTCTGGAGTTCCAATATCTAATTAGTAAAAGTTAAAGAAATAGATGCTGTTAAAGTGCTGCACACAATATGCCAGCAAATTTGGAAAACTCAGCAATGGCCACAGGACTGGAAAAGGTCAGTTTTCATTCCAGTGCCAAAGAAAGGCCATACCAAAGAATGTTCAAATTACTGCACAATTGTACTCATCTCACACGCTAGCAAAGTAATACTCAAAATTCTACAAGCCAGGCTTCAACAGTATGTGAACTGAGAACTTCCAGATGTTCAAGCTGGATTTAGAAAAGGCAGAGGAACCAGAGGTCAAATAGCCAATATCCACTGGACCATAGAAAAGGCAAAAGAGCTTCATAAAACATCTGCTTTATTGACTATGCCAAAGACTTTGATTGTGTCGATCACAACAAACTGTGGGAAATTCTTAAAGAGATGGAATACCTGACCACCTTACCTGAATCCTGAGAAATCTGTATGCAGGTCAAGAAGCAAGAGTTAGAACCAAACATGGAAAAACGGACTGGTTCCAAATTGGGAAAGGGTACATCAAGGATATATATTGTCACTCTGCTTATTTATATGTAGAGTACATCATGAGAAATGCTGGGCTGGATGAAGCACAAGCTGGAATCAAGATTGCTGGGAGAAATATCAATAACCTCAGATATGCAGATGACACCACTCTTATAGCAGAAAGCAAAGAGGAACTAAAGAGCCTCTTGATGAAGTGAAAGAGGAGAGTGAAAAAGCTGGCTTAAAACTCAACATTCAGAAAACTAAGATTATGGCATCCGGTCCCATCACTTCATGGCAAATAGATGGGGAAGCAATGGAAACAGTGAGAAACTTTTATTTTCTGGGCTCCAAAATTACTACAGATGGTGACTGCAGCCATGAAATTAAGATGCTTGCTCCCTGGAAGAAAAGCTGTGACCAACCTAGACAGCATGTTGAAAAGCAGAGACTTTACTTGGCTGACAAATGTCCATCTAGTCAAAGCTATAGTTTTTCCAGTAGTCATGTATAGACATGAGAGTTGGACTATAAAGAAAGCTGAATGCTGAAAAATTTATACTTTTGAACTGTGATTTTAGAGAAGACTCTTGAGAGTCCCTTAGACTGCAAGGAGATCCAACCAGTCCATCCTGCTGAAGCCAAAGCTACAATACTTTGGCCACCTGATGGAAGAACTGACTCACTGGAAAAGACCCTGATGCTGGGAAACATTGAAGGCAGCAGGAGAAGGGAACGACAGAGGATGAGATGGTTGGATGGCATCACCGACTCAACTCCGGGAGTCGATGATGGACTGCACTGTAGGTGGTGTGCTGCAGTCCGTGTGGTCGCAAAGCATCACATGTGACTGAGGGACTGAAGTAAGTGAAAGAGAAACAGAGAAATTATCACAGGGAAGGAAATTACCAAAGAAATCATACAGGAAAACTTTTCAGAACTGAATGCCATGTGTCTCTAGGTTGAATGGTCTACTAAAAGCCCAACACAAATGAGGTCAGCTTCAAGAGTGATCAGTGTGGTTTGGGGCAATTTTAGGCTCCAGGGTGAATGTTGGGGGAAAAAAAAAAAATCATGCACACCCAGGAAAATGATAAATCACTTGGTGCATTTGATCGTACTGAAAGTTTTATGGTACTGTGCAGAGAGCTAAGGATTAACTGGTAACAGAAACATAAAATACTGAAGAAATGAAAGGGCAATGCAATTATTTAATTCCAGAGAAAGCTATTATACAAGAAAAGAAAAAATATCAAGATATAACATTATTGTTCATCTTTGAATAATATTTATATGTCTAAATCAATGATAATATTGACTATCAGTTCAGTCAACAATTCTTATATTTTTATATTAGAAGGAAAGAAGAGGAGTGCTGTGGGGGAGGATATGGTGATTGAGACTTGAACCTCACCTTTTATAGTGGTCAATTATAATTCAAAACTTTAAAGAAAGAGCAATTAAGCATATTTTAAAAGATAATATGGTAGACAGGATGGGACTTCCTGGATGGTCCGGTAGTTGAGTCTGCCTTCCAATGCAGGGCACGTGGGTTTGATCCCTGGTCAGGGATCTAAGGCCCCATATGCCTTGGGGCAGGTAAAGAAGCCTGTGCGCCATGAAGAAGACCCAGTGCAGCCAAAATAACCAGTAATAATAATAAAGAAAACACAATAGGAGGTAGAGAGCAGAAAAAGCAGTCAAAAGTTGTTTGCTCTGGGGAATGAGAATTAAAGGTGGGAAGGAACGGGGCAAGAAATCGTTGCTATTTGTTTCAGGTCCTGTAGAACTTTTTAATATTCTGTGCATCAATGCAGGGCACGTGGGTTTGATCCCTGGTCAGGGATCTAAGGCCCCATATGCCTTGGGGCAGGTAAAGAAGCCTGTGCGCCATGAAGAAGACCCAGTGCAGCCAAAATAACCAGTAATAATAATAAAGAAAACACAATAGGAGGTAGAGAGCAGAAAAAGCAGTCAAAAGTTGTTTGCTCTGGGGAATGAGAATTAAAGGTGGGAAGGAACGGGGCAAGAAATCGTTGCTATTTGTTTCAGGTCCTGTAGAACTTTTTAATATTCTGTGCACATATTTCTTGCTGCTAAGCTGCTAAGTCACTTCAGTCATGTCTGACTCTGTGCAACCCCATAGATGGCAGCCCACCAGGCTCCGCCGTCCCTGGGATTCTCCAGGCAAGAACACTGGAGTGGGTTGCCATTTCCTTCTCCAGTGCATGAAAGTGAAAAGTGAAAGTGAAGTCGCTCAGTTGTGTCCGACTCTTAGTGACCCCATGGACTGCAGCCCACCAGGTTCCTCTGTCCATGGGATTCTGCAGGCAAGAGTACTTGAGTGGGGTGCCATTGCCCTCTCTGGCACATATTTCTTGGCTAAACATAAATTTTAAATTAAAAGTAGTAATAACTTGGTTTAAATCTTGACTCTGCCTATCACCACCTCATGACCTTGGGCAAGGATATTCACCAACTTGAACTTGAAATTTTCTTAAAATTGGAAAACATTTTGCAGAGTTGTGATAAAGATGTAATAAGATACCTCTGTAAAAGCTTCTAGGGGATACAGAAGCACTTAATAAATAGCAGCTTTTCTTTTTTCATTAGTTCATGGCAATCAATAATTATAATAAAAGTAAATCTTCTTAGAATAATTAACCTACTCTGGCACAGTAACCTTTGGTTGAATATCACTCTGGGCAGAATATTATATTGGCTTGCTTTAGACTCTTGCTAAGTGGCCAGGCTGTTGCCTGAGAAACAACCATTTAAACTAGACATATGGATTTCTGTCTAAGTATGATAGATGAGGCAAGATAACAGCTGGGAAGGGGGGAATCTCAAGGAAGGTGGGTGGGAAGGGAATTGATTTTGGTTTTCTTCAAAGGGCTGGTGTCATTTTTCTTAGATTTGTCATCATGTCTTGTTTGATCACTTGAAATCTAGGTGTCAGGTCCAGCTGCATGCTTTACAAAAGCAGAAGGTTTTATAGAAGAATCTGAAAGGTTTGGGAAATAAAGAGGAAAAGAGGAAAGAGTGTCTGATGACAGTTGCCATCCTTGTGAAGGACAGCTATCACAGGACAGGGTGCTTTGAGGGGTCCTTAAACCAGGAGGCAGGATGAGATGGGCAGCAGGATGTGTGTGTGGAGGGGACACATATGAAGCATCCTTGTGTTCCAAGTCTTGGCTAGCCAGTTTCCTTTGAAACCTCACAGCCTCAACATTAACCCAAGTAACTAGCTCAAGATATGACTTTTTATACTCCCCTTCCTCACTTTGACAAATGAGCAAATTTAAGCAAAGAGGTTAAATAATTTGCCTGACACTGAATATTTAGCAGGGCCATGAATTGTACCCAGGCGAATCTCACTTCAAAGTCCATTGATATTTTTCATTCTATCATTCTCTCTCCAGACATGAATTTATTTTTATGAAATAATTGCATGTAAGTCTTTTGTATGGCATAAAGCATTAAACAAATCCAATATACTTTAGATATTATTTAACATACGAAAGGCAAAGATACCTGAAAATCAGAGACGTGGTTATACTCAGGTAACACTCAGTGTATTTTAGTTTGTGGAGCAGGTTGAAAAAAGAGATGGGAATATGAGGCCAAAATAGAGACAGAGATGAAAGGTGGTGAATTTCAGTTTTTCAAGAGAAAAAGAGTAACTATTTCTGAGTAGTAGAAATTGCTCAATTGAAACACTTCTTTCTTGCATGAAAAATTATATAATATGAATTTTCTAGGTATACAATTAAAAAGGGATTTTTTGAGGCTGATCCACAAAAGAATTAGGTCCTTGCTACTTAAAGTGTGGCTTGGACAACTCACCTGCCTCACCTGGGTCAGTCATATCTTACTCTTTGCGACCCCATGGACTGTAGCCCATCAGGCTCCTCCCTCCATGGGATTTTCTAGGCAAGAGTACTGGAGTGGGTTGCCATTTCCTTCTCCAGGGGATCTTCCTGACCCAGGGATCGAACCCAGGTCTCCTGCATTCCAGGCAGACACTTTAACCTTTGAGCCACCAGGGAAGCCCACCTCACCTGGGAATTTGCTGCAAATGCAGGATCTAGGCCCCATCTGAGTCAGAGTGAGCTTTTAACAAGATCCCCGAGTGATCTGTGTGTACATTTCATTCTCAGAAACATTGCTTTAGGCCAAAAGCCAAAGATTGTGGATGAAGAGGAATGGGCATAAATTTGGGTAAGGAGTTTTCAGGGCTACATTTTATGACAAAAATGAATTTTAAGGAGTACCCTTAGTATTCTTTATGACTAATCAGTATAAACAAATCACTCCAGTTGCCACAAAGGTGACTAGACAGTGGCCTGGAAGTGGAAATATGAAGGAAAGTTATAAATAAAGCTCATTAGACAAATGGAATGTCTATGTATTAAAAGAGACAGAACATTTAATTCAACCTACCATTTAACAGCTACATTTTAATGAACTGAGAAGGAATTAAATGAAATCTTGAAAATTTAGCTTAAAAATTTCCCTCTAGTAATGTTATATATGTTATGAATAAAATAAAAGCAAAATTTCATGGATTTCTTGCTTGTCAAAGCAATTCAGTATTTCATAAAGAAGTTTAGTTTACTCCTACAGTGTGCCAAGGAGGAGGAAACAAGTATCCAGCACTTTGTGAAGAACCCAGCAGCGGGGCAGGAAACGGTACCCTTAGATCTCCCGAGTTCCCACTAGGGGATAGGTCACGTTTCCTGGCAGCTTGTCATCACCATTTATAACTCTGCACTCTCAGCAGAGCATTATACTGGAAGAGATTGGTGGAGACATGAGGCAGGAGGACAGAGATTCAAGGATTCGCAGTTACAGCTTAGAGTCTCTGACCTAGAGGAAATTACAACTCCTGAAGTGCTCAGGGAGTGAATTAAGCACTTACATTCTTTCAATCAATTCATTAACAGGCTTTTAGCAAACACATACTTTGTGAACAGCTCTGTGCAGTATACCAAAGTGTAAGCCATAGTTTTTCCAGAGTATTTACATTTCCATGACAGAACTGGAAAGATAATTCATGGGGGAGTCAAGGAGGGGGATGCACATTTGGTTAGGAAGGGAACCATAAAAATTCACTGCTGTATTTAGGACCTGACAGTCGACAAAACACATTCCGACTTAGTAACAGTCAGTTTTCTCCTATTTGGAGCTGTGCAGACACATTTGCAGAGGTTTAATGACCCACCCAAGGTCATCTCCACTGGTAAGCTGGCAGATCTGGAAATAAAATCCAGATCTTCCACTGCTTAATTCCATGAGAAAGAATAGCCCAGAGGGTGATGGTGGTGGTGGTGATGATGGTGGTAGTGGTGGTGGTTGTGATGGTGGTGATGGTGTCTGGTAGTGATGGTGATGGTACTGGTAGTGATGGTGATGGTGGTTGTGGTGGTAGTGATGGTGAAGGTGGTAGTGGTGGTGATGATGGTAGTAGTGGTGGTGATGAAGGTGGTAGTGGTGGTGATGATGGTGTTAGTGATGGTGATGAAGGTGGTAGTGGTGGTAGTGATGGTGGTGGTAGTAGTAGTGATGGTGGTGGTGGTGGTGGTGGTAATGATGGTGGTTGTGGTGGTGATGGTGGTGGTGGTATTGATGAAGGTGGTAGTGGTGATGGTGATGGTGGTGGTGATGATGGTGGTAGTAATGGTGGTGGTGGTGGTGGTGGTGATGGTGGTGATGGTGGTGGTGATGGTGGTGATGGTGGTAGCAGTGGTGACAGTGGTGATGGTGGTGGTGTTGATGGTGGTGATGGTGGTGGTGGTGGTGATGGTAGTGGTG
>SJXQ01007921.1:5845-97936 GCA_006408695.1 Aepyceros melampus | reverse complement strand
TGTGGTTAAGGGGCGGGTTGGGGGTGGGGGCGGGGAGGAGAAGGGCAGACTCTATAACTGTGCATCACCATGCACAACGTACTTCTTTCCAAAGTGTGAACCACTTAGCAGGGCATTCTACCTTTCCGTATGCCTGGATTCTTACCAGGCTGCACTGGGCTTCCACCACAGATTTTGCTCTCAAGGGCTACAGGGATTTCTTACCTTGGCCCAGGGGAAATGTTGAGCTCTAAAAGTTTGAGGCCTAATTTTTTTTCATATATTTTATGTCTCATTAATCAGATTTTAAGGAAAAGTTACCTTCTTGATATAGTCAGGATTTCTTCAATACCTACAATATTAAAAAATATTTGGTCCCCAATTCTGTTTCTTGCTATGTTGCTACTATAGAATCTAATTCAGCATTTCCCAAAGTGTATTCTATAGAATATCCATAAGATACTCTAATATATTTTATTCACAAAAAGGATTTTATTGTCAAAAACCTTTGGGAAACACTGAGTATTATACTTCCCTCTTAGATATTCATCATGTACATTACATATTAGAAGCTCTGAGAATTCTGCATCAAAGGAAGCCCTTTAACTTTATTTAATCCTCTATCTTTCAAAATTATTTGACTAAAAATACCTTTTATTCCCAGATCATCTAGCCAAAGTGATATTTCAAGAACTACAACAATAGGTTACATTTGCTCTGGCATTATTGTGTATAGGGCATTGCTTTAAGCAGTGCATTTATTTTAATTCATTTTCTACTGATAACAGCCTAGGAAAGTAAGGACTATTCCCACCCCCAATTGACAGATGAGGCACATGGAGAGGACTAATTTGACTAAGACGACACAGCTAATACATCTCAGCCAAGTCTCAAAGTCAGGCATTCTGACTCCAAGGAGGGGTGCTTGGAGAAACAGCTCTGATCTCTAGGGACAGAGTTTGGTTCAGTTTTCTTGGATTCAATGAACGTATTCATTCATTCAGTAAGTGTTAACTGGATACTTTCTATGTGAGAGTCGCTCTACTAGGCACTGCGGATGTCCAGTGAATAAAGGCAGACAGAGT
The DNA here is from genome assembly GCA_006408695.1 of Aepyceros melampus. Lineage (NCBI taxonomy): Eukaryota > Metazoa > Chordata > Mammalia > Artiodactyla > Bovidae > Aepyceros > Aepyceros melampus. The sequence goes on along the minus strand of SJXQ01007921.1, from coordinate 96,872 downwards.
TCTTGCCTAAAGGAAGTACCTATCTTATGGAATGACAGTTACCAACCAATGCTTCAAAGAGGTGTAAAATTACAGCTGTGATCAAGTTACAGAGCTTTTTAATAAAAGGCATATACTGCTACAAAATATGGGGCTTGAGTTGTTCAGAGAGAAAGGGAGATGAAAATTAAGCTTAAAAGTAACTCTATAAAGATCCAGCCCTGTGGGCGATATTTGGCGAAAACTCCCACAAAGACTTGTTTTAGCTTTGCTTATCTGAAACTATGGATTTTAGTGTTAGTCACTCAATCGTGTCTGACCCTTTGCAACCCCATGAACTGTAGCCCACCAGGCTCCTCTGTCCATGGGATTCTCCAGGCAAGAATTCTGGAGTGGGTTGCCATTCCCTTCTCCAGAGGATCTTCCTGACCCAGGAGTGGAATTCAGGTCTCCTGCATCGCAGGTGGATTCCTTACTGTCTGAGCTACCAAGGGGCCACTAACCTTGAAATGAAGCTCTGTGGTGCCAGCCCTTGGTCAGACGTCACTTCCAAAGCCCAGGGTTCCCGGCAGCTTCTTGCTCCTTCCACTTCTTTGTTCAAATGTTTCCCATTCTTCATTCATCCTGAGGTAGGTGTTTTGAGGATTATCTTTCCAAGAGGACAGCTACATTTTCTCTGGGATTAAGCCATAAGCAAAAAGACTGAAAGTCAGTAGAGAGAGCTTCCTTGGGCAGAATCCCTGTTGAGAGGTGGTCCCCATTTCAGCTTGGCATGTAGCTAGGCTACCACTTTATTTTCAGTACATAATCCTATTTAGGAGAGGTTTTTTTTGTTTTTTTTGTTTTTTTTTTTTTTAATGTGGGAATGGTGGCAATGAGAGCTAAAACTTTATTATGTAAAAATAAAAAAGGATGAGATGTGCATTTTAGGGTCTGACATGTTAATTAGGAATTTTAGACGCTTTATCTTAGCTAACACTCTTAGCAGCACCTTTTTCTTACTCAAACCAGAAAGAAAAATCAAGTGGGTTCTATTTTGAGCTGTTCAACTAAACTTCAGTGTTAGCTGAGTCTAAACAAGAGCATCTGTTCTTTAAAGTAAAAACCCAGTGCTTGAGGGCCACTCTTTGTTTTTAAGTCTCTCTTAAATCAATAAGTCTAGAGCCATTAGGTGCCAACAAAAACCAGTTAAACCAGAAACTGTCATTTTTAAAAAAATCAGTAATGTGTCCTTTATTTTTTATTCAACAACCTAATAGCTAAAGTTCTAATAAAATATAGATAGCATTTATTAAGCATGCAACAATATATGCCAGGTATGGTGTTAAGTATACTGTACATTTTGTATCATACAAGCCTACAAGGATATTTTCCTTTCTTATAGAGAAGGGAGTAGGTTGAAAGAAGTTAAGTGAGGTCACATAACTGACTAGCAACAGGCAGAGCCAGGGCTCAAACCCAAGTTGACTCAGTACAAAGCCGTATCGTCTAACCTCTCCAGTGCTGCTTGGATTTCTCAGAGGGTCAGTTTGCTTTTTCTCATCACCCATGAGTGACTGGCTTTGAGATGGAAATTTCAGTGAATATACAGTGGTTGAAGGAGTCATATTCTCACTGTTTGAATTTGTTTCATTCCATAGCATCATCTAATTTGGATCCAGATTCTGAATATTTCTAACAGCTCATTGTAAGGAGGAGACAGTATGATATAATGGATAAATCATGGGTCTTGAGACCAAATAGACCTTGGATTCAAACCTCAACCCTGCTGCTCACCAACTGTGTAACACTGAGCCAGGCAGTCAGTCTCATTGAATCATTGTTTTTCTTATCTGCAAGATGTGTTAGCAGCATTTACCTTATAGGAGTATTGTCAGGGTGAGAGACAGTGTAGGCTAGGTGCTTAGTATATGATTGACACTTAAGAAGTTGTATCTATTGGCTCTCATTTACACACATGGACTCCTGTCCTTTTGTGTGACTCATAATATCAAGTCTATCTAAAATATCTGGGAAGAAGAGAAATGACTAAAATGAGAAATGAGAAAACCACTGATGGACTGCATTGTGGTAATTATTCTTAATAATTTCCCCTAGTAGAAGTTTGAATAAAAGTTATTTTATGCCTCTGTTCTACTTGGAAAACACTATAAAACTTTTGAGTAGACAACAGTGGTGATAGCATAGTGAGTTTTCTGATAAAGATATAACTTTATTGCCCTTTATGTACTCTCTTGATTAATAAAGTAAGCAAATGGAAGGTAATTTGAAATACCTTTTCTACCATTTATAGTGTCAGAATACACAACTTACCTTTAAAAATGCAAAAGATTCATTGCAATGAAAGGTATGGCTTATACATACAAATGCATTTTTAAAACAATTCGCCTGTGTAGTGCTGAGAGGATTCATGATCTGAGATCTTTCAACCATTGCAGAAATGAAATAGGATTTTCTTGCCAACTGTGTTTGAGGAGCAGCTAGCCAGGTCAGAGACATGTTATGTGGGCAGGAGCTTTTAGAAGGAACGGCTGAAAAGCTGGATCCTATGTGCTAAAAAATGGCTGCAAAAAGTCCTTTCTAGGGAGAATGATCTTATTTGGTAGCAAAGATTCCAGAGATATTCTCTGCCAAAAATTTCTGGGGGTAGGACAGATTGAGAGAGATCTTTGAGACATAAGCCACAGATGATAACTTTAAATCTGAACAGGATTGTGACTTTTCCTAACAATGCTGTGGTGGTTGTAATCTTGCCATGCCATGTGTGCACAGGCGGCACACAGAACCGTTTGAGGAGGTAATCGAATCAGTGAGGAGAGTGCTGGGCTTAGACGACATGCCTTCTAGTCCTGCTCGGTACTGTGTTTGCTCTGATGCCTCTGACCATTAGCTACTAAAATGTCATATAAGCTTGTTGAATGTCATGATGTCCCAGCCATATCCCAATTCTGATTTTCTAGGGGTATGTAATATGTGCATAACCATATGTCAAATTAATTAGGACCCTCTTCTATTACACATTTCCAAAACACTTTCATATTTATAATCCCCTTTTTAACTCTATCACAAACCTGATGGCTCAGCAGCTAAAGAATCCGCCTGTCAATGAAGGAGATACAGGAAATGCAGGTTTGATCCCTAGGTTGGGAAGATCCCCTGGAAGAAGAAATGGTGACCTACTCCAGTATTCTTTCCTGGAAAATTCCATGGACAGAGGAGCCTGGCAGGCCACAGCCCATGGGGTCACAGAGAGTCGGACCTGACTGAGCACGGGGCACACACACACAAACCTGTGGGACAGGAGGGGCAAATGTCTTTGTTTCACTTGACAAACTAGTGAACTTAGGCAAATAGAGATTAAGGTAATGGCAGAGCCCAGATCTCTTGACTTTCTTTCCTGGGCTCCTACACTAAACGAAACTGGATTGATCTTTCATGCTATGTTAAAAGAGTATGGAATTGGATTCTTTGTGGAAAAAAGATAACTAGGTAAGTTATGTTCAATTACTACAGGAGTAGATAAAACAAAGACCTATTTCCATTGTTGAGAATTTACCTGTGATTCCCTCTATAAAATGGATAAGAATGTTCTATTAGGATGTAAAAAAATACAAACCCAGAAAAGGTACATCTCATATTCTTTTAAATGGATACTTTCTCCTGAGACTCCTTTACATTCTGAAAATTCACTTTATTATTACATTCTAGGGTTTGTAGCTTTAAATGCCACAGTATCTAACTTTTATTGGTGATATTTGTGGTTATCACTTTCCCCTGTCATCCTTTCCCATTTCCTTTGTTTTGTTCCACAATACGATTTGATTTATGAATGAGGGCTTTTGATGCTTCAAGATATGTTTTGGTGAATTGGTTCAATAACTTGTTATTGAAAAGCAAAATCCATCAGGGACATATTTGCCTACTTCCCCTAAAAAGAAATCTCTCATCAAACCAACTGTTATTCATCAGTCATGCCATGCTTCTGTATGTTATAAGGACATATCCACATGTTTGGTTAAATATGTCATAAACGTTTGCAACCTGAGGAGCCAGCTTCAAGACTACTGTTTAATTTGGAAATTAAACAACTGTTGTAATCCAGAAGATAATAAGTGTTAGTCGCTCAGTCATATCTGACTCTTTGCGACCCTATGGACTATAGCCAGCCAGGCTCCCCTGTTCAAGGAATTCTCAAGGCAAGAATACTTATGAGTAACCATTCCCTTCTCCAAGGGATCTTCCAGACAGAGATCAAACCTGGATCTCCCACATTACCAGCAGATTCTTTACCGTCTGAGCCACCAGGGAAGTCTAACTGTAATTCGGATTCTGGCTAAACTTGCAAGACCTGCTTCTGGTGCAGATGCAGAGTAAGCTGGTGAGCCAGCAAAAGAGGCCCTAAGAATGGAAAAGAAATCCGAATTTGAGATCACCTTTTACGTCACAACTTTGATAATCTCATACTTCTCAACTGAATCTTCTTTAGTCACTCTGAGAGTTCTTATTTTTAAAACCTTTTTATTTTTTATTGGGGTATGGCTGATTAACAATTTTGTGACAGATTCAAGCAAACAGTGAAGGGACTCAGCCATGCATATATGTGTATCCCTTCCCCAGACTTCCTTCCCATCAGGCTGCCACCTAACATTGAGCAGAGTTCCATGTGCTCTGAAAGTTCTTGATGAAACTTTGGGGTCATACCCCTAGGCTCCCTGAGAGCTACCTTCAAACCTAATTCAATCCTACTGCTCCTCCAACCCACTGCAGAACCCAAAGTCTTTGGTTGTATGGAGTCTAATTCTTTGCTTCCCAGTGAAGGTTTTTAGTTCATTTCTGTGCCTGTTAAGATTTGGTGTTTCACAAACCAGGAATTGCAATGAAGAATTGCTGTATCCTCCATATGCCTTTCCTAACTCCTCAACCACATGTTTTTCATTAGGTGTCTTTTTATCATGTTGTGGCCTATCAGAAATAATAGCTGTCCTGTTCCTTCTTGGGGCTAATATAGAAGATTCCATGATACAAAAGAAAATTTTGCTTTCCATCTGCTGTATACATTATTCATGTTCATTAATCATGTTGAGTTGGACTCCTCTTCCATGTGCCAAACACACTGTATTTTTTTTTTCCCTAAAAAATATAGCTTAAGTGCAGCTGTTGTCTTTTCCACCAAGGCATTTGGCATCTGTCTTCCCATTTGTCTTGACATCAAAAACATCTGGAGAGCTCTGAAAAATATAGATCTTGAGTCCATAGGTCTAGGGTGAGACTCTGAAATCTATTGTTTACAAAGCTCTCCCGGTGAATTTGATGATCAGCCAGATTTGGGATCCACTCTTCCAAAGCATGGGCCTCCCTGGTAGTTCAGCTGGTAAAGAATCCGCCTGCAATACAGGAGACACTGGTTCAGTTGCTGGGTCAGGAAGATCCCCTAGAGAAGGGACAGGCTACCCACTTCAGTATTCTTGGACTTCCCTGGCGGCTCAGATGGTAAAGAATCCACCTGCAGTGCGGGAGACCTGGGTTCAATCCCTGGGTCGGGAAGATCCCCTGGAGGAGGGCATGGCCACCCACTCCAGTATTCTCCCACTCCAGTATTCTTGTCTGGAGAATCCCCATGGACAGAGGAGCCTGGCTGGCTACAGTCCACGGTTCATGAAGAGTCGGACACAACTGAGTGACTAAGCACAGCACAGCACAGCACTCCCAAAGCATGTGACTTGGGAGCCCCTAAGACCATCCGCAGGTTCAGTGACTGTCTATGAGAACTCACAGGACTCAGCGTACAGTGGCACCCATGGCTCTGATACAGCAAAAGGATACAAACACAATCAATTGAGGGAAAAGGAAACCTTATGGCGTGAAGGAGAGAAAGCCAGACACGGACTTCCAAGAGTTTCCCCTGTGTCCTCCCTAGGACATGCTCGTTTCCAGCATGCAAGGGTGACAGGCGTGGAATGCTGTCTACCAAAAAGCTCATCAGAGACTCAGTATCCCAGATTTCACCTGGGACTGCTTACACAGTCACCCCTTTGCTTGGCATGATCCCAAACTCCAGACTCCCAGAAGAGAAGCAGGTGTTCAGCATAAACTGTATTGTTTGTACAAATAGGTTAGGCCCAGTGAGCCACTCTAACCAATTAGGGAATAATGAGAATTCTCCCTGAATCCAATTTCCCAGATGCCAACGAAGGACCACCTTTCAAAGAGACCATCTTTAAGGATAGCACTCTCAGGCTTGTTATGTTAATGATTTTCTACACAGTAAGTGAACTAAGTTTCTGTATTGGGTAGGAGGAGAAATTTACAGATGAAGATAAAGATTTAGGTGATGAAGTGTGAAATCCTATTCCTTGAGGATTTGAATAGAATTCATGCCTTGGCTTGAACAGGAAGCAGGCCCATCATGAATGCAGAGTACGAGCCACTTCGCTCTCAAGATGAGTCAGCCCATGGCTCTAGTCTGGCCTTATTAAAGAGGAGATAACTGCAGGTGCAGACGTAGATGAAGACGTTCTCGAAGATCACAGAGACACTGGATCAATATACAGCCACTCACTCACTTTTTATGCCCTAGTCCCCTTTCTAGTTTTCCAAATGGGATTGCTTCTTCCCTAATTTCTGAATAGGCACAATTTTAAGTAGTTAGATTGAATGGTCAAAGCCTATCTCACTCCAAGTCACTGAAAGCTGTGGGTCATATGACTCCCTTTTGAATCCCCCAAAAGAAAGCATAATTTTGGAACTCAACCTTGTGGGCCACCAGGAATATTCTGAGGCATCCATTCTTTGTTAGCAATAGTTGTTATGACACTTTAATTTTTGGAAGCCAGGGGCATCTCCTTGTATCTACAATCTCCTAAGATTACCTAGCAGACTCTTCTGCTTTCAAACAGGTGGATGGCAAAATCAAAGAAGAGAAAAAATTATTTATTCTCAGGGGAAATTTCCAGATGGAGACTAGATGTTTATCTGAGCATTTCATTATGCAACTGCATTTCATTATCCAAACTGCACATTTTCTTTCTTCAAAACAATTAGATTTTCTTTTAAGTTTGTTTCTGTTTACTTTTATTCAGTTCACTTACTCAGGTGAATAGTGGAACAGTATGTCTCATGTACAAAACCTTCTTGAACCTTTAGTCTTGCTTTTCAAAGTGCAAAAAGCCCTTCTTATTGGATCTGTTTTCCAAAATGTTAATCACTTCTACAACTTTGACTCTTTTTCCTTTTTTGCACATCCTTCTTAAAAGTGTAGTGGCTAAACTTGGACTCAATGTTTTTCAACCCAAATATACTACAGTCTGATATATATGTATATAAATTCTCTACAAAAATCAAAAAAGATGTATATTATATATTTTTAAAATTATTTTTTAAACATGAGATATGTAGTCAAATGTTCTTTCCTTCTTTAATTTCATTAGTAAAACACAAATTATATTGACTGTATAATGGGGTGCAATTCCTGTTAAGACTCGATTTTTAAAATGTGTATTAAGAAGCGAGGATCTTTGGCAGTAAACACATTACTAACTGATCAGAATTAACTATGAGCACGTAGCTGAGAAGAGCTGTGTGCGTAAGAGTAATGCATGGTACTGAGGAAAGACCACACCTGGTCCTGGCGGCCCAGCTTCCCCTAACTACAGATTATCACTGTGCTTTCCTGTGACTGGAAACCCAAACTGTATTTTTTCTCCTGATGGTACTCCTCTGTGTTGCCCACTTATTTTCAGCTTGTGGTCTGCTGTAGCATCTAGCTCTTTTTTGCTATGCTCATTTCTCCATTTCTTCCTTTCATCTGATTAACCTGCTGTCATCTGCTTGTTATTGAATATATCTACATCTATGTATACATATCTTCCTCCCTGTATTGAGAATATTGATATTAAATATCAAAATAATTGATGAGATTGGTCTTGCTATTTTTATATTATTAAATATAAATATTGATATTCTCAATATCAAAATAATTGATGAGATTGGTCTTGCTATTTTTACCCAAGAAATAAATGCTTTGCATAAAGCAAGTTGGGGACTGATCTGGGTAGGTACGATACATGGAACAGACTTAGAATATTTGGAGTGTTTTTACTGAGAGCTCTAATATTGCAACCTACATAAGTTTCATTGTGACACAGAAAATCCAAGAATTTTTTCCCCAAAGTATATTCTCAAACTATAAAAATATCATTCAACAAAAACAAAAGAGAATTTAAAATTAATGAAGAAGATTTGGGAGGGAATCTAGGACATTTTTTGAGAAGTAGGTCTTTCAATACCACCAGGCCTAGCTGTTTAACTGCAAAGCAAGTTAAACAGTGGTACAGTGGTGTCAAGGAATGACACTGACTATTTCATGAGTGTTTACCTTCCTCAGTAGGAAATAGTAGAGGTGTGTGTGTGTGTGTGTGTGTGTGTGAATATATATGTGTATGGTCTAGGGTGAAGGGAATATGAGGATGGAAGAGTGTGAGCCCACTGAGTTTGTATTATGATGAACAGCTTTTCCAAATTGGATCTTAAACATATTCTATAGATGACCACTTGACTTGGTATGTAGCTAATATGTTATATTTATTTCACAGTTTCACATCTTTATACCTTTTTAAAAAATATAATGCTTGACTAGAGTTTCAAAACAGATATTTCCTTTCAATCTTTATTAAAAAGAATCACAAATATTAGTGAACCATACAGTTGCATCCACCTCTTAATTCTTCCATTCCCATCAGAAACATTTCATTTAAAAAGCTCAGTTGATCAAACCCATAGAAATTGAATTGTTAGCAGTATCATAAAGGGGGAAAGACTGAGAGCCTATGGTACAGGAATAGGAGAGAGATGATCTTCCAAAGCCATAGTTTATTTCTGAAAGGAAAAGTAAAAGGATACATTTATTAGAAAAAGAAGCTAACGAATTAAAGATGGCAAGAATCTTTTAAAAGATTGGGCCTTTATCATGGCACACCCACAAATTACCATTCATGGTGCTGTCGGCTGAGCTAGGCCAGGAGGCAGGGATGCACCTCAGGTGCTTCTTTTGTTAGGGTGAGAGTGGCTGGGCTTGGAAAAGAGCTCACCTGCAGCACCTTGTTCTGTAACAAGCTACTGACTCAGAAAGCTCTGGGCCCAGGATCAAAATTCTCCTACTGAGGCAGGATAAGCACTCAAAGTAGTCCAGCTAGAAAGATCAGGCGTCTGAGCAAGCCACTTGTGATAAGCCGCTTGTTTCTGGGTGATTCAGCTCATTATCTATTATAATAAGCATCCTTCCTTGTCACTAGAGCATAGGGATAAAAGCTCCTCATGGAAGGATGCGGGGAGTCCGCTGCTGGCAAATTGTTTCTCAGTGTCGAAGCAACAGATAGGACTGGACTTGATTCTGCAGGGCTTCATGACAATAGTCCGTATAAAGACTCTTAGAATAAGGTTTTTAAAAGTTCCTCCATTTTCCCCATGATGTGGGGAAACGGCTTCAGCATTGTTTAGGACAGGCCTGCATATAATAGTAAAATGATAAGACATGTCAAATGGGGGAATGAAGCCCCAGAGCTCTCCTAGTTTGGGGAATCCATTATATCTTATAAAAGAAGAGATTTATGTTTGAGATTATTGATCCACTAAATTTTTCTTCACTTATATTTGATTTTCAATGGTAGGACTTACTGGAAGATGTGGACAGTTCTGCTGTGGCAACAGATACTATATTAAAAACTCATCTTGGTATTTACTGCCTGACTTTCAGTTAATTTACTTAAGCCCACATTTCATTTTAATCAAAACCAAAAACTAGAAAATGTTACTCCCCAACTAAGCAACAATGTATTTTTTAAGCACCGTAGAGATTTAGTAAATAGCTGCTGCTGCTGCTGCTGCTAAGTCACTTCAGTCGTGTCTGACTCTGTGTGACCCCATAGATGGCAGCCCACCAGGCTCCTCTGTCTCTGGGATTCTCCAGGCAAGAACACTGGAGTGGGTTGCCATTTCCTTCTCCAATGCATGAAAGAGAAAAGTGAAAGAGAAGTCGCTCAGTTGTGCCCGACTCTTGGCGACCCCACGGACTGCAGCCCACCAGGCTCCTCATCCATGGGATTTTCCAGGCAAGAGTACTGGAGTGGGGTGCCATCGCCTTCTCCATAGTAAACAGCATGTGTGATTAATTTAGAAACAACCTCTGCCACTTGACTCAATACACGTAACAGCGTCCTTTTCCTTCTTTGTATGAGTTAAATGAAGACCAGGGAGCCACTGGGCTGTCAGTCCTGACTAGGCTTGTAATCTTGGGCTCCATAGGGATGTCTTTCATAAAAATAAAAAATAAATGGGTAGATATTTCTATTAAAAGACATAGTGCTAGGACTTCTACACAGCTTAAATAATGGATGGGTGAGCCATTCTTTGAGGAGAAATACTCAAATGTTATATTAGTCACTGTGGCACCATTAGTTCAGGGTGCACACTTGGCTTAAAATATCGTTTACCTTATTACGTTGCTTTATTGATGATCTTCGGCTTGCAAGCAGTTCAACATCTTCTCAAAAATACATATAGTATGCCCAGTAAAATACATTGGCTAGCATAAAAATCAAAGGAAATAGTAGTTTGGAATATCGATCAACATTACTAGGGTTTTGAATTGTGAAATAATCAACAATCCTGCCCAACTTATCTCGAAAGACAAACTTGAACTTGTCACTGGTTTTCATCGTCAAGTTGCTGTAGTCAACGTTATCTCCAGAAATTTCAATGCTGGCAAACTGATCTTCCGTTTAAAGCTGGAGATGGAGCTGTTGATGATGTTAGTAATGTTGACTTCTTCCACTTCCTTTGCTTTCCCCTAGTTCATAAACACGGTGGTTAGTTTGACAGATGACTTAGCAAAATAAGTAAGTGGGTATTTATATATGTGGGGCTTCCCTGGTGGCTTAACGGTAAAGAATACACCTGCCAAAGCAGGAGAAGTGGGTTCGATAACTAGGTCAGGAAAAATTTCTAGAGATGGAAATGGCAACCCATTCCAGTATTCTTGCCTGGGAATCCCATGCACAGAGTAACCTGGAGGGCTATAGTCCATGTGGTCGCAAAGAATCAGACACGACTGAGTAACTAAGCAACAGCAATTCATATACTTAGAGGTCTTAATATTGAATAATTAGATTTAGGAGAGAGCAGTACTGAGTGTCTTATATACTGGCTGGTAAGCAAGACTTGGCAGTCTGATATCCTGCTTACAGGCACCTGTCTTTAAGTCATCAGCTTGTATAATGGGGAGAATAACCATTGCCCATTCTAGATGTGTAGAGCCGAGTGTGTGTGTGTGCATGTGTGTGCTCAGTTGTGTCCAACTCTTTGTGACCCCAAGGACTGTAGCCCACCAGGTTCCTTTGTCCACAGAATTTCCCAATCAAGAATACTGGAGTGGGTTGCCATTTCTTTCTCTAGGGTGCTAAATGTTAATTGCTCAGGCTTTGAAGATAACTGACCGAGGTTCAGATCCCATTCTGTCTTTCACTATTGTAACATTTTAGTCACCCCAATTCCTTTAGAACTCAATCTCCTTGCCTGCAAAATGTTGATGACATTAATACCTACCTCTTGAGAGTGATGGGAAGACTAAATGGTATAAATTATGTAAAGCATTTAGTAGGTGTTTGACGATTTCATTCTATTCCAGGGAGAAGGGAGTAACTGATTATGGAAGTTAATAGAAATCAGCAGTGTCTTAAGGTTTTTGCCACACAAACAGAAATAATGATGGTTCTTGCATCCCCATGGAGTGCCATTCTCTACCATAGCTGGAACAGCATAGCATGTGGACTGGAAAGAAAGCTCAGCTGTGGAACGCAGAGGCAGCCTGAGCCCAGGGCAGAGCCTGGGTGGGGTGGTGGCAGCCGTTGTTGACTCTTCTCCAGCAGCACGTCAGAAGCAGCCCAGGCCTCTGATGATGGCTGGTACACTGTAGCTCACTACCCTCAATCCACACAGAGAGTCTACCCGGGTCCTGCTTGCCCTCGCTTGTCCAGCAGGGCTAGGGGGACAGAGGCTGGAGGAGTGATCAGCCTCGAAGGGAAAGGGGACCTGGACCCGAGGTTGCACCCGAGCAGAGCAAGGGCAACAGCTGCTGGTACCACCCAGATAGTACATCAGAGAGAACAGGGACCTCTCTCTGCAGCCTGCCCAGCCTATAGGCCTCCCTTCCTTCAGCACCTCCCTAGGGCTGGGAGAGGGAAAAGCATACATTTAAAAGGGATAGAGCCAGCATAGGCCCAATCCTCAGGGCTTCTGCTCCAGCAGCTTGGGATCAGATCCCACCCTAATAGGGTGAGGAGGGTCACCGGGCAGAAAGGAAGTCACCTCACACCAGGCTCTAGCTCTAGCCCCTCTGCAGTCCCATCTTCCACCAAGGTGACAGCTGCCAGCACATGCTGAGGAAAGACATGACTAGCTTCCACAGCAAGTTCAGCTTTCCCAGCAAAAGCACTCTGTGTAGGCACATATCCACATAAGGCCTATGCAAGACCGCAATAGGTAGCTGTTTCACCTAAACTCACAGAGGCAGAGAAATTTAAGCAAGATGAAAAGTCAAAGGAACTGATCTCAGTTGAAAGGGCAAAAGAAATCCCCTGAAAAAATAAATAATGAAACAGAAATAAACAATATCTGATAAAGAATTCAAAACATTATTATTAATAACGCTAACTGAATTAGGGAAAAGAATAGATGGACATGGTGAGAATTTTAACAAGGAACTAAAAAATATTTTTAAAAAGACCCAATCTTAGGAATTCCCTGGTGTCCAGGGTTAGGACTCCACGCTTTCACTGTTGAGAGCCTGAGTTCAACCCCTGGTCAGGGAATAAGATCCCACAAACTGCACAGTGTGGCCAAAAGAAATGAAGAATTTAATACCAAAGTAAAACACACTAGAAGGAATGAAGCAGACTAACTGATCCAGAAGAACACATAAATGATCCAGAAGATACAATAGAAACCACCTATCAGAACAGCAAAAAGAAAAACAAATTTTAAAAAATGAGAACAGTTCTGGGACAATATCAAGTGCATCAATGCTCACATTATAGGGGTCCCAGAAATAGAAGGGGATAGAAAATGTGATGAAATTATGACTAAAAACTTCCCAAACCCAAACAAGGACCAAATATCTAGGTACAGGAAACACAGAGGGTCTCAAGCAAGATGAACTCAAACAAAGTCATACCAAAACATAATTAAAATGCCAAGTGTTAAAGAGATAACTCTAAAGGCAACAAGAGAAAAATACAGAATCATATACAAGGGATCCCACATAAATCTGTCAGCTGATTTTTCTGCAGAAACTTTGCAGGCCAGAAGAGTGTGACATTCAATGCTCTAAAGGGTAAAACCTGCAACCCAGGTTATCCTAGATTTTCATCTAGAATTGAAGAAGAGATAAAGAACTTCTCAGACAAGGAAAAACTAAGACAAGTCATCAATAGTAAACTTATTCTAGAAGAAATGTTATAGGATTTTCTCTAAGTGGAAAAGAAGAAAGAATCTATAGGAAATGGATAATCCTAATCCCTTTTCTAGGAAAGGCAAACATACAGTAAGAACTGAGGCTCAACCACTTAATTAAGCCAGTGTGAAGATTAAAAGACAAAGAAATTGTAAAAACAACTGTCACTGCAAAAAACAGTTGAAGGACACATGAGATGTAAAATATGACATCAAAAATACAAAGTGTAGGAGAAGGGAGTAAAAAATGTAGCTCCTTTACAATGTGTTTGAGCTTAAATTACTACCATTTTAAAACAAGTAGATACCACAAGTCAAAAACCTAAACAGATACACAAAAACGAAAAAGAAAGGAATGTAAGAATGTTATTAAAGAAAATCATCAACCGTAAGAAAAGAAACAAAAAAAGGAAACAAACTGAGAAAACCAAAAAAAAACCCCAACAACTAGAAAATGAGTAATAATATGGCAGTAGGTACATAACTATTAGTAGTTATTTTATTTTTTATTAAACTTTTTATTTTGTATTGGAGTATAGCCAGGTAAGCTGCAGTCCATGGGGTTGCTAGGAGTCGGACATGACTGAGCGACTTCCCTTTCACTTTTCACTTTCCTGCTTTGGAGAAGAAATGGCAACCCACTCCAGTGTTCTTGCCTGGAGAATCCTAGGGATGAGGAATCCTGGTGGGTTGCCATCTCTGGGGTCGCACAGAGTCGGATACAACTGAAGTGACTTAGCAGCAGCAGCACAGCCAATTAACAATGTTGTGATGGTTTTGGGTACAGTAAAGGGACTCAGCCATACATATACATTTATCCATTCTTCCCAATTCATTGAGCTCCCTCCTAGATACACTGCTATATTTAAAATGGATAACCACCAAAAGTCTCCTGTAGAGCACAGGGAACTCTGCTCAGTGTTATGTGGAAGCCTGGATGGAAGGGAGTAGTTACTTTAAATGTTAATAGACAAAATGCTTCAAACAAAAGACAGGGTGAATGATAGAATTAAAAAACAAGACCCGCTTATATGCTGCCTACAAAAAAGTTAAATGCACACAAAGACTGAAAGTGAGGGGATGGAAGAAGATATTTCATGCAGACAGAAATGATAAAAAAGCCAGGGTAGCAATACTCATATCAGACAAAACAGACATCAAACAAAGTCTGTAACACAAAACAAAGATGGAAGCATACAGTAATCAAACAGCATGGTACTGGCACAAAACAGACATACATCTCAGCAGAACAGAGTAGAGAGCCCAAGAATAAACCCACTTCATAGTCAGTTAATCTATGACAAAGGAGATGAGAACATACAATGGAGAAAAGAGTTACTTCAATAATGCTGCTGGGAAGACTGGACAGCTACATTTACAAGAATCAAATTAGAAAATTTTTATTTAATTTAAAATTTAAAATTAAATTAATTAAAATTTAAAATTAAATTAAATTTTAAATTTTGTATAAAATTTAATTTTATACGAAAATAAACTCAAGATGGATTAAAGATCTAAATGTAAGACCTGAAACCCTAAGACCCCTAGAAGAGAACATAGGGAGAATACTCTGACATAAATCATAGCAATATTTTTTTGGATCAGTCTCACAAGACAAAAAGAAACAAAAGCAAAAATTAAACAAATGGGGCCTAATTAAACTTAAAAGTTTTGCACAGCTAAGGAAACCATTAATAAAATGAAGTGACAACTTACTGAATGGGACATAATATTTGCAAATGACATGAACAGCAAGAGGTTAATATCCAAAATATATAAACAGTTCATACAGTTGAATATCAAAACAACAACCCTATCCAAAAACTGTTCAGAGGACCTGAAGAGACATTTTTCCAAAGAAGACATACAGAATGACTAACAGGCAAATGATACTTGACATATCTAATTATTAGAAAAATGAAGATCAAAACAACAATAAGATATCACCTTGCATCTGTCAGAATGGCTGCCATCAAAGAGTCTACAAATGAATATTAGGACATGGAGAATAGGAGATCCTTGTACACTGTTGGGAATGTAAGTTGGTGCAGTCACTATGGAAAACAATATGGAGGTTCATCAAAACACTGAAAATAGAATTACCATAAGATCTAGCAATTGCACTCCTGGGCATATATCCAGATAAAAATGAAAGTACTAATTCAAAAAGATACATGCATTCCAATGTTCAGAGATGCACTGTTTACAATAGCCAAGATATGGAAGCAATCCAAGTGTACCTCAACTGACCAATGGATAAAGAATATGTGAGATACATATATATGTATATATATATAAAATGAAATATTAGCCAGCCATAAGTATGAATGAAATTTTGTCATTTGCAGTAATGTGGATGGATCTAGAGATATTATGCTCAGTGAAATAAGTCAGAGAGACAAAGACTGTGTGACATCACTTCTATGTGAAATAAGAAAAATAAAACAAATGGATACAACTAGCAAACCAGAAACAGACTCACAGATATAGAAAACAAACTAGCGATGATGAGAGGGGAAGGAGAAAAGAGAAGGGGCAAGACAGGGGCATGGGATTGAATGATTTCAACTACTATGTATAAAATATACAAGCAGCAAGGATAAATTGTGAACAGGCAATAGTAGCCATTATTTTGTCATAACTTTTAATGGAGTATTATATATAAAAATAATCACTATGCTATACACCTGAAACTCATATAACATTGTAAATCAACTCTTCTTCAATTTAAAAAATAATTTTAAGTGGTATTTTTCACAGAGCTAGAACAAATAATTTCACAATTTGTATGGAAATACAAAAAACCTCGAATAGCCAAAGCAATCTTGAGAAAGAAGAATGGAACTGGAGGAATCGACCTGCCTGACTTCAGGCTCTACTACAAAGCCACAGTCATCAAGACAGTATGGTACTGGCACAAAGACAGAAGTATAGATCAATGGAACAAAATAGAAAGCCCAGAGAGAAATCCACACACCAATGGACACCTTATCTTCGACAAAGGAGGCAAGAATATACAGTAGATTAAAGACAATCTCTTTAACAAGTGGTGCTGGGAAAACTGGTCAACCACTTGTAAAAGAATGAAACTAGAACACTTTTTAATACCATTCACAAAAATAAACTCAAAATGGATTAAAGATCTAAACGTAAGACCATAAACTATAAAACTCCTAGAGGAGAACACAGGCAAAACACTTTCTGACATAAATCACAGCAGGATCCTCTATGATCCACCTCCCAGAATACTGGAAATAAAAGCAAAAATAAACAAATGGGATCTAATTAAAATTAAAAGCTTTTGCACAACAAAGGAAACTATAAGCAAGGTGAAAAGACAGCCTTCAGAATGGGAGAAAATAGTAGCAAATGAAGCAACTGACAAACAATTATCTCAAAAATATACAAGCAACATATGCAGCTCAATTCCAGAAAAATAAACGACCCAATCAAGAAATGGGCCAAAGAACTAAATAGAAATTTCTCCAAAGAAGACATACAGATGGCTAACAAACACATGAAAATATGTTCAACACCACTCATTATCAGAGAAATGCAAATCAAGACCACAGTGAGGTACTGTTTCATGCCAGTCAGAATGGCTGCGATCCAAAAGCCTACAAGCAACAAATGCTGGACAGGGTGTGGAGAAAAGGGAACCCTCTTACACTGTTGGTGGGAATGCAAATTAGTACAGCCACTATGGAGAACAGTGTGGAGATTCCTTAAAAAACTGCAAATAGAACTGCCTTATGACCCAGCAATTCCACTGCTGGGCATACATACCAAGGAAACCAGAATTGAAAGAGACATGTGCACTCCAATGTTCATTGCAGCACTGTTGATAATAGTCAGGACATGGAAGTAACCTAGATGTCCATCAGCAGATGAATGGATAAGAAAGCTGTGGTACATATACACAATGGAGTATTACTCAGCCATTAAAAAGAATACATTTGAATCAGTTCTAATGAGGTGGATGACGCTGGAGCCGATTATACAGAGTGAAGTAAGCCAGAAAGAAAAACACCAATACAGTATACTAACACATATATATGGAATTTAGAAAGATGGTAATGACGACCCTGTATGCGAGACAGCAAAAGAGACACGGATGTATAGAACAGACTTTTGGACTCTGTGGAAGAGGGTTAGGGTGGGATGATTTGGGAGAATGGCATTGAAACATGTATACTATCATGTAAGAAATGAATCGCTAGTCTAGGTTTGATACAGGATGCTTGGGGCTGGTTCACTGGGATGACTCAGAGAGATGATATGGGGAGGGTGGTGGGAGGAAGGGGGGTTCAGGGTTGGGAACTCATGTACACCTGTGGCAGATTCATGTCAATGTATAACAAAACCAATACAGTATTGTAAAGTAAAAAATAAAAAATTAAAAAGAATTAGGGATTATACAAAGCAAAATTAATTAATTAATTAATTAACTTAAAAAAATAAAGCCTACAGGGAGTAAAATAACTGAAATACATATTCTTTGGCTGGCACATATGATCATTTGCCTTTAGTACTTGACTGTGTGAAACATTGTTTACAATAGTCAAGCACAGAGAAAAGTCAGCTGGATCTCTGGGCTATTCTGAATCCTCCTTTTCTCCCCATTAAACCTTGTACAGTCCTGGCCCTTTGCTGAAGATGGGAAGCTCTTCTGCATTGGATCCTTATCTTTTTTTTTTTTTTTTTTTTTGCCTGTTAGCAGGAGCTTTAGTATGCCCATGTCTATCAAACTGGGCTTCCAAAAAATCCCAGGGTTCCATGAGCCTGCAGAGAATAATAGTTAAGGGCATGGTCCATTGCCCACTGCAAGTGGGAATAACAAATGTGTCAGACTTTGGAGCCAAGCAGATTTAGGTTCAAATCTCAGCTCTGCCTTTTCCTGTCTTTGTCCTCTTGAATAAATTACTTATCTTCCCATACTCAGAACCAACAACTGTAAAAATAGGGATAGCCTTACTGAGTTGTTATGAGCATTTTTAACAGGTCTCTACAGATGGTCAAGAATCCGCCTGCCAATGCAGGAGATGTGGGCTCGACCCCTGGGTTGGGAAGATCCCCTGGAGTAGAAAATGGACACTTCAGAGTCCTTGTCTAGAGAATCTCACAGGCAGAGGAGCCTGGGGGCTACAGTTCATGGGGCCACAAAGACTCGAACATGACTGAGTACATGACCATGAGCATTTTAAACGACATAATATTTGCAAAGAGCTTGTGACTATTTCTGGCACATACATGCTCAATTGATAATCATTATTATTATTATTCTGAGAGATGAACCATGGTGTTTCACTTCTAAGCCAGATAATGAGTCTCTCCCTGTTAGCAGAAAAATATGCTAATCATGAAATTTGCCAGTTTAATTTTTCCATACATTTTTCTGTAAACCATTACTTGTATAATTTAAGAAAACAAAAAGGAACAAAAGAATAAATAGTAAATATATATTAATCTGGAACTTATAAGCCACTGATCATGTTTGATTTGATCTTAGGTTTTTCATGGATGCTTGTTCTCGTGGTTGTGATTTTATGTTGCATACAGATAACACAGTTATTTTCTGCTAGAAAATTAAACATATTAATATCTCATTGGCAAAAAGAGTAGTCTTTTTAAAAAGGTGTCATGACTGTCAGATTCCCCAGATTGAACAAGGATGAGACTCACTGGTGCAAAGTGAATCCCTGGGGGTCAGGAACCAGGTCCTGGTCTTCTCGATAGATCAGTATATGGCACAGGTGATGAATTATACAGAGTCCTCAAATTCTTACCCGATCTTTGGCTGCCATCTGCTGTAAGGAGCTGTAGTGGGCAACTGCATATTCCAGGAGGGCCCCAAACACGAAGCTAAAGCATATCCCCAGGTACACATCGATGGCCTTTATGAAGCAGTTGGTGTTCGGGAGAGAAGTACGCGACCCAATCATCAGTGTGGTCATTGACAGTACAGTGGTCACTCCTAGGAACAAGTGAGCAATGCACCCACGACAGCGGTCAGTACACCTGCCGTCACCACTGGCAAACTGCCTCCATTCAAGAGCTGGCAACATGGGGACAGCACTCAGAAATGGGACAGAGCTCATTCCGAAAAGTCTGTGGGCTTCTGGAAAAGAGTTGATTTGCCCTTTTGTACAGATATGAGTGATATGACTTTCTAAATATTTCCGTCTTCTCACTGGAGGGAGGTGTTCAGTAAACAAAATAACCATTCTTCCTTATCTGTCACTGTAAAACAAAGTTTAAAAATACACTATTCCTAATGTGGTCTCTCTCTCTCTCAAGAAACCAGCTCCTAGAACTGTCCTGTGAATATCAAATAAAAGAAAGGCAGAAAGTTAAAAAAAAAAAAAAAGACCTAATAACCCAGTTCTTAGAAATCTCCCATTGGAACTACTTACCAATGCAGGTTCTTGCAGGAACTGAATCAAGGGAGATCCAAAACAGACCCAGGATAACACCACCAGGAAAGTGGAAGGAACATAGGTTTCCAAAATGAAATACAGGACATTCCTCTGAAGCTCAAACTGCAAGACCAGTCGGGTGTAATTTCCTGATATAATGAACAAGGGATAAGAGATCAACCCTACTCACCTGGCATTCCAAGTGGATGTTTAACTTAGCTGTATTAAACCATCCATTGTTCACCAAAACATAGTTAATACTGAACTGTCATTATAGTTTCAATGAAAGAAACTGTGGTTGTCTAGCATGGCATTTATGGGAGTGCTTATGCCCCCAACCACGAGCCTCTTCTTGTGCCTTTCTCTGTCACAGTATTCCTGCAGCATCACTGCTGGTTTCCAGGATACCTGCTTCACTAGACTGTGAGCCCCTGGGGGACCGTCTCAGTAGTGGGTGTAAAGCAGGTAAAGGTGCCAAGCCAAAACGCTTGGCATATCACAGAGGGGTTCTTGGGCCCAGAAGGGGCCAAGTGAAAAAGAGGTGATATTTCGGACTCAGAATACAACTAGGCTATATTGCTCTTGTGCAAGTTGTCCTATGAGTTACCTGTTTCTTGCTGTGATCTGGTAACTGAGGTGAAATATTGCTGTATGGTGTACTGAGCAAGTCGCAGGTTCTCCAATCCCCGCACGGAGTCGTTCCCTCTCAGCCAGCTGAACTCTACGTCATTCCCATCGTAGCCCCCTGCCGAGTGAAAGGGTACCCTGATCAGTGCAAGAAGGTGGCAGACAACTGGTCTGGAAAACGCTGTGAGGCAGAGACAACAGAAGCTCTGTCTTGATGGTGCAAGTCCAAGGGTGATCCCATGCAAAACCTGGCGTGATTTCTCAAGTGTAATTACAGTGTGTGCCCAGAAAGAGATGACCTGCTGGGCTTTTCACCGTCAGTGAGAACCAGTTCTTCGCTAAGCATTGTATACACCTAGTAGATGATAAGTAACTAGAAGTGGCCTCTATCATTATTTAAATGATATTTTTTGAACACGTATCTGTGAACTCACAAGATCTATAGTAATTATTGCCTTTCAGGACAGTCTAACATTTTGGAGGGGATTCTCAGGGACATTTGGTCTATTCATATTTTCATATTGGCATAATACAACAAAAAAAGAACCCCCCAAAACTTTCAGCCATCCACTTTATTGATGTCTGCAAACATAAGTATTTGATAAACCTCAAAGCAGTTTTACTAATATATTGGTGATAGTAATAATAGCTACCTTTTATTAAACATTTACATTAAGTCCTTTACATATCACGTCTCTAAGATTCTCACAAGCTTGCAAAGTAGAGCTATATATTTCTTCATTATTTAAAGCTTTTTTTTTACATTTTATGAAATTGAAATGGATCGCACAGTTGTTATATATTAAGTAGAGCTTACTTTTTTTCTGCAGTGTTACTATTCGATAAATGCTGTGCCTTAGAATTGAGGAACTGTAATGTTTTGTCCCTTTTATCATGAGAATTATCAGATTCAGAGAGACTGGATAACTTTCTCAGGATAGCAAAGCAAATGAGAAACAGACCAGTATTGGACCTCAAGAAAGTTTAATACCAAAGCCCATGGATGATGATGATGATATCTGTCACTTAGTAAGCAATTACCTTTTTAAGTGCTTTACAACATTATCATCTCACTTAATCCTCAGATGATACCTTTGAGAAGATAGATGAGTGGCTAATAAGCACATAAAAAGATTCTCAAAATCATTAGTCATAAGCGAAACACAAATCAAAACCACAGAAGATACCACTTCACATCCACTAAAATGGCTGTAATTAAAAAGATAGACAATAATAGATGGTGAGAGTGTGGAGAAGTTGAATGTTGCTGGTGGAAATGTAAAATGGTGCAACCACTTTGGAAAATGGTTTGACAGTTTCTTGAAAAATTAAACATAAATTTGACCTGGTGTTTTAGTCCTAAGTATCTATCCAAGAGAAATCAAATCATGTCCATAAAAGGACTTGTACAGAAATGCTCACAGCACTGTCATCCATAACAGCTGAAAGGTGGAGACAGTCAGAGAAACTTGTATTGCTTGCATCATTTTGTCTGGAATCCCAAAGGGAAAAAGTATCTAAAAAAGTAAGTTGTACAAGCCTCTACTTAGATACTTTGCTTTCATAACTGATGGTGGGGTTGTTGTCCAGTCACTAAGTTAGGTTCTACTCTTTGTGACCCCGTGGACTGCAGCATGCCAGGCTTCCCTGCCCACCATCTCCTGGAGTTTGCACAAACTCATGTCCATTGAGTTGGTGATGCCATCCAACCATCTCATCATCTGTTGTCCCTTCTCCTCCTGCCCTCACCCCAGCATCAGGGTCTTTTCCAGTGAGTCGGCTAGTCGCATCAGGTGGCCAAAATATTGAAGCTTCAGCTTCAGCATCAGTCCTTCTGATGAATATTCAGGGCTGATTTCCTTTAGGACTGACTGGTTTGATCTCCTTGATGTCCAAGGGACTCTCAAGAGTCTTCTCCAGCACCACAATTTGAAAGCATCAATTTTTAAGCACTCAGCCTTTTTGTAGTCCAACTCTCACATCTGTACATGACTACTGGAAAAACCATAGCTGTGTCTATATGGACCTTTGTGGGCAAAGTGACTGGTACATGCTCACAATCATTACCTTCTCATTGCTCTTTCCCTGAGTGGATATGGGCAATTGTGCCATGGTATCAATTCTTTTCTAGGGATATTATTCAGGAAAAAGCCCTTGGTGAGGTTTCTGAACCCAGATTCAGTGAAAGCTTCCTTTGCTCACTAGGGACAATATTTGTGCAAGCAGAGTGCTGGAGTTTCCAGGAGAATCTCACTCCTGAGATTTGAGATGAGCACAGCCACCCGTGGAGGGCAATTGCTCTCTGTACATGGGGCTGAAAATGAGCTCTCTTTTTGTTAACCTCAAGTTTTAGTCTGCCCCCAAACAGCTGCATTGCTTCAAGAAGGCTTTTCATGCATTGAATCAATAAGGTAATTAATCTGCCTGCCCGAGTCTTTAATTAAATGTCTACCTCTGAAAAATGGCTGCTGTCTCATAACGTTCTGTTTCTTGGATGTTGGCCACTAGTGTCCTCAAGAAGCACCCAGTGGTTCCCAGAGCTTGACTACAGTTTTCCCTCCTGTGCAAGCCATGCCTTGATGCCGTAATAATCGCTGTCTGTGGCATTTTCTTCCTAGGACTTGTATCACAGGTGCCACCTCCCCGTGGTGGGCATTTCGGAGTGGTTTACTAAGGAACCGCAAGATCACTCACAGGGCCAGGAATTCATCTGACACCCATCAGCTTAGAGTAAATCCTCATTCTTCATCATACGCAAATCCCAGGATGCAGGTTAGATGTACACTTACTGGCACTATGCTATCAAGCTTTATGTACATCAAATAATTCATTTTAGAAGTCTAAAGCAGTCTTGCAGTAAAGGTCAATGATTGTTTTGTATATCTGCCATTTCTTGCTTCTGCTGTGCTCTTCCTGGCTTCCAAGACTTAGTAGTTCCTGAGACTTCTTCCTAGGCCTAGTGACTCCTGTTTGCTTTTCTGTCCTGTCTAGTTTTAGGTGGAAATACTCGGTGCCAATGCACAGTGGTCCTCTCCCAAAGACATAATGTTGAAGGGTTTATTTTTGAAAGTCTCTAAATCTCTCTGGACATACACCCAGAAAGGATGAACCCATTGTCATCAACATCAAGGAGAGAAAGTCTACTATGAATAGGATACTCTTCACACATACACCCCAGAAACTCATCTAGGGGGCCCGCATGACGCATACTCACAGCTCTCTAGTTGCAACTTGCATGTCTGTGTGTCCATGGGGTATTTAGACAGGTCCATGTTACATGCAACAGTTGTTGTGATTCTAAGAAAGGAAAATGGATTCGTAGAAAGTGTTACAAGGATGCCATAGAAAGCACACACTCCCTCTTAAGGGCCACTCCAAGAGAACATTCACCTTGACTCTTAGCGTGAATGTGTGGCTTGGTGCCTACATTCAAAGCAGTCCTGAGCTTTTCTGCACTAAGCAATACCCGAGAGACTTGGTTAGACCCAGAGTCCAGAGACAACTTGAAACAACATCACAAAACAGAATCATTCACTGGCTTTTTTGAGATGCTTCTGCATCCAGTTTAGTCTGGGCTCTGAGAGTCAATAACTTGCCTAAGGTCAGAGAGCAGGGACTTGCCCTAAATCTGTCTGACTCTAGAGCCAGGCTATTAGCCATCATCCATTATTTGTTATCCTTGTACAGCACACTCACACGTGCTGTGGGAACACAAGGAAGGGGCACCTTAGTATTAACTGGAGTTAGGGTCAAGGGAGAGGTCTATTGGACTTCTTGAAAGAGGTGTTGAGGTTTTGTCTGACTTTTGTGGCTCAGCTGGTAAAGAATCTGCCTGCAATGCGGGAGACCTGAGTTTGATCCCTGGGCTGGGAAGATCCCCTCGAGAAGGGAAAAGCTGCACACTCCAGTATTCTGGCCTGGAGAATTCCATAGACTGTATAGTCCATGGGGTTGGACACAACTGAGCGACTTTCACTTTCACTTTCATGAGTATTTGGTCCCTGTGTGTGTGTGTGTGTGAAGTCGTGTTTGACTCTTTGCGACCCCGTGGACTGTAGCCCGCCAGGCTCCTCTGTCCATGGTTCCTAGCCTTCTACTGAAGGCCTCTAGCAGCGTTAGGTTTGCAGTCATTGTCTAGCCCTGGCAGAGGGGCTGTAGGCTGCCTGTAGGCTGCCCCAGGGAGCACTTAGGGACATCTTTCCTGTTGCTGCCAAACAACAACTTGATGAATTTGTGAAGGGTGGAAGGAAGTTTGGGCCTTGGGGGTTTGAAGAAGAGGCAAAGCAGAACCCATGACTAGAGGTAGTGAGGCTTTGGAGGACTGTCCTTTGATTTTCTATCTGTATGAGAACAGCTCATCTAAGTAGAGATATGTTCTGTAGCCACCAACTGCCCCATTGCACCCAGGAAAAGGAAGTTCTTTGTATCACCTCTCTGTCTGCGCTTGCTGTTCCCCTCCCCTCTTCCTAGCTAACTTCCTTTTACTCTTTAAGACTCAGCTTAGAGTCCTGCGAAAACCTCCTCAACATCATCCCAAACCACTGTCCCACTCCCGCCTCAGGCCCCCAGTGCCCTGATTTCCTTTGCTTCTGTGTCTGTGTCAGGACAACATCTGATTCAGCCCCATGGCCTCAGCATCCAGCACAGGCCTGGCACGGAGCACGCATTCTCAGTAGACATTTGTTGAGCCAAACTGGACTGAGAAAGGGCCCTTCTGCTCTGGGGACCAGGACCTAAGAAGGCAGGCCCACAAGGAGGGGAGGTGGTTACTTGAAGACTGGTCAGAACATCCTTTGCCTTTCCTCATTGATCTTTCCCCTCCAACCCTGAGGCCACAGGTGCCCAGTTACCTGAGGGCATACAGGACTGTGCCATTGGAGAAGAGGCGGATGAGTCTGTTTCCCACAGTGACTTCGTGGAGGAAGGACTTCTTGGACTCCACGATGTAAGTGTCTGGCACCCAGAGGAACTCCACTAAGCGTGCATCCAGAGTGAAGCTCTTGTTGCCTTCGAACACCAGCCGCTGGTCCGTCCAGCGCTGTCTGAGGTATATGGTGGCTGTGTAGTCCTGAAGGGCAGCCGGGGAGAGGAAGTGGACGGAAGGATCAAGCTCAGAAAATGCAAGGAAAAAGGTCACGTCTTACTTCCCTCCCCACCTCCACTGAGGTCAAGAGCACAGGCCACAGTAGACAGGGGTGAATGTAGCTTGCCTTGAGGTGGTGGCCTGCAGCAACATGAGAACAAAGCACCTTATTTATTCCAGATAACAACACCCACTGCCCAGAGGAAGCCGCACAGGAGTATGTTCAGGCCTTAACTGACTTTCCCTTGATCCCAAAGGCCACACTAAGGCTTTCAAGGCTTTGGTGTGTGAAGTGCACAGGTGGCCCAGTTTACCTGCAGCCTACAGTGGACTCTCGTGGCAAACTGCCTGCAGTGTCGCCCTGTCTAAAATGTGTTCTCTTAAGTGAGAGGGTGGTTGGAAGAAGTTACGTGATTGTTGGTTTTCATCAGCTTGTCTCCTGCTCTGTGAGGAGCCCCGTGATTTTAGGCTTCCTCCCTGCATTTCATTTTTCCCCATTCTTATCCCTCACCCAGCACACCCACTCCCTCATTTCCCCCCTCCTAGCCCTTGAATCCACTTTTCCTCTGATACTCAGAAGATGTGTTTTACAAGCATCTTCCACTGTCTTGAGTTTCAGGAGAGGTCTCCAGTTCCTGCCATTCCAGTAAGTCTCTGTTCTGTTTTGCGTAGCTAGAATGGGTTTGCTCATAAAACACAGGAAAGGGGGCTCAATGGGTGGAAGGCAAGGGAAGCACACTTACCATATTACTCTCTGAAATACTGGAAATACTTGCAATGTCCAGAGTCAGTGCTATCTGAACAGGTTCTCCTAAGAATGGAGAAAAAACAGAAAGTCTTACATAGAAATATAAACAGATTTGCTAACATTAGCACAGTTAAGAAATATATAGTTATATACATTAATAATTAATAATACATGTATAAGAAATATATGGGCTTCCCTGGTGGCACTAGTGGTAATGAATCTGCAATGCAGGAGATGTAAGAGACGCAGGTTCGATCCCTGGGTCAGGAAGATCCCCTGCAGAGGGGAAAGGCAACCCATTCCAGGATTCTTGCCTGGAAAATCCCATCGACAGAGGAGCCTGGTGGGCTACAGTCCAAGGGGTTGCAAAGAGTCAGATAAGGTCTCAAAGAGTCAGACACGATTGAAGCAACTAGGCAAGTATGCACATAAGAAATATATATATCAGAAAATTTAAAAAGTAACAGTGACCTATTGCAAAATTTTAAACAACTTAGAAGCTTATAAATAAAAGGTTAATTTCTATCCTCCCCCTTGCAGGAGAAATGACCGTACAGGGTGTGCTTCCCTTTTGTATAAAAAAGCAATGTACACATATACACTTAGCTAAACACACAGAAGCGAGACCACACTATAGTCATTAGTGTTTATTTGAAGGAATGGAATGGCATCTGCTACTTCTTACTTGGAGGACTTTTGCCTATGGTGCTTGCGAGGGACTCATTTATTTAGAAATGAATAGAGATTTGGGAACTTGTACACAAATATATTCCCCCCCTCAACCAAGTAAATTTACCACCAGATGGCATTCAAGACTGCTCATGGTTAAGCTTCCACTCACCTCCTGACATCTTTCTCCTCTTCCTTTGCTCTCCAGGAACCTTAAACTATTTAGAATTGCAGAACCATCCCCATTTGGCCTGGTGTACAGATACTGGGCCTCAATCCTGGAGCCTGGGCAGATGGGCCTGACTTCTGAGGGCGCCTGTCTTACCTCTCGAGTGAAGTAAGAAGAAGTGAAGAAGAATGGGAGCCACCATTCTCAGTGGCCAGGCCAGGAATGTTTACTCCCCCTGAGACCAGAGATGTGGAACAAAAGTCCAGGAGTCAGGAAGATGTGAGTTTTGATCTGGGAAGTTAGCAGACCTTTCAGAACTGCAGCTTTCTCACCTGCAGGTTTGAATAATGCTAATGACATCAGAGGGTCATGGAGAAGGTCAAATGAGAGAAGATGTGTGGTAGCTTCTTTGCAGGGTGGTAACGAGCCAGAATATACATGAATTGGCTGCTTAACTAGACATACAGAAGGTGCTCAGAAATAATTATGTGTACAAAGCCTCCAGCATGGTTTCTATCATGTAATACCACGCCCTCGGTAAATATCATTTCCCTTCCCTCATCCCTCTCTTCCATCTTCCCTCTCTTCCTCTTCCCATCTTAGCTAATTCTGGAAAAGAAACAACTTTCCTCACCAGGTTAATAAGCGGAAAGCATTTACTTGGGATAATAACTAGGGGTACTTCAGGGAACTGTGACAACACATTAACTAGGAAAAGGAGAGGTGACATTCAAAATGCTTCACCACATCAAACTGAGAGGAATCAGAGAGCAGCCTAATTGTTAATTGAAGGAAATCAAGCTGCTGGATACAGATAAGAACTTGGAATTGGAGTTTTAAAGCCAGTGCAATTAAAAATAATTAACTGAACACTTGGTGGGAAAGGGGTAGATCTTTCAGGGCAGACCCTGGAAGGTGCTGAGGAGTTGAGGTGCTAAGTGGCTCTCTACCCCTCATGGCAGGAAGGTGTCACATCAAGAAGAGAAGTTTAGGGTCAGAGTGGCCACATCACAGCAGTGTGACCTTGAACAAACTGCTAAACCTCTCTGTTCTACGGTTTTTCATCTTTAAAATAGAGCTACTAATGTCGGTCATCAGGGTGGGGTTGGGAAGGTCACGGGATCTGTTGTAAGAGCTTGGCACACAGCAGGTATGGGTCAGCACTGGTTGCCATCCCTGAGGAACATGGAGAGCTGACGATGTACAAGCGCTTCAGGCTCACTGTGGGTTTTGTATGTTTAGTTTGTTTCCAGGTAGTCTAGTCCCCGCTTTCTCTCAGTTGGCTATTTTATGGACCAGAGTTTGTTCTTTCTTCCCTGTGAGTTAGAAAAGTGAGCAGTGCCACCAGAGGGCAGCTTTTTCCTAGGAAACAGGTCAAGGCCAGGTCCTGGGCAGAGGCTTGCAGACTCGTCAAGCTCAGTCCCTGAAAAGCCCTACGGAGGTCTGGTCACTCAGGGACTTCAGGGTCCTAGACCTGGGTGGATAGACATTACTCCAGAGAACTACAGCCTCTCCGTGGGCCTGGAGGCTGCCTCATACATGTAAGTTCTGTTAGGAGGCAGAGTGCCAAAGGCTCATGACAAGGGGTGGGGGTGTGCCTTCCCTTCCTTTTGACTGAGGACCCCTTACCCCATTTCCACCCCAGGTGGGTCTGTGCCTCATGTCCCTGAGGGCCACCTCAGGCTCAGAATGGGTACGCTACCCAGGGACTCTGCACCCTGTTGGTCCACGAGCCAGCAACAAGAAGGGCAGTATTCTGGCCCAGTTCTTTGGCATTTGGGAGGCAGAGAAGTTGTTCGGCAAATCTAAACAGATGTGCACACTCCCAGGCTTATTATTAGCATTCAGTTGGTCCTGGAAAAACCAGGGGAGGTGGAAGCCCCCCAAGGTCCCTTAACTTAAGGACCTCAGATCCTAAATGTGTGCATGAGGTTGGGTCTCTCGATCTCCATCTGAAGGAGTGTGGGTGGCCCCAGCTGCTGTGCTCTGAAAACTTTCACCACACTTGTTCAGAGGCCACACTTCCCATGGTCTGCATCCCACTGGGGCCTGAACGTGTTAGGAATACTAAGGTAGGCCTGCTCCTGGGAGGCACAGAGATGGGAGACTCCTGTGATGGGAACTTCCGCTCAAGGACTCCGTGGTGGACTTTCCGAACACGCTTAGAACTGCACTGTGGTCTAAGGCACCTCCACCAGCCTTTCTTCCCTCCCTCCCTTCTTCCCTTCAACTTTCCAGCTTCTTCCTTTTCCTGCCCCATATTTTGTCATAGATATGGCCCCAATAAATATCTTGCAAGGATAATCCCTTCTCATTGTCTGCTCCTCAGAGGACCTGGACTAACCCACTAATCCTAGATCTGACCTGAAAATTTTATTAATATCAACTGAAGGGAGGAGCAGGAAGGCAAAGGGATTAAAATAGATGGCATCCTAATGATATATTTAAACATTTCACTCAATCCTCCCTGCGAGGCAGATGATATGCCCCCTAGTTACAGAAAGCTAGGATGCTTGCCCAGCAGTTGAGCCAGGGGCCAAACTCAGGTTTATTCAACTCCAAGGCTCTTTCTATACTCAAGGAAACAAGACATTAGTAACCATATCGTTCAGTCTTGCATTTTACAAACAGAGAGGCTGAGACCCTGTGAGAAGGAGGTAGGTGGTGGCCTCATTCTTTCCATCCTTGCCTCATTTTTCAAGATATATTAACTGACAACTTGCTACCTGTTGAGCACTGAGATACCACTGGGGCTAGTGAAGTAATTAAGCAGGATTTCTGCAAGGGATTTCAGCCTAGAGCCAAGACAGACATAAAGCTAGTGACAGTATCACCCGGTAACAGCTATGATTTAGAGGTATGTTCAAAATAAAGTATGAACAAAGGGCATGAGGCCTGGAGGAATCTGTGTGGGCTGCTCATAAGAGGAAGCCTTTGATCTGAGACATGCAGGAAAACTGGCGTTTACCAGGAGTCAAATTGGAACAAGCTCTTCTTGGCAGATGAACAGTCTGAGCAAAAAGCATGGAGACCAGAGAGGCCAAGGAGGTCTGGGGGCATGTTTGTATAAGGGCATAGTGGGGAGAAGCTGGGGAGGTGAGGCTGCCAGGCAGACAGAGGTAGGGCTGGGAAGTGCCAAGCGTGCCACGCAAAGGGCTCTGGACTCTAGGCTGGAGATACTGGGGAGCAGGAAGTATTCTGAGCAGCAAAGGGCCCAGGTGGGTCATTGAATGGCCGAGTAGAGGGTTAGTCTTGAGGTGGCAGGCTGAGGCACGAAGAACAGGTGGAACAGTCCTGGTGAGACATAGTAATGATACCAGAAGTGCGGGTAGAAGCAGACAGTGGGCGTGGGGTAGTGAGGAAGCTCTAGTAACCTCCCTGGGGAGGAGGATTTCTGTATCCTGCAGGTGGAGAGACCAGACAAAGTGCTTTCTCCCAAGCATAACTGGCAGCTGTTTGTATCCATCACTGCCAATCTGTTAGGTCAGAAAAAGCAGTCAACCACAGTCTCCTGAAACCCTCGTCTGCATATTATCTCTGGTCCTGTTCCTTTCGAATTGATGTCCTGGGCAAAAAGAATGACTTACCGCCAAAATTGGGCCTGAGAAACTTGTTATATCCTGCTGTGAGATTCTCAAAGCCAGGCAGGGACAGCTTGTCGCTTCTGCTGCCCTCAGTGTTAAACTGATCCCCCTGGACGTACATCCTGCAGAAGAAAACAGGTTTCAGTGTACATGTGTGCTGAGGTGTGGACCAACAGGCACATGTACAAACTTGAAACTTGAGCTTGTGCTTGCAGGTATGTGTGTGGCTATATGGGCCTCCAGGTGGCTCGGTGGTAAAGAATCTGTCTGCCAGTGCAGAAGACGCAGGAGACACAGGTTTGATCCCTGGGTCAGGAAGATCCTCTGGAGTAGGAAACGGCAACTGACTCCAGTATCCGTGCCTGGAAAATTCCATGGACAGAGGAGCCTGGAGGGCTGCATGAGTCCACAGGTTGCAAAGAGTCAGACACAGCTGAGCACGCAAGCACGCACATGCGTGTGCTTGTACTCATGTACCGTCAGTGACTCTTCCAAAGAGAACTCTCCAATTATCAGCTGCTGAGTTACACGTGTCTCTATCTCACCCCACTTTGGTATGCATTTGCCATGTATCATAGTGTCGTGGTAATTTGGAAACACTCAAAACCTTCCCCCCAAAACAAAAGGGATTTATCCATCTCTGACCATTTTGGAAGCTTGACTTCTCCAGATAGAAAAAAATGGCATGAAACTGTATGTCCTGGTGCATCAGCGGGGTGAAGGCACTAGGTTTTGTCTTATTGTTGGTAAGTAGAAAGGACTGCCACCCCTCACCGACCACCACCCCCACCCCTGCCCACCACCATGTGCAAAACACAAAGCAATTCAGACCAAGGCCACTGTGGGGTGGCAGAGCTCACCGTGCAGAGAAGAGACTCAGACACACGAAGGTCAGGTGGAGACTGCGCCTCATGTTGGGGAGCTGCATGTGTAGCGCGAGGCCGAAGTAGAAACCACCTGGGGAAGCAGATGGGGCAGGTGGGTGGCAGCCAACCCCCGGAGTGCACCTCCTCCCAGCCCAGCTTTTCCCTCCTGGAGGGTCAGGTACAGCGTTTTCTCCACCTCTGTGGGGAGCAGCCTCTTCCCACACCCACATGCAGCTCCTCCTTGCCATGTCATCCAGGAATGCCTTCATTTTGGAAGATCACATTTTTCTTTTCACTTTTTAAAACTGGAATATAATGCCTTCACAGTGTTGTGTCAGTTTCTGCTGTACAACATCATGAATCAGCCACATGTATTCATATATCCCCTCCTTCCTGAGTCTCCCTGCCACCACACCCCCACCCCACCCTTTGAGGTCATCGCGGAACGCCACACTGAGCTCCCTGCGCCACCCAGCAGCTTCCCACCAGCTATCTGCTTTACACACGCTAGTATATATACGTCAGTGCCACTCGCTCAGCTCACCCCCTCTCCTCCTCCCAACCACTGTGTCAACAACTGTTCTCTACATCTGTGCCTCTATTCCTGCCCTGCAAATAGCTGCATCAGTACCATTCTTCTAGATTCCATATATATGTGTTAATATATGATATTTATTTTTCTCTGACTTACTTCACTCCGTATGACAGGCTCTAGATTAAGTCATATTGCTTCAACTCACTCAGTTTCGTTGGAGGATCACACTTAAAATAAAGGCTGAGGACTTGTTTAGAGAGCAGTTCTCTGGAGTAGAAATGTAGCTGGTGCGTCCTGAGGTGCGTGTGGAGAGCCCCAGGACAGTGCTCACCCTGTCCTTGTCCTAATTTTCCAGGAAGGATATCCCAACCACATACTCCCCTCCGACCATGCCGTATATAGGAGGGTCTAGGCCTGTTAAGCAGGAAATGAGAACTTCCTGAGGACTTCCATGGGCCAAGGAACACGTTAGGTACTTTCCCATAGATCCTCCTCATCTGTGCTCACAATGACCTTGTGAGACGTGCAGGTTTATCCCCGTATTGCAATGAGAATACAGCGCTCCCAGAAATGTCTCTGTGCCGGTGAATGTCAGAGGGGGCTTCACAGACAGGGCTGGCAGCCTCAAGACCCAGTCAGGGGCTGCTCTCCACCCCCGGACCTGCTCCCTGGTGCCCTGAAGCTGCTTAGCCGGTGCTGGTGAGCATCGTGTGCGTGCAGACCGTCAGGGGAGGCACGGCCTAGCGGCTGGCCTCCTCGGCTTGGGGACTGTTGTCAGATGTCTCTGGGAGGAGCAGGCACCCGGGCGGGTGAGCCTGCGAACTGTCACTCTGGGGACAGCAGCGGAGGTCCTCAGGGCGGGGGCGGGGCTCAGGTCCCAAAGCTGACCTCTTTGGTAGTTTCTGTGAACAGGTCACTTTCTAGAGTCTTGCCATGCTGGGGCTCAGGGTGCAAATCAGCCATTAATTAACGTTACTTACAAAACAAGCACGTGTTTATTCTAGGAATGGAAATGAACTAGAGATGCATATAGTCAAACGTGAAAACTCAGTGATGTGCTGAAGTACGTGTATCAATTTGACACATGTACCGTTAGAGTGGGAGATGTTGACGGTGGAAGAGGCTGTGTACGTGTATGGAGCTCAGTTTTGCTGCGAACTTGAAAGTTCTGAAAAAATTCACTCTTAAAAAAGCAGGATAAATCCCTCCTTCACTTCTCTAGTCTCATGCATCCAAGATAACAATTATTAACGATTGCTTTACCCACACATCCACTATATTTTAATGTACACATATATCTTTGCATGAAGAAAAAGATTTAAAAGCAAACCTGGAATGATGGCATATAGTTTTTGCTACATACATTTTCACTTAATAATAAAGCAAATCTTTAGTAAATATTGAATGCAAGCTTGTACTGTGCCAAGAACCTCTTCAATCCTCACAACAACTTTTTGAGGTAGTTACTACCATTGTCATTTTACAAATTAAGAAACTGAGGCTTAGAGATGATAAGAAAATACCAAGGTTATATAGCACATGAAGAACAGAACTGAATCCAGGTAAGCTGAGCCAAGCCCCCCTTTTTTTTTTTTTAGCATTTTATGTTTTTTTTCTGTGGTTATTTCACTTTCATATTTCTTTAAAAAGTTGAAGTATATTTGACCTACAAGTACTTTTAATCACTGTACCATGACACATACTCTTTCCCAATGTCAGTGGGAACGTTCCATGTCATTCCTACAGATTGGCCTCATTCTTTGTGATGGCAACAAGATATTTCATAAGATTAGTGTACTAATGTTTATATAACACATGTCCTATATGGTTACTAAGTTATTTCTGAATCTTTTACTATTACAAAGCCAGTAATGAAAATCTCTGCACATGTGTAAACTATAAATCTGCACTCTTGTCATATTTCCCTGCCTCAGTCTTTTCCTGCTCACGCGCCAACAATACCAGCCATGGTGGGCTGCAGTCCATGGGGTCGCTAAGAGTTGGACACGACTGAGCGACTTCACTTTTCACTTTCATGCATTGGAGAAGGAAATGGCAACCCACTCCATGTTCTTGCCCGGAGAATCCCAGGGATGGGGGAGCCTGGTGGGCTGCCGTCTATGGGGTCGCACAGAGTCAGACACGACTGAGGCGACTTAGCAGCAGCAGCAGCAGCAGCAGTCTTTTCCTGCTCATGCGCCAACAATACCAGCCATAAAATCACCATTATTGGTCCACCAAGGTTCGTAATCACACTTTCTCCCTTTAGTGCATCTCCCCGACCCTTGTCCTTCCTCTTAATCCCAGCATCATGTTTAAGAAGGTCCAGGGAGCACTCCCATGCCTTCTATCCCTTCATTCAACTTTCCAAACGCTTAACGGGATCCTCCTATGAATCAGACTCACGTGAGGCCCCCCAAGAGCTGCGGTCTGCTGGGGAGAGAGAAGTGTGAGCAGTGAAAGAGACCGGAGTTCCCGGTGACTGCCCTGTGACAGGGGCTGAGGTAAAGGGATTCAAGGAAGGAACACAAAGGAAGTGTGTGGCCTGCTCCCTGGGGGATGGTGCCAGAGCGTTGGGATGGAAGTCACAGAGAGGGTCATGGGTCCTTGAAGGATGTGTGCGCACTTGCCAGGTGAATGAAGGAGGCCAGGGCCTCCAGATGGTGGGGACAGATGTGGAGTCTCGTCTATGGACACCCTGCTACTTACCGCACTTAGTCTCTCCCTGTAGCTCATGGCCACTGACAACTTCTTTCTAGTCTGGCCTGAGTTAGCTCCATTCTCATCTGGGATATGTCTCAACTCTTTCTTCTCTCATAAGGTACCACCCTCAGTCAAGTAAGTTAGAAACACCCAGGCTTCAGCTCCAAGACTCCAAGTGAATCATGTGTTTCCTGTGGTCAACGCTAAGTTAGGAAGACAGAATGTCTGGGCCCTGAGCCTTTGAATCTGCTCCAAAGAGTCCATGCTCTGAGAAGCTTTACCCAGGCTAGACTTAGATGTGTGATCCCATCTCACTCTGCTTGCCCTGGTTACAGTGCTGAGAATGTGTCATTTTATAAGGGAAGAAAGGAGAAAAGGAGAGAGCCTCTAAATGCCTGCTAGGTGCCACTCTTGGTGATTAATCTCATTTAATCCTCACCAACTGACCCAGCAGGTGTTAACTTCGAGAGCTGACTCTCAGATCAGTGAAAGGTTTTGACTGAGGTCACACGGCCATTAAGTGCCTGCGATTTGAACCCAGGTCTCCCAAGCCCCTCTTTTATGTGCTATGTCTGGGCCTCAGGTCCTGGAGCTGAACTGGGTTCCACCAAACCCATGTCTGGGATAGACTACCGCACTCACAGCATGGCCTAAGTGGCAAGTGCAGCTGGTGCCCTCGTCCCGTGTGGCAGAGGCACCAACCCTTAGGTGACGGTTCGTGTGCCCGCCTGGCTGAATGGAGGTTTGGGCCGCCAGCTGCGATACAGACTTGGAATGGCGTTTGGCAGAGCTGTGCACTGAACTACCAGGGGGTGGTGCCCAAAGGGTTGTCTTGCAGCCACAAGACTGGAAGATTCTGGCTGGAACCACCAGCCCCCTGCATCTGTGGGAACATGGTACTCAGGCACTCAAATCCACTCCTGAGTAGGGGCAGCCTATACACTCTTACCCTCCTCTGAGGGGATCTCTGCCAAAATCCAGCTTCCACTGGTAGAACTTGAACTTTGGATTCAGGCACCCCTGATTTGTTCATCCTCTCAGAGCTTTGGTTTTCTCATCTAACAAAAGGGAATAGGAAGCACTCAACAAACACGTGCTTTCATTCTCCTCTACCTTCTCCATCTTCTGTAGGGACTTTGGTGACCCCACAATGACTACAGGAATCCAAAGCTCAAGCTCTTTCTAATGTACCCAGGGTGTGAGCTGACTGTGGTGTCGCTCCGAGGGCACTCAAGTTGGCATCACCTCAGGGAGGCCAGTGTCAGACACAGGACTTCAGGGTCACCTAGGTGACTGATGCCACCTTTTTCTAGATGGGCTCTGAGAAGCAGTTGTTGTTTAGTTGCTAAGCCATGTCTGACTCTTTGTGACCCCATGAAGCAGAAGTAATTCCAGTATGTGCTGGTTTCATTCCCATTCCCAGAATCGCCATCACACAGATACTGTGAACTTAAATTTGTCATGTTAGCCTGTTAGCTAACATGTATCTGTATCACAGCTGGTGGCCTAAACCTCCATTCAGGCAGGCGATGACTGCGCCCCTGTCATCGGTCACATCTGCATAGACAGAACCATTTGTTGGAAAGCAGGTATGGCACCTGAATTAGGCTGAGGTGAGGAGAGACATCACCACAGGTCCACCTTGAGAAATCACAGAAGCTGGACTTGTCCAGTGTGTGTCCTGGGTGGCAATACAGAGAGGAAGTCCTGTGGCTCTAGGATCAGACCAAAGGTGCTCTAATCTTGATTCTGTGCTTTCTCTGAAGTTTAGTTCCCTTCACTATATTAATAAAAGGAAAAGTTTTTAAGACAATGGTGAGGCCTCATACAAAGGAGGTGCTCCGCAAA
This sequence comes from Aepyceros melampus, assembly GCA_006408695.1. Taxonomy (NCBI): domain Eukaryota; kingdom Metazoa; phylum Chordata; class Mammalia; order Artiodactyla; family Bovidae; genus Aepyceros; species Aepyceros melampus. The sequence continues at coordinate 60,142 of SJXQ01007921.1, read as the reverse complement.
TTCCAGACCCAGCCCCCTTCCCCAGGTCCCTGCCTGGCTTAGATTTGGCTCACCTGCCCTTTTCTCTCTCGCTCCAAACACAGAGAGGGGCCAGCAGCTTCCTTACCAGTTTCCTTACTCTGTTAGTACAGGGGCTTCAGGTCTTCAGGCTGGGCTTTCAAGTAGGGCATAGTCTTCTGGGTCCCTGAGATTCTTCCCATCGTCAGCCCTGACCCCTGGGATGCAGACACACAACCACTCTCTGATGGAGTGGCTCTCTCTGTGGGAAAGAGGAAGCTGCAGGACCAGCCCAGCAGAGAGCTGGGTGGAGCCTCTCACAGCTCCTCCCCCAGGTGGGGCTCTGAGCAGGTTCCAGATGTCTGTGGGAATTCTCAGCTCTGGCTAGGGCTGCCGGCTGCCAGGGACTTGATTCTGAACTGTGTCTCAGCCATGCTCCTGGACCAGAGAAGATTCTTAAGATGAAAGGCCCATGAAAGTCAAATAAAATGGGTCACCCACCCATCATGTCTGGAAGATGAGTCTTTGGTTCTGGATTTGGGGAACTCCCCTCTACCTTAGTATGATGAAATGAAAATTTGCAGTGGTATGACCTTGGACAAGCCACTTCACCCCTCTATTCCTCAACTTCCCATCCGTAAAATAGAACTCGACCATCTCTAAAATTATGATTCCTGGTTATGTATTTTAAATGCCTCTTTGGGATCAACAGAGAACCTTATCTGTGTATAAGATTTGCAGAGCCCAGCACCTCATGCTTTCCACTCTGAAGTTTCAAAAAGAGACACAGAAGTCAAGAGAATAGAGGATAGAGGCTGAGCAGACCCACCCAGGAAGAGATCGGAGGGACTCTGAGACAAATCTGGAGAGATTTCTAGACTGCTCCAACTTCCCTGTTCCTACCCCTGACTCAGGTGATTTTCCAGTCCCCACAGAGTCCACTGTAGGAGCTTCCTTCTTCCCTGGCCAGTTGAATCTCCTAACAGAAGTACTTCACAGCGTTCTCTGAAAACTGAAGTGCCCTCCTCGTCACTGTAGCCAGTGGCCTCGAAACTCAATCTTGGCTTCCTGTGGGAAGGCACAAGGAATTCCCCGGAGGGTTGGCCTCACACCCTGAGAGCTGGGGGCCAGGGAGGGAGTCAGATGGAGAGGCCCGGGGGTGAGCTGGCAAGATGCCCCTCAGCACCTCCTACCCTCCTGACATCACTGCAGGGCTCCTGCCCAGGTCCCTGCCTGTCCAAGAGATGGGGCGGTGGGGAGAGAGGGAGACAGTTGAAGAGGGAGTAAATGAAAATTCAGGAAGCTAAAGGAGGTAGGAAGGACAGAGGGAGCCTCTATGGGCGATGCCCGATAGATGCCTTTGGCTTCAAACAAGTTTCCTTAAAGTGCCCCTAGAGCCTGGCCAGCATCACAAACATTTCTGTGCTAGCTGGCAGGGAGTAGGCACCTGAAAAGAAAGCTCTTTGATTTCTCTTGAGAGGCCTCACTTTGACCTGAGGAACTTGAAGGTGGCTAGAAAAGGAATGAAGCAGGATCCAGTTTCAGGTTCTCAATGAATGGAAAGTAGTTTGGGGGTTTTCTCAGAATTTCCAGGTGTTCTCACATAAATGAAGGTTCAAAAGTGACAAAGACAGTTCGGAGATGGGAGGTGGGGATGGGAGGGGTGGGTGTCCTCTGACTCAGGAACAGTGACATGAAAGACCAGGTGGCAGCTAGCTGGGTGGCTCTGCCAAGTTACTTGACCTCTGTGCCTCAGTTTCTTTATCTGACAAATGAGGATGATGGTTTCTCACAGTGTTGCTGCAAGAATTCAGCAATGACAGGTTTGAAACTAGCTTGCATATTGTGCCTGGCACATTGTGGATACTTGGTAAATTGTTCTTTTTATCTGATGCCATTGGTATCTTCTCGTGTTTGTACTTACCTATTTAAATCTCCATCCAAGTATCTATCTACCTACCTATCTATTTAGCTTTCTATTTATCTATTTAGCTGTCTATCTATCAATCTAATCATCTACCCAACCAGCCAGTGTTTAGATGTCCCAATCAGATTGTAATAGATTGATTGCATCAGGATCAGGGCAAGCCAGACCTCAAGTTAATAAAGTAGGTATGATGAGGCTTCTTGTCTCCCAACTTCAAATGATGCTTCAGTTTAGTGCCAGCTTCTTTGATTTCTTTCAGATCAACTGAAGAAATGCTCAGAGTGGGAAGTTTGCAGGAAAGGCATGTTCTTATCCAGAAGACCCAGCATCCCTGCACCATCCAGGTCTCCTCATTTCCAAGAGTGACCTCTTGTCTCCAGATGCCTGAGGTCAGTGGTATGTCAGGATGTTCAGCTATGCAGACACACTGCCCATGGGTTATTCATCATGGTGTTCACCTCTTAAGTCACCTGGCCACACACCCTCCTAGAATGTGTCCCAGAAAAACAAAGGCCAGGGTGAGTGCCTTGCCAGGGACCTTGATCACTCTGCACATAGGACACTCATAAGTCATAATACTGCTGTGCATTTGTATAGTGCTTTGCTGTTTTCAGAGCCTTTTCACATGCCTGTGCCTTAGCTTAGTTGAGCCACATTATAATTCTGTGAAGCAAACAGGATTTGTTCCCTTATTTTCAATTTGAGATGAGAAAGCCCAAGAGCCACACAACTCCTAAGCAGCAGGCCACCACAGACTGAGAGCCCGGGCCCTGCAACTCGAGTCGGCCGCTCGCCCCACGCCTCTGCTCAGGACGACGGGGAGCGCAGGACAGGGCCCAAGGGAAGCAGGGGTGCAGGCAGCCTTGCATGTTCTCCTGGCCTGGAGGCCATGGTGGGAGCAGCTACCGACACCTGCTTGCCAGACTGATGCCCCACCCCCCTGCAGCCCCAGCTGGGAGCTCCAGGCAATCGGTACCCCTTTAGTTTCTGTCTCCCCTCCCCCTTGTCAACACCCAGGTGACCCTTACCCCGACACCTTTCCATTTTTCTCATCTGCCAGTGCCTGACTCAGGATCATCTTGCCTTGGAGTCTGTGGTCTCCAAAAAGAGGCTTGCGTGCACCAGGTCCTATGAAAGACGAGTCTCTGAGGTGTAGGGAGAAAACTGGAACTTCTGTGGCTTCAAACAGTAGGAAAAACATTGGACTCGAGTAAGATTTACTGTGTAGGTGGATGCTGGCCTCCCATTCCTCTGTTGGTCAGACTGGCCAAGGCCACATGCCAAGGGCCACATACCACGCACAAGCCTGAGGATGGAGCAGGGGCTGCAAACGCGGAGGGCTTGCAGCCCCCACTCCTCTTCTGTCAGTGTGACTGGACCTTCTGCAGTGCATGCTGGCCAGGTTAAATGGATTTATGATTTGTTTTGGCCAAATTAACCCTAAAACAATGGAAACTTGACTTAAAAATGAGGCCTGCAAAGAGAAACTACCAAGAGAAGATAGCATTAATAATGCAAACAGAAGCAAACAGCAAGAAAATGGTAGTATTGACACTTTGCCTACCTAACGCCTACCTTAACTAAACATCTTCCAGATGAAGCGTTCGAGTGCTTTTCAAAGCTTTGGGCCAAAATATAAAAAATGCAATAACTAGCTAGCAAAAACAATTGATAGACATCAGAGAAGATAGAAAATCACAAGCTGAATTTAAACAAAAGCCTTTAAGTAGTATTTTACATTACTGTGATACATTATCAGATTTCCATTTGGATCTCTGAACCTTAGTGAAGTATCCTTTTTTTTTTTCCAATTCTGAAAACTGTCAGAACCAAGTATCAAAATAATTTGAACTTAAAACCAGATGGTATAAATGTTGAATGGCAGAATGTTAATATGGAGGGAAAACAAACAGAGTAAAACACACCAACCGTGTGTGCGTTGTGTGCATGCTCCGTTGCTAAGTCGTGTCTGACTCTTTGTGCTGAAAATATTAGCATTCAAAATAATTCCTTTCAGTGAAAAGTTTTTTTTTTTTTTTTTTTTTTGGTATGGTTAACAAAGTAAGAGCTTAAAAGGTAATGTAATTTCATCTTTAGCTCATCTATTTAAATACCTCTTTCTGTCTATGTCTTACTGTAGGAATGAAGGCTATAGTGGTATCTTCTGTTAAGAGGTGACTTTTGGACTGACCCTAGGTTACTTAAGGATCAGGGCTGGTTGCCAGAGGAGCCAACTATGTGATTAAAGTTCTGGAAATTTCTGGACCACCAGGAGGTTAAAGAAGTTGGAAGTTGAATCAGTCACCAGTAGCTAAAGATTTAATCAGTCATATTTAAGTAATGAGGCCTCCATAAAACCCCATAGGGACAGTGCTCAGAAAGCTGGGCTGGTGAACAAGTAGAGACTCAGAAGAGTGAATTGCTCAGAGACGACAGGAAGCTTCCCATCCTATCCTCCCACCTTGCTGCATACATCTCATCCGTCTGGCTGTTACTGAGTTATATTCTTCTAGAGTAAAACAGTAGTCTACCAAATAAAACGTTTCTCTGAGTTTTGTGAGCCATTCTAGCAAATTAACTGAACCCAAGGAGGGGGCCCATTGGAACCTGTTGGTCAGAAACGCAGGTGACAGCCTGGACTGGAGGTTGGCCCCTGAAGGCAGGGGAGGGCAGGCAGTCTGTGGGTTGAGTCCTTAGCCTGTGAGATCTGGATCCTGTCTCTAAGACACTGAGTCAGGCTGGGCGCCGTGTGTTCTGGGGCCAGACACCCACTTCTGGCCTCAGCCGCACTGTCTCCTGCCTGGTTAATGCCAACGTCTTCCCCACCGCTTCTGCTCTGACAGCCATATCTCATATTCACCTCTCTAGCCTTTCCAGCCACCTACCCTGCTCTTTCCTTTTTCTCCATATCTTATCCTCTTCTACCACCCTCCATAATTCAGTCATTTACTGAGTTTATTGTTTATCATCCGCTGGGCTCCTCCCTACAGAATGCAAGCTCTACAGGGCCCTTCATCTGTCTTGTTCCCTGATGTATTCCAGTGCCTGGCACATAAAGAAAGAAAGTTTAGTCTCTCAGTCGTGTCCGACCCTTTGCAACCCCATGGACTGTTGTTTACCAGGCTCCTCTGTCCGTGGGATTTTCTGGGCAAGAATACTGGAATGGGTCGCCATTTCCTTCTCCAGAGGATCTTCCTGACCCAGGGATCGAACCCAGGTCTTCCACATTGTAGGCAGACACTTTACCATCTGAGCCATCAGGGAGGTCTGGCACATAGGAGATCTACAAATGTGTTGAGTGAACCATAGCGACTAACTGCTGTCGGCATTTCAGGACTCCTGTTCTAGGAAACAGCTGGGGAGGTGGATGTCCTGCCCAGAGACACACAGCCAGGGAAAGGCTGACTGCGGCGTCTGCGCCTCCGGCCCTGGGCCTGGCTGAGGCCGAGCTGATGCAAGCTGTGTGGGGTGGTCTCAGCCTTGAGGGTCCCACTGCCCCTCCCCTTGACTGAACTCCCCATGGGGTTACTAAGTAAGCATCCTTACTCAGCACCCCCTCTTCTGTATAGGGAGAACCCCTAGGCTAAGGAGCTCTGCCCTAGTTACAGCCTGGGGGAAGAAGCTGTACTTGGCTGTGGTGGGCTTGTGCTGAACTTTCTCATGCTCCAGAATATAGAAGTCAGAGACGCTTGGCTTCGGGCAGGGGTGGTGGAGTGGCTGGCAGACAGGGAGGGCCTGGCAGAGAGATGAAGCTCACACAAAGCAGCTATTTTGACAGTGTCTTGAAGACCCACCTTCTGAGGCTAAGGAAATCCACCCCACCCATTTTACCACAGGTTCCTGGCTTGCTCCCATCCCCTCTTTCCCTGAAGATTATAGCCAAGCTCAGCTTTAGAATGTGGCTTTCTAATCCTTGTAGTATGCATCTGCTTTGTAAACACTCATGCAGCCAGTTCAGGTGTGGCCGTGGCCATGGCCTTGCCCGACCTTCTCCTGGGTTGCTGCTGGCATCTCTCCCAAAGGCTGGGGCACCTGCCTAGACCCCAACGCGGTGCTGAGGTCTCCAGGAGGGTCCCGCTGGTGTGACCCCAGATGGATGCATCCTCTCCCCTTCTCTTCGTCTCTGCTCTGCCGCCACACCCCAAGCATGCCACGTTCGGTCACACCCCTGGCCTTTCCTTTGCACACCCTGTTCCCGCTTCCTGGAACGCCCGCTCTGCTCTCCCCCACCCACTGAACTGCTCCTCATTCTTCAGGAGCCAGACCTAGTGCTGGTCTCTCCAGGAGGTCTTCCCGCTTCCTGCCCCTTCACGTGTGGATGTGTGTGTGCACACGTGCATACTCACACACACAGATATTCTGAACACAGACATATGCATTTATTTTCCATATACACACACACAACATGCACACATGAATTACATATACATCCGTAATTCCCATCCCCTCCACAGGTACACACACCATAGTCCCTTCCAAATAGATCCACTTGCACATGTGCAGACATATTCCCCTCCCCAGGTACACACACCATGCTGCTGCTGCTAAGTCGCTTCAGTCGTGTCTGACTCTGTGCGGCCCCATAGACAGAAGCCCACTGGGCTCCCCCATCCCTGGGATTCTCCAGGCAAGAATACTGGAGTGGGTTGCCATTTCCTTCTCCAATGCATGAAAGTGAAAAGTGAAAGGGAAGTCGCTCAGTCATGTCCGACTCTTAGCGACCCCATGGACTGCAGCCTACCAGGCTCCTCCATCCATGGGATTTTCCAGGCAAGAGTACTGGAGTCGGGTCCATTGCCTTCTCCGACACACACCATAGTCCCTTCCAAATAGACCCACTTGCACATGTGCAGACATATTCCATGTCCCACGCATGCTCACACACCCTCCTGCCCTCTGTGCCCACTCTGCTGACACAGCCCCCAGCCACCCCCTTCCTTATGCCTCAGATCGCTGGGCACAGGTGTCTTTTAGCAGGTCCTGCACTGGACCGTGGTGGGTCATTCCTTGTTCCTCAACCTGGGCCAGAAGTCCTGCCTGAGTCCCACTTCCTAACAAGGTGGCTGGCACACAAGAGGACTGAAAAGCAACTGGGAAGTGGGGACTGAATCAAAGTGAACTCATGAAGAAAGGGCGGGGTGGAGATGAACCCTAAAAAGGATTCCAAGAGCATTCAGCCCGGGGCCTCAGTAGAGCTGAGGCAGACAAGGGTATCTTTACTTTGAAAATCAAAAATAAATAAGCACAGAAGAAGCAAAGCGACGCAGCATCTCCCCAGGTGAGTCTCACGTGCACCTCTGGGTGAGAAGCCCCGGTCAAGGCCAGCAGCCCTCTCGTTCTCAGAGTTGGGTCGTGGTGGCCGTAGTTCACACAGCTGGGTCAGGAACCATGCCCTGGTTCCTATACACCCTGTAATACATAGGCAGCGCCCCTCCACCACGCCAAGAAAGAACTATTCAACCTAAAATGTCAACTGTGCCCCCTTGAGAAATACTGGTGGAGAGAAAGAAAAGAACATGGGTTTTTGGAAGCAGTGTGAATCCCATCTGCCCCTTCCTGCCCACGTGATCTGGGACAAGTCATTTCCCTGCTGCCTCTGAACCTCAGTTTTCTTACTTGCAAAAGGAGATATTTATGCCTATGTCACGTGGTTATCATGAGGATCAAATATACCCAAAGCGGGAATTCCCTGGTGGTTCAGAGACTAACACTGTGCTCTCACTGCTGAGGACCGGAGTCTGATCCCTGGTCAGGGAACTAAGATCCTACAAGCCACGGGGTGCAGCCAAAACAAAAACTTTTTTTACACAAAGATCTACCTAGCTGAGTCACCGGGCACGTGGAAGGTGCGTGTTAACAATGGCTTCACTTTGCCCTGAAGCCTTCCAGAGCTAGACTTCTGAAGCCAGGCATTTTCCTCTGCCACGCCTTTAGCACATCTTCCTCCTAGTATCGCCCTGGTCTCTTGGTTTCAGAAGTGTCCTTGTTCTGTCACTGGCCTTCTTCTCTTATCTTTGAACTGTGTCCATGTAAGCTGGAGTTTTGAGCCCTTCATCTTCAGTCCCCCACCTTGAATATATATAAATAAATAAATAAATAAATAAATATATATCTGCTTGAGTGCCTGTGTTAGCTCTGGATGGGTAAAGCATTCCTTGAACGCAGGGCATGGAGTGTGTGTGTGTGTGTGTGTGTGTGTTTGTGCACATGTGCCTACATGTTCACGTGCATCTGTACACTTTCCTAACTTCTCTGATATGATTTTCAGAAAGGAGATGGTATGGGAATCCCTGATTTGGAGGTGTGGCATTTTCATTTCTAAAAGCATGAAAATTCACATCCTTCCATGGTAGCTCAACTGGTAAAGAATCTGCCTGTAATGCCTGAGACCCTGGTTTGATTCCTGGGTCCAGAAGATCCCCTGGAGAAGGGATAGGCTCCCCACTCCAGCATTCTTGGGCTCCTGGTGGCTCAGATGGTAAAGAATGCACCTGCAATGCAGGAGACCTGGGTTCGATACCTGGGTTGGGAAGATCCTCTGGAGAAGGAAATGGCAACCCACTCCAGTGTTTTGGCCTGGAGAATTCCACGGACAGAGAAGCCTGGCAGGCTACAGTCCATTGGGTTGCAAAGAGTCGAGCAAGACTGAGTGACTTTCACTTTCACTTTCAAGTATACTCATGACATAAAAATAAGAAGACCCAATAATAAAGCAGTGCCCATGACAGAAAGTGATACTCTCCATCTTCTCCCATTCTTGCTGTAACCAACATTTAGAGGAGACTGTCATCCTTGTTTGGACAGAAGAGTGTCAAAGAACTCTAGAAGGGGACTGGAGGGCCCCTTACCCTTCCTGAGCTTCTCTGGACCTTGATATGCCCCATCTCAAATATTTTGTCTAAAACATATTTGTTTAAAAATAATAAACTTGCCTTTTGGTATTATAGAGGAGCAGAATTTGACACCTTAAAATGTGTTTCTTAGTCATATTAATTATTTTAAGCTGATTATTTTCTGAGAAATAGGATATAGGGAAAGGACTTGGAAAATAAAGTAGGTCCTTTTGTAACTAACAGTTACCTTTGCAAGAGAAATCCCCACTTTTAAGTGTGTTTCCCTCTCTTACTCTCAAAGGTCACCTTTATAAGATCACCAAAATACTGATTCAAAACACTGGGAAGGCTCTTCCCAGTGGAGCCTTTCGGGAGCTTCAGCCTTGATGCTTTTGCCTGCATTTACTTCCATCTGCCATCCACTGCCTCAGGTCTTGTTCCAAAATGCAGTTCAGATTATGTCACTCCCTTCCTCAAAAGCTTCCCTGGTGGCTCAGACAGTAAAGAATCTGCCTGCAATGCACGAGACCCCAGTTTGATCCCTGGACTGGGAAGATGCCATGGAGAAGACACTCCAGGATTCCCGCCTGGAGAATTCCAGACAGAGGAGCCTGCTGGGCTACAGTCCACAGGGCCGAAAAGTGCCAGACACGACTGAATGACTAACACTTTTCCTCAAAAGCTATCAGCAACTTCCCATGATCTCTAGCAGAAAGTTTGAAACTCTATGTTATGCCCTTTCAGGCCCTCCACCAACTTCCCTGGCCTTTACTCCCACTGCAAGCTCACTCTCAACATGCTTCACCCTATGTCCCAGCCACTCCAGTGTGTTCTGTCTTCCTTTTTTTTTTTTTTTTTTTGCTTTTGCTGCTTCTTTCACCTGGATTACCTTTTTTGCTTTTGTTTTTGCTATTTTCTTCATCTGGACTACCCTTTCTTTCCCATTTCCCCCTCTCTAAAATTTACTCAGGGCCTTCCTTGGTGGTTCAGATGATAAAGACTTTGCCTACAATGCAGGAGACCTGGTTTGATCCCGAGTCAGGAAGATCTCCTGGAGAAGGGAATGGCAACCCACTCTAGTATTCTTGCCTCGAGACTTCCATGGACGGAGGGGCCTGGCAGGCTACAGTCCCTGGGGTCGCAAAGACTCAGACATGACTGAGCAACTAACACTGGGCTTCCCTGGTGGCGCTAGTGGTAGAGACCCTTCCTGCCAATCCAAGGGTCGTAAGAGATGCAGATTTGATCCCTGGGTCGGGAAGATCCCCTGGAGAAGAAAACGGCAACCCACTCCAGTATTCCTGCCTGGAGAATCCCATGGACAGAGGAGCCTGGTGGGCAACAACCTGTGGGGTTGTTGAGTTGTACACAACTGAAGCAACTTAACACACAAAATTTACTCATCCTTTAAGACACCCCTCAGACACTTCTCCCCTCCCAGAACCTCCTATTTGAAGTTCTCCCCTCCCTATAATATAGCCAAGTGCTAGAGTTGACTGGATACACATTTTTCTTCTCCAGGACTGAAAGCGTCTGAAATTCAGGGACTGTGTCATTAATCATTGTAGTCGATCTCCTTCCCCCTTTCCTGCATCCAAGTGCTTGGCACAGATTAGGAGTTAAATAAATCATGGAATTGAAGGGTTTTCTACAAGCTCTTATAGGAACTGCTGACACTGATAGGTGGGGAGTGGGGCTTGATGACTGCTGGAAATCCTCCCCAGCCAGGCAAATAGCGGGAGAAAACCCAGGAAAAACTCTAAGAATTGTTGAAACATGTATTCCAGTGGTTGGGAACCCACTCCAGCCGATGCTGCACTATTTTCCCTTCTGTAAGAGCCAAGCAGCCTCTTCCCTTTCTAGCCCCCTCCCACTTCTCTCCAGCTCCCATCTCTGCTGCTCTCCAGGGGAAATTTATGTCTGTAACGGTGGAATGATTAGCTCCCAATCCTGGTATGCATTAACCTCGAATTGATGGTGTCAGCTAATGAGAGAGAGGGAGCAGGAGGGCTCAGGCATTATGGCGCCTCTAACTGCAATCCTTTCCTAGCGCCTGGCTTGAACTAAGCCACAGCTAATCTACTCCCAAGCCCTTGCACGTTCTCTCACTCCGAACTAGGAAAGATCGTTATAGGTTTTTCATACTCTATGACATCCGTAATCTCCATTTTAGTCAACTCTTTCTCCCCTATCCCAAATAAAGTTAACAATCTATTTCTTCCCACAAAGATTTCCTTACCTGTGGACTTATTTTCGCCCTGGCAAATGGGAGGCATAAGGCATAGCCATCAGTTATTAACTGTGACTCTGGATGAGTCGCCTAGCTTAGTCTGTTTTCTTATCTGTGAAATGGAGGTAGTTATGGTATCTACCTCCAGGGTTGCTGAATGGATCCACTGGTTTGACATATGTAGATACTCAAGCACAGGGCTGTGCTTAACTGCTGTTAAGTAGTCACGATTATTGCTTGGTCCACCTGAGCACTGGCAGCCCGTGCCCTCTCCGGGCCTCAGCATCCTTTTCTCTAAAATTGGGGCTGAGCCTAGAAGGGTGGGATGGGGGAGCGGTGGGAGGAGGCTCAAGACAGTGGGGGTGTATGTGTACATATAGCTGACTCACGCTGCTATACAGCAGAATCTAACACAACGTTATGAAGCAATTATACTCAAACTTAAAAATAAAGAAGTAAAATAAAGAATGTAAAGAGAATTATAATAAGACAAGAGTTAAGAAAAAAATAAAGCAGGGGCTCAGACTCAGCCATCTATAGCTCTCAAGTGGAACACTAAGATGGGAGTTTTTTGTTTTTTTTTTTTAACTTTTTATTTTGTATTGGGGTAAAGCCAATTAACAAACAATGTTGTGATAGTTTCAGGTGAATAGCGAAGGGTCTCAGCCATACATATACATGTATCTGTTCTCCCCCAGACTCCCCTCCCATCCGGGCTGCCATGTAACACTGAGCAGAGTTCCCAGCAGGTCCTTGTTGGTCCATTGTAAATACAGAAGTGTGTACATGCAGATCCCAAACTCCCCAACTACCCCTTCCCCTCGTCCTTCTCCTGATGCTGTAAGTTCATTCTCTGAGTCTCTGAGTCTGTTTCTGTTTTGTATGAGTTCATCTGTATCATTTCTTTTCAGATGACACATACAAGCATGTCATGTATGCCAAGCATTCTCCTCTCTGTCTGACCTGCTTCACTCAGTGTGACAATCTCTATGTTGAGATGGAGTAGTTCTTTGGTCTCCTCATCACTCTATGTATATATCAATCTGGCTGCTGTTTCTTATTGCTGAAAGTCTTGCTCAATTTGCTCCACTCACCAGTGTACAAGATTGCTCTAACAGTAATCATAATCGTTCTAGGAGCACGGCTGCAGAGAAGGGACTTCCTTAATTAGAGCTGCTCCCTGCCATCCGGAGAAGTCACTGCACTTCATCAGCTGCTTCCTCAGATGGTCCTCATCTCCAGCAACCAACGATGTCAGTTCACTTAGTGATTCTTGTATCTGCATAGTATTTTGGAGAGTTTTCCATCGCAGTGGGTCTCAATTCGTCCTCTCAAATAATCCCACGGGTAGCTGGAGTAAATATCTATCAATCCCATTTTATACATGGCAATACTTATTCGTTTGTGAATATTTGTGGAACATTTGTACAGCTGCCCCGGCTCAGATGACTGGTGTGTGTGGCTGAGGTGTTGTGGCTCTCAGTGGCATCTGGGTCTCAGGCCTCCCTGTGCTGGGTCCAGTGTGCCCTGCCCTGCCACACCCCTCCGCTGGAGGCGGCCCCAGTCACGACCCTGGTTCCTGGTCCTGAGGCCCTCGCTCGACGATCACCTCCAAGAGAGGCCATCAGCCCGGGCAGCCCCTTGGTGTCGTTTGCTGAGCTCGCCGTTCCCTGGTGAACTGCTACTCGCTCTCTAGGCTCCAGCTCCTCCCCTGTGGCCCCTCCCTCACTGCCTTTCTTTGCTCCTCCCAGCAAGGTACTTTAGATTCATCTCCATGACCACGCTTATCACTAGTGTGATGACTTACGTACACTCCTGCATGTCTGTACCTGCACACCCCCACCCCTGCATACATCCCCACCATATACAATGCTACCAACTGGAAGACTCAGGAGGTTGAGGGCCCATTCTCTCATTCCTGAGTCTCGAGAGTCAAGCCCAGCATCAGCAAAGGCTCAGCAAATGTTTGTTGAATGGATGGAGTAATTCTGAATGGGTCATTCCCTCTCTGAGTAATATTGGTACCTTACATCCTCTGGGTGTAGTTGGGTAAGGCAGGGGAGAAGACGGGGAGATGGTGAGGGGAGAGAGTTACTAAAGATGGAAGCAGAATACCAGGCCTGGTACCTCTGTGCTTCCTGGGGTAGATTGTTTTAATATGAGATGTGTCTCGTTTATAGATGTCCAGTAGCCATTGTGGATAAATACCCCTCCCAATTTGCTGCCATGTCCTTTCCTCCCAACAGATCCTGGGTCAGGAAATTAGAAAGACACAAAGCAACGCGTCAACTTGCTTAGCAGAAATGAAAGGGGATTTCTGATGGTCTCTCAAGTGCTGGGCTTCCTTGTTACTAGGTAATATCATCACCATTTGACAGGTATAGCCAACATCAGACGTAGATCCCAGGCCAAGGTGAGATTTGACCTAAGACCTCCCAGGACCAGGAGCACTAAATATCTCCAGGCTTCGCTGGGGACCGGAGACAAGGGTCTTAGATGGAAACCTAACAGGCTGGGAGGTGGGAAAGGGAAAGACCTGGAGAAAGTGATGTCGACTCTGGGAAGTGATTGATGCCGCCACAGGAGGACTCTGCCTCACGTCTATCTGGTCTTATCTGGTATTATCTGTCCACCTGGTATTATCTTACTTGTAAAGAGCTACTGAGCTCAAGAAAGTGGCCAGGAGTAGGGGACAGTAAGGTCACGCATCTCTCCTGAAGGGACCCCCACAGAGGGGCAGATGGAAGGCTGTAGCGTTGTTTGAAGGGACCCTGAAGGAAGAGCTCCAAAGCTCCGTGAGGGAGAGGGCTGGGTCTGCGTGTCTGCCCTCATGCGTGTGAACTGGGGATGTATGAGCTGTGTGTGTGTGTGTGTGTGTGCCAATGTGTGGACTCTCAGGAGCATAAACTGAGCCTTGTTCGGTGTGCTTCTCTGGGTTCCTGGCATCACCCTGTGCCATCTGCAGTGAATCTTCCTCTACCTCAGTTGGCTCCTGCTCCAAAGGACCATCTGGGCCACGTCCCCCTCACCCTGCAGGAGCCCCTGTTTGACCAGCTCTTGAGCAAGATCTGTCAAGAAAGTGTAGATGAATTCTATTTTCTCAAGAGTCACATTGACTGGAGAACCCTCTCCGGCTTTCAGGCAAGTGCCTGGACTATGGGCTGGCAAATTGCCATGGGGTGGGGACAGTCGGTTGAGCACACAGAGTGCCAGCTCCTTCCTTCACCTCCTTTGTGTTCAGCACCCAGGTGGGGCTCAGGCTGAGCTTTGGGGCAATCAAATGACCCACCAGTCCAGTCCCCTTTCCCCAGCCTCCCCCGGAGCTCTGGAACTAAGCCTGGAGTCTAAGTGGTTTCCTGCCTGTGTATTGGCCCACTGAGGAAGTACTGGCCTCATCCCTTACTCACACCCCACCGTGACTTCCTTGTCCCTTCTGCCTAATGGAATAATAGTGTGTGCGGGACTCTTCATAGACTATGAACTCTTCGTAGATTGTGAACCATTTCATCCAGCAGCTAATTTACAGGCCAGGGAAAATATTGTTTGAATTATCTGTTGTTTATTCATTCACTGACTCAGTGAACATTTATTATACCAACTCTGGGCTAAGCGCTGGGGAAATAAAAATGTATAAGACATAGCCTGTCCCTTGAAGGGTTCATGGTCAGCTGGAGGAAAGTTGTAAACAAGCAACCCATTATGCAGTACAGGGAGCAAGGAGAGTGGCATTATAGAGAAAGGAGCCAATGAGGTGGGGGAAGAGAAGAGAGAGGATGGGACCACTTGTGGGCTGAAAACTTCACCAAGGAGGTGACAACTGAAACAGTTCTTGAAGGATGGGTGTCTGTTAGTTAAAGTGAAGTCACTCAGTCGTGTCCGACTCTTTGCGACCCCGTGAACTGTACCCACCAGGCTCCTCCGTCCTTGGGATTCTCCAGGCAAGAATACTGGAGTGGGTTGCCAGTGAAAAAATAAGGACAGGGTCCTTCTGGGCAGAAGAAACAGAGTGTGTGAAAGGCTAGAGTGGGAGAGCGTGTCCCAGGAAGACACCAGGAGAGGGGAGTGTCACGTGATGGGCCTGGCACCCATCTGGAGAAGTCAAGATGTTTGCTTTTATCAGACAATGAGGAGCCAGCAGAGGATGAGCCAGAGAGCCGCCTGCTTGCGATACATGGTGTGAGAATATGCTAAGTAGGTTAGAGGAGCTCCCCAGCGCTGAGGTCATGTGGTTGGTGCCCAAAGAGGTGGTAAGATTTGAGTGGGGAAAACCTCTCTGCTGGGAATGGCTTCCCACCTCATTAACTCTGCAGATCTGGCAGGAAAGAGTAGACAAACTCCAGTCCCTACAGCTGGAACATGCAGCTATGCTGGAAATACATCTTGTCCA
Source organism: Aepyceros melampus (assembly GCA_006408695.1). Classification (NCBI taxonomy): domain Eukaryota; kingdom Metazoa; phylum Chordata; class Mammalia; order Artiodactyla; family Bovidae; genus Aepyceros; species Aepyceros melampus. Next base: position 44,768 of record SJXQ01007921.1, on the reverse strand, counting down.
TGAAGCACAACGTGTATGAGTAACAGGAACAGATCCTTCTTTCTCCAGCCAACACGGAAATGCAGATGTTTACTCATACAAATTTGTATGTTTACTCATACAAAATTAGGAAAAGTCCTAATACCTTTTCACTGGATATTGTTTTTCCAGTGAGTTTGGGGACTAAACACCCTCCTCCTCTTCCTTTTACTTTTCTAACGAACAAAAACCTTCCTTTGTTTGAAAGGTTGGAAAGCCAAGACCCTGAAAATGTAAGTGAATCCCTCCAGATTCCATGGTGTTCAATGGCAGTGTTTACACTCATGAAGATGGGGGTGGGGCTTGTGACTCGTGAGTATGAAATGGCCCGTCTATGAAGTCCTCAGGATGCACTGATGCAATTGCCCAGGAATTTTTTTTTTTTTTGAAACAAAGAAACAACCACCCTTTATCTTCCACTTGAATTATCTGGATTCCCAAGGCCAGAGGCTATTGCCACCCCTGTTTCCCTAGCTTCTGCAAGATTGGTCTTCACATCCCAGGTGGAGATAACCAGACAGGGGAGAAGTGAAGAAAACATCTCCCTTCCTGACTACTGCCTTCACTCCAAAGAGTTAGATGAGGCAGTCTTCTGTTTTTATTTATTTAATTAATTAGTTTGAAGCAGACCATTTTAAAGTCTTCACTGAATTTGTTACTATACTGCTTCTGTTTTTTTATGCATTCGTTTTTTGGCCACGTGGACTTTCCAGGTGGCACAGTGGTAAAGAATCCGCTTGCCAATACAGGAGACACTAGAAATGCAGGTTCGATCCTTGGATGGGGAAGATCCTCTGGAGGAGGGTAGGGCAGCCCACTCCGGTATTCCTACCTGGGAAATCCCATGGACAAAGGAGCCTGGCAGGTCACAGTGCATGGGGTCTTGAAGAGTGGGACACGACAGAGTGACTGACACACGCTTGGCCACGAAGCATGAAGCACGGGGGATCTCGATTCCTCGACCAGGGATCGTGCCCACATTCCGTGCACTGGAAGCCAGGCTTCATCACCGGACCTCCAGGGAAGTCCTGGGGCAGGGTTTTCAGCTCGGAGCATCTTTGCAGGGCTGTCAGTGGAGGGCAACATTATGAATAGTATAGCCCTCTCTGCTGCCCTTCATGCTGGAGAAGTTCGCAGTGCAGGGAAGTAGTCCCCTTGCCCCTCACTCCTACGATGCCTTCCTCGGGTTTGAGCCTGCTCTCAGTGTGAATCTTTTGCTACTGTTGTGGGGGCATTTCTGCAGCTGTGTATTATATTTTAAGACATTAAGAAGTGTGAATTAAAAATTTTCTCTTTCATTCCTATATAGGGTAACCAGATTTGGCAAATAAAAATAAAAATATAGGACATCCAGTTATATTTGAATTCCAGGTAAACAAAGAATACTTTAAAAAATATGTGTGTTCCAAATATTGCATTATTTGGTGCTGATCTGAAATTTTAATTTAACTGGGCATCCTGTATTTTATGTGGCAGCTCTACTCTCTCCACAAGGAAAATGGCTCAATATCTGTTTTCTCTGACCAGAGCAATTGTTTACACTGTTTTTGCCATGATGATTTGCTTTGAGCTTGTTAAAATAATTGGTCAAAATATACATGTGCCTGGGGAGTTCAGATGTCTGCATTTCCAGAAGAGTGTAGGAAATTGAATCCAAATATTGATATTTCTGATGATTAATCATTAGCAGTGTTTGTGCCTGATGCAAGCTCTTCCTTTTGACTGAACTGACAGATGAGTGAAAAAGATAGCCAGTCACTTGCTTCTACCTAAGCCCGTATCATTAAGCATCTTCACATTTCAATGGGTTGCTTTAATGCTTACAGCTATTGTAGTTAGTGTGCAATTAAGACGCGGAAAATACCTCCTTGAGGCTAGAGGCCGTCTGGCTCTGTAAATAGTACCTGTACGGACCAAGCCAATAAACTGTGCACCTGAGGGACAAGCTGTGCATCAACCCCCTACCCCACCCGCCACTGACCCCAGTAATGTAGAACTAAGGTAGTCCTTTAAGAGTTACAGAATAAAATCCATAGGATGTGAATGAAAGAAGTCATCTCTAGACATTATAGGGGTTTTTGCCAGCATTTTCCCAGAGTCTTTTAATCTTATTGTATAAATTCCCATAGCTGGGTAGGCACACATCTGGAGTTAAGGGAGGAGGGGCATCTAAAGGTGGATAATCTCCCATTAAATACTACTTTTTGGAGAAAAAAGGGGCTTCCCTGATGGCTCAGCAGGTCAAGAATCCACCTGCAATGCAGGAGACATGGGTTTGATCCCTGGGCTGGGAAGATCCCCTGGGGGAGGAAGTGGCAACCCACTCCAGTATTCTGGCCTGGAAAATTCTGTGGACAGAGGAGCCTGGCGGGCTACAGTCCACAGGGTCGCAGAGTTGGACACGAGTGAGCGCCTAAGCACTCACACACAGAGGAAAGAAGACAAGTCTCCCTAGGGTGAACCGCAGCGAGTGGAAGCTATGTGGAGTGCTGCTGTATAGAACGCAGTGTTCTTGTGTCCCCTGAGCTGTGGAGTTAGCACTTCAGTCTGTCTGCCAGCTATGTGGGAACAGGCCCCAAAGCCTCTGTAGTCAGCAGCAATTCACTGCTGGCTTCCCTTGGCAAAATGCCGACTGGCTAACCTTTCTGCATTGCATAGAGAAGGTGAGTGCATGCTCAGTTGCTCAGTCATGGCCGACTCTTCACGACCTTTGGACTTAGCCCTCCAGGCTCTTCTGTCCAGAAGATTTCCAGGCAAGGATACTGCAGTGGGCTGCCGTTTCCTCCTCTAGGGGATCTTCCCGACTCAGGGATTGAACCCACGTCTCCTGTGTCTCCTGCATTGACAGGCAGATTCTTTACTGCTGAGTCATCAGGAAAACCCAGCGAAAAGCTGTTCGACATTGCAAGTGCATATACAGGAGATACACTTCTGTCATATCCTCTACATTTTATACAGCGTGTGTGATGAAACTGTATACAGAGGCAGAGGTTCTGCTCGCAGGCGAAGGCTGACTGCTGCATCAAATTCCATTGCTGTCGATTCTGGAGGCTGTGTTTGCCATGAAGACCCTGAGCCAAAAGAAATGATTAGAGTGGCATTTTAGGTTCCTCTCCTTTTGGGTTCTATTCTGTGTCCCACTGTTCAGGAGATTAACTTAATGTAAGAAGGAGGCAATTAAATTTAGTTTAAGAGAAGCCTATTCGTTCATTAAATAAACACTTGCAGAACACCTGCTCTGCGATGCCCTTCTGGCCTAACAAGAACAAACAGGAGAAACAGACATCTTGTTTGCTGGTTCAGTGGTGCCAGCGATGTGTGGTTTGGTGGCCTAGACCTCTGTCTTTTTGTGCACATTAGAACTATAGGTCACCACTAGGTCATGAGGACGTGGATGGAGCTGAGTACTACAGGCAGAGGACAAAGTGGGGAGGACAGGGCAAGAATGGTCTGGGAGCTGTCCAGACCTGGGCGAGGATATGAGATCCCTCCAACATTCCAATCCAAAGCCCTCAGACAGAGTATTTGGGTCTAATTATCTATGTCGAATGGCTTTAGCCAGGCTGGCAAGGTAAGTGGTTAAAATATGGATATGACGGCAGGGGCTCAGAAAGCCATAGGACTGGAAGGGAGAGGGTTGAGTAAGGCTGCCAGGGTGCCATTTTTCTGTTCATCTCTTCATTCACTCATTAATTCACTCAGCAAACATTTATGAGTATCTGTTCTGCAAAACTCAAAGAGAAATAAAGCTGACTACGTACCCTCAAGGAGCTTAGCACCTTGTGGGAAAGAAAGGCAAGTGACAGTGATTAGAAAGACTAACTGAAAAAAAGAGAGATACTAGCTAAACCTTGCTATGTAAAATCTTTAAGGGCCAATTCCCAACTTCCTCAGGGTGACAGAAAGAGAGCCAGGTGTCACTCGTGCATGCTGTGGATGGCAGTACAGGAGAGGAACTCTGAGCTTAGAGAGCCCATTGCTTTTATAGTGGATAGTAAGCCTACCTACCTTTTACTTTGAAGGGGGATGCTATCTACCTTCTGAGTCCACTTGCTATATAAACGTTCTTGAAAAGATAACCTATAGTCAAGATAGTGTCTCCATTCACAAGATGTGCAGAAACACGAGAGACTCCGGAAAACTGTTTTCTCAAAATAAACAGGGTCACCAGCAGGAGTGGGAAGGGGGTGTGGTGTAATCAGACACTCTCCTATTGGCCAATGGTAAAGGCTTTTCTTTATGAGGAACATGTGGCTTCCCCCTATGAGCATCTCAGAGCAGATATCTGAAGAGGAAGGCAGCCTCTGAAGGAAGGAAGGAAATTAAAATCTGAGGACCTCCTGTATCTCAGGCTCTGCAGTCAATATTTCTACAACTTCCATTTCACTTTGTTTCATAATAAACTTTCTTTTTTATTGTGGTAAAATTCACATCACGTAAAATTTACCACTGTAATCATTTAAAAGTGTACAACTCAGTGTCATCAAGTCGTTCACCAAGTCATGCAACCACCACCACTGTCTAATCCCAGACATTAGCATCAGCCCAACAGAAACCCCAGACCTAGGAAGCAGCCACTCCCCATTCCTCCCTGCTGCTCAGGCTCTGGAACCACTAATCTGCTTTCTGCCTCTATAGGTCTGCCCACTCTCTATATTCATAACAACCCCCCCCTTTTTTAAAGACTTTCTTTGGATGTGGACCATTTTTTTAAAGTCTTTATTGAATTTTTTACAATATTGCTTCTGTTTTCTGTTTAGGTTTTTTGGCTTCGAGGCATGTGGGAGTCTTAGCTCCCCAACCAGGGGTCAAACCCACATCCCTGTACTGGAAGGCAAAGTCTTAACCGCTGGACCAGCAGGGAAATCCCCATATCAACCTTTTGGTATAAGTATTGTCATTCCCATTTTACAGATGAGGAAGCCATAGCTCAGAGAGAGAGGTTCACGTCCCGCCCAAGGTCGCAGAGCTGGTGGGTGAGGAATGTCACGGACTCTGCGCTGAGCCCTCCGGGTAGCAGAGCATGGTCAGGCACTCACGTGGCCTTTGAACTTGGCTTAGAAAGGCTCTCAGGAGCATGCCCCCAGTTAGTGCGTCCAGCGTGTGGAGCAGAGCAGAGGAAGGGGAGCAGCAATCCTGTGCACCAGGCCTGGATCAGAAGGCAGACAGGAAGGCGAGGAGCTCCAGGTGGAGGAAGCGTCCAAGGTCCAAGCATCGGCCAATGGAGCCAGAGCCCCTGCGGAGCGAGGCTCTCTCTCGGTTAGGTGGCATCTGGTGGTGGGGGCAGGACCCTGATTCTGGAAGCGCTTGCAGCACAGAAGCCTGTGGCTCCCTTAGTCCAGCTGTAACATCTCTGTTTATTTGAGTGAGCCTGACGAGAAAGCGCCCGAGGAAGTCAGCCGACTCAGGTTTCATTTTCTCCAGGGAAACCCAGACCTGTCTTTGGGTGAGAGTCTCTCTTGGCAGCTGCCAACGCCCTGCACTGCCCCGGGGGTGCTGAGTGACTGAAGGGGAGTTCACGAGCGGCCTCTGGTCGGAGCAGCTGCCGCGTGAGGTCCCCCTGGCTGTGTGAGCCTTTTGTCTGTCTCCTGGGAACCCGTGAGAAGCTGGGTCAGGGCCCCACACGCCTACGCAGCCGTCTCCTTCAGCCTCATGCAGTCACTTTCTGGGCCTTCCCCCAAGCCCTGGGACTCAGGGAGCCCCTTTCCTTGCTTGGGGGAGTATGGTAGGTGATCGGTATGTTCCTTCTCAGATTCCCGAAACTCAATAAGCTCATGGTCTCTGCCTCTGGGGAATGTTGGCGTCCTGCCTCCCCAGCACTGGCGGCAGCATTGGGTGGGGGAAGGGGGGGTTCTTTGGGCGGTCCCGGCTCACCCTCTCCTCTTGAGGATCTCTCTCAGAAGGATATGCACCCCTCAGCTCTGACCCGAGGGTCTTCAGAAGGGTTATGTATTCAGCAAAACGAGCCTTTCCAGATGGGCTGAGCTGCAGCAGCTGTCACGTAGGGCCTCCGCCAGCCCCTGCGGGCCTGTGGGATGCAACCGTCGCTGCATCTGGCTATGTCTGACTCCAGTCAGATGAGCTGGGACGTGAGGTGGGTGCCTTCCTCCTGGCAGGGAGCTGGGCGAGCCTGTTCTATGGGTTAGGGTGATGACCCTACGGGTGAGTGGGAAAAGGGGGATGCCCTAGAAGATGTCTGAGTGCCCACAAAGCTGGATTCTGTAGCAAATGCCCTATTCTTACTCGGCAGAGTGGACATGGAATCAGGACTCACTGGGCTTCATCCAGCTTTGCCACACGTGGCCAGGTGGACTTGGGCGAATCCCTTTGCATCAGTGAGGTTTGCTCCCTCCTTTTACAAAGTAGGTAATACCCACCTCACTGAGGCGTTGTGAGGCTTAAATGAAAATGCGTGTGAGATACCTGATAGATGGGTAATAAATGTAAGTTTATTCAAGTCTGGTTATTGGAGACTTTGACTTTCCATGTAGCATTCAAATATCCTAAGAGAATGAGTGGATTTGCTCATGGCCCCTTATCTTTTGGCTTCAAAGCCTGCCTTAGCCATTTCTGGGACATTTTTCTGACCAGTCATCCTGGCCCCAGCCTCTGTCTGACTCAGGAAGGGATTCTAGTCCCTTCCAGTCCCTTCCGTTTCTGTGCAACTCTGTAAATTAAAGGCTGCAAGCTGCGTTTCTAGCTGTTGAGTGAGGAAGTCCCTGTGAGACCCCCACTCTCTCTGCTTAGCTCCTTTGGTTTAGAGTGATCGAGGCTGCGTGTGTGATTCCTGCTGTCCTCTGGCATGGGAGGCAGAGAGAAAGATGGCTACGTATGCTTTGGAGCTGGACGGCTTGGGGTGAAATGCCGGCTCCATTGCCACTTGGGCCAGTATCTTCATCTCTGTCTGCCTTAATCTCACCTTTTCAAAGAGGTAAACATGATCGTCTTACATGCATATGTCAGGGCTATTGGGCAGATGAGAGGAGCCAACACACAGACACGTAGGACAAAACATGGAAGAAGGAAGGACGTCATAGCTTTCAGCTGTTATCAAGACCTTACGTTCTGTGCGTTTGCCTAGAAACCCCATGGGCTGTGAGCCAAGCATCCACGAGGGTCTCAGCAGCACATTCTGTTTTCTAGATCCAAGAGATGGGGTGATGGGTAGGGGGGAGGCTGAACATGAACATTTCTTGGTGCCAGCTGGGTGTCAGCCTGCATCCCACTACCTGTCCTACATTGATTCATTTACCGTGATGAGAATCCTATCAGGCAGGTGTCTGTTTTTATTGATACTTCACAGAGAAGGCAGCAGGTTCAGGGAGGTTAAACACCTCGCCCAGATATTAGCAGTGAGTCAAGGTTCAACCCTGGGTCTGTCTGAAAGGTGCATTATTCTCCCATTCTCCCTCCCCCTTTCCTGTTGGCTAAAATGGAAAGTTCCTAAACAGAGACGGGACTGTTCTTTAAGACCTATTGTGCTCTTGTTGGTTGTATTTTAAGAGCTGTCCTAAGTGACTGTGAGGCAATCTATAAAGATTAAATACAAGCTCCTCATCCCAAACTGTCCTGGGAGCTTTCAGGTCAAATTGTTAACATGCCGATGGTGGTTCTACCATCAATCTGTTCCTCTGCTGACCTGGGGATTTGATTGCCCATGGTTATCATTTACAGCACAACAAAGTCAGAAAGATTCGTGGCTGGTTCTATGACATTTGTCACTTAATGTTAACTCCCTTCCATTAAAAAGTGTTAATTTCACCACAGTAAAAAGAGGCTGCTTTCCTTCACATTACAAGCCATCTAGAACCTTCTTAAGTTTTCTGGAAACTAAAATCTTTAGAAACAGTTAACACTGGTTTTCATGAAGGGCAGTGATGCCAGCTTGGGCAGACAGAGCCTCCAGAGGTTAAGACTGTAGAAATGGGAGCTTGGGAGGCCAAGAAGTAGTCCAGGTTTTAAGTGGGAGATGCTGTTGGGGTGGGTGCTTCTAGCTGTTGGTGATGGTGGGAAGTCTAGGGAGATGCACAGACAGTCCAGGAAAGGACCTGGGTGGTGGTGTCTGCCACAGGGGGACAGTGTGGGAGGTGATTCCCAGGCAGCTCCATCAGCTTTGAAAAGAGGAGTTTTGGTTTAAACACTCAGGACAGCTGTCTGGAGCAAGCCGCTTTTGTGAATGAAGAGTCCACATTTTGGGAGTAGGGGATACAATGGAAGGCTCCCCTCTCTTGGGGAACCCAGTGGGGAAGGGCTGAGCTGACATCAAAGACTGCCCTGGAAAGGGAAGTCCTGTACCGGGTGCCACCCGGATGTCCCCTAGGTCAGGAATGCTTTCTGGATGAGAAGAGTGGAGCAGGGAAGATAACCTTCCCTTAAAGTGCGGACACTCTCCCAAAGCCCATCATGTGAATGAGAAGGCCGAAGCAAGTGGAAACGGCTTACCTTAGCCTCCCTCCGCAAACTGGCATTCGAGCCCATCTCAGTCTGTGGACCATTCATCCCAGACGACAGAAAGGGTGACTGGGCCCAACCCGACTGACCTTCGCGGCCTTCACATGCCCAGGAGCCACCTCTCTCAGAACAGAGGGGGTGACGAGGAAAGACACAGCTGGGGGTTGGGGAGCTGTGTCTGAGGCAAACAGAGGCAAACAGGTGCCTCCACACCAGGATGCTACAGCGCGAGGGACTGAAGAGGCCGCTACACCACCACTACTGCCCAAATCCAGAGAGGGGCGTGGTCAGGTTTGGGTTGGGTTGTCCAGTTTGTTGACTTAGCAGTGCAGCCAGTGTCTCTTTGATTGAAGATGTGAGCCCGCCCTTGAAGAAATTCTCTCTGACTTCCTGCAAATAAATATTTGCATCAGAGTGTGGTGGTCTCGGTGGCCCAGCAGAAACAGGCTTAAGAGGAATGACAATGGCTAAGATTACGTTTTGTTTAGCTCTGTAAGGGAACACCACAGAAAAGGCTGCTATCAGACGAAGCTGCGGGTGAAGCTGATGCTTGCAGCAAAGGCGAGAGCTGACACAAGGGTGCTCTCCTGTGCGGTTACAAAGAGCAACTCGTTACCCCCTGGCCACAACCTTGATGAAGAGGGTACAGTGACTACTTCTTATTATTGTGTTATTATTAGTTATTACAAGTTAGGGTCCTTCAAGAAGCAGAGGTCAAGAGGAGATCAGATGTGCCAGAGATCCGTGGGACTAAACGGCTATGAAGGGTAAAGGCCGGGACACTGATGTTGGGCTGGCAGCCGTAAAAAGGAGACAGGGCAGGATGACTGGGTAGGGAGAGCTTCAGACAGCAGTGCAGTTCTGAGAAACCCCCAGCCAGGCCGATGGCAGTCTCCAGGCAGAAGTCACTTTCCAGACCACCTGTCCTGCAGGAACGCGCTGAAACTAACACCCCCGCCCCGCCGCTCAGTCACTGTCTGGCACGGCCTGCAGGGTCACGTGGCCCCAGGCCCAGCAGCGGTCAGCCCTGGGCTCCTTCTCTTCTGGGGCAGAGGGGGACGAGCACACCCACACCATGGCCCCTACTCTGAACCCATAAGCAGAAGGTAAGTTCTCTTGAAGGAGGTCTGGGCAGCACATCTCCACGGCCACCACACCCTCATTTTACAGGTGAGGAAACCGAGACACAGGTTATGTCACTCGTCCACAGTCTCAGGCCCAAAAGTGGAAGAGCTGGCACCAGAAGTGGCCTGGGGTCAAAGTTCACCTCCTAACCTCTGGTCGTACTGTGGGCTGTGAGGCTATCTGTTGGGTTTCAGGGGAAGGCGCAGCTTTGGAATCAGCAGACTGGCATGCCCCTTCTTGCTCTGGCACATGCTGGCTGTGGCAGATTGCGTCTGGGGTACACAGAGTACCTGGAGCTGTGGCCGACACAGAGTTGGTGCTCGGCTCCAAGGGGCGGCCCGGGGCCACACGACACAGAGTGACAGGGAGGAGGGACACGTTCCAAACAGGAGGATGTTCGCAACAGCTCTTGGAGCTCTCCAGAGGACCTGAGAAACGACTCCCCAGGCAGTCCCCTCCTTTTGAGCAGCACCTTCAGGTCAGGCTCACCTGCAGAGCGTGGTTATCCTCCGAGCCCTCCTCCCCTCATCTCTGGTCTGATCTCAGCCTAGGGCTCTGTCTCCATGCAGAGTGTGGGGGTGTTAAGATCCAGCTTTCTGGATTATTTCCAGGAGTCCCATAAAGAATCCAGCTTGGGTCTCCAGACCATGACCAGCAGAATATGGAAGCCCTTCTGGTTGATTTCAAAGACCTGTTTCCTATTGTCCTTCCTGTCCATGCACTGAAGCCTGTGGGCAGCCTGGCGCTAGGGAAGGCCCAGCCATCAACCTGGAGAGGGGAAAGGTGCCAAGTACTGGCTCTCAGGTCAGCTCCGTATGGATGGCCATGTTGTTAAAGGGCTTTGCCTGAGTTTACTGTGTTAATCCTCAAATTTAAACTAATACTGTGAAAGGTGTTACTAGCTCCAAACGTGTTGTCAAACGTGATGCTGGTGAGGGATGTGTTCACTCAGCAGACGATTCCCAAATGTCTGATACGTGCAGGCGCTGTGTGAAGTGCCAGTACATGTGGGGAGAAGAATGTGATGTGGGCCTTTCCCTTAAGAAGCTTGAAATTCTGGGGCATTTGAACATTGCAGCAGAGGAGCAGGCGCTCAGCTGCAAAATGCTCAGAAGTGGGCGGGCCAGCCACACTCGAGGTTGAGAGATGTCTCAGAAGTGGCGACAGAACTTCCCTGTTGGCGCAGTGGATAAGAATCCGCCTGCCAACACAGAGCACAGAGATTTGATCCCTAGTCCGAGAAGATTCCACACACCAACGAGCAACTGTGGGATTGCCCGTGTGCCACAGCTACTGAGCCCGCGTGCTGCAACTACCGAATCCTGCACACTGAAAGCCTGTGCTCAGCAACTGCAATGAGACGCCCATGAACTGAAACTAGAGAGTTTCAGTTCGCCCGCCTTCACCACAACTAGAGAAAGTCCACGCAAAGCAATGAAGAGTCAGGTCAGCCAAAAAAAAGTGGCAATTATATGAGGTCTTGAAGGGTGAGCTGAGGTTTGCCCAGGGCCTAGGTAGAGAGAGAGAGAGCATTCTACAAAGAGGAACAATGCATACAGTGGCATGGATGTAGGCAACACTACAAGGAGAGCAGCCTATAGTTTGGTTTAGTTGTATATAGACTCCTGGGGAAGAAGTGTCAGCAGACAGAAGTAGGCAGTAGGTGCGGAGTAGGCCATCAGCCATGCTGTAGGCCTTGCTAAGTAGGTGAGATTTTATCATATACATTATGTGAGAGTCTTCTTATGGAACACAACAGAATTAACAATGACAGTAATTGCTATTATATAGATATAATAATTATCATAACTTTATTCTCTTTTTTATAAGTGAGTATACCAGACCTTTTTCTAAGGGCTTTGCGTGCATGCTAAGTCGCTTCAGTTGTGTCCAACTCTTTGCAACCCCATGGACTGTAGCCTGCCAGGCTCCTCTGTCCAAGTGATTCTCCAGGCAAGAACACTGGAGTGGGCTGTCATTTTCTCCTCCAGGAGATCTTCCTGACCCAGAGATCGAACCTGCGTCTCTTATGCATTGGCAGGCAGGTTTTTTACCATTAGCGTTACCTGGGCTTTACCTGAGTTAATGTGCTAATCCTTAAATTTAACACTAAGTGTTAAAGTATTACTGCAAAAAGTGTTATTAGCTCGACTTGACAGATAAGGAAACTGAGGCACAGGAAGAGAGGAGTGACTGGGTCTAAACGCAGGCTGCCTGAGCCCCGGGCACACATCTGCCCTGCTGCTTGCCTAGTGAAGAGAAGCAACATGCAGAGCCCCAGAGTGCGATCAGGACTCTGTTCCTTTCCGCGATTTCCAAGTCCTGTCCTAGCCTTGTCCCTCAGGGTTGGTTTTTACTCAGTGTTTCAGTGTCAGGCAGCCCTGAGGTGGTTCTGAGATCTTGGGATGAAAGACCCAGATTTCAGATAATTCACAGTCTTTCCATTGTTGATACTGCCTGGTTAATATCCTGTTCTCTCTGAATGTCAACTCTCACTCCCGAGAGGCGGCCTGCTGACAGCAGGAATGCTCCTGAGCTGATTGCTCCGTGAGCAGGCGCCAGGCCTGGGCCTGGGGTGGCCTCTGGAGTGAAGTGCAGCAGCATTTCCCCTCCTTCTCACCAGGGGAGACCAGGCAAGGTGTCTGTATGGACACGTGTGCTAAGTTGGTTCAGTTGTGTCTGACTCCTTGCAACCCTGTGGACTTCATCCTGCCAGGCTCCTCTGTCCTTGGAATTGTCCAGGCAAGAATATTGAAATGGGTTGTCATTTTCTCCTGCTGGGGATCTTTGCAACTCAGGGATTGAACCTGCGTCTCCTGCATTGGCAGGTGGCTTCTTTACGACTAGCACCACTTAGGAAGCCCATAAGCTGTCTACTGATTTCTAGCTAATATTTCATCTCTACTACCTTTAGGTGCACTTGAGCGCAGGCGGCGGAGGCGGCTTTTAGGCAGGAGTTCTTAACATCCCCATTCTTCAGATGAGAAAGCTGAGGCTTATGGAGGTGAAGACTTCTTGCTCAAGATCATATAGCTCATAAATGGCAGAGCTGGAATCTGAACCCAGCCTGACCGCCTGTAAAACCCACTCACTTTCCCCCACAACATTCTAATCTTGTGAGGTAAGTATTACCATCCTTGCTTTATAAATAATGAAATAGAGGCTCAGAGAGGTGTAGTCACTTATCTGAGGTCACATAGCAAGTACATACAGTAGTGGGATTGGAGCCCAAGCCTGTCTGTCTCCAAGGACTCCAGGACAGCCTTTCATCCTGGTTCAGCCTAGACTCTAAGGAGGCCAAAATCCCTGGAATTCGGGGAATCTTCCGTTCTTCAGTCCCCAATCCCCAAGCCCAGCACCCACTCCTAGCTCTGTGCATCTGCAAAAGCAAAGAGGCTCATTCTGCCTCTTCTGTCTCTCCATCCCATGACCTGATTCTGCAGCACTAGGGTGAACCCTGAACCAAAATTCAGAAGACTGGGTCAAGTCCTTATGTCACCCTCTTGACCTTGGGCAGACCACTCATTTGTAAACTGGGGTGGTGAGTGCCCAGTTGGCTTCTTAGGGGAGCTGCAGGGAGAAGCAAAGCAAGCAAGGGAGATCAGAAAAGGCTTTGAAAGCAGCCCAGGGTAGTATAGGAGTATTATCATCATTTTGCTGTTTTCTCCCCTTCTCCCCTCTTGCTTCTCTGCAGCCTCTCCCAGCAGGAAGGCGCTCTGCAGGCCTCTCTCCAGACCCACAGTTAGTGGCGCCCCTCTGGTCTGGCTTGTTGGACCACATTTCTCAGAGTTTTCCCACCCTCAGCCTCCCAGCTGTCTCTGAGGCCTCTGCCTCCTAAGGGGAAGATGACAGGGCAGATAACCCAGTTGCTGTCGTGACCAAACCCGAAAGTAAACAGGGGAAGATTTACAGAGGGCCTGTAGCTTGCCAGGCACATGAAGGGCTTAATTGTCACTGCCACCCTGAGAATTTTTCTGGTTTACTTTTGATGAACACGAGGCTAAGAGGTCACTCGCTTAGGGCATGCTGGAAAGAGAAGTCCACCTCCGGGCTGTCGTGCTCACTGGGAGGCCAGACCCTTGACTCCCTTCTACTCACCCTGCCAATGGGCAGGTCCTTCAGTACCCACGTCTGTGGCTGTCTGTCCTGGAGGCCTAACAAGCCAGGACCAACAAGTCCTGGGCTGGGAAGATGAACTTTTCCTTCTGGCTGCCCAGGATCTTTCAATCACCAAAGAAATGGAGACTGTGGGGACATCTCTACTCCTGGCCCCTTCATCCCAGCCCCACTTCAGCTTCAGAGCACCAGGTGGGCCTGAAGGAGGCAGGGGCAGAGGCCTTTGTCTGCATTCTGGCAGGGCCAGTGCCTTCAGAGGGCAGCCTCTGATGTGGGCAGGAAAGAACTGCTGTCCTTGGGGATCAAAGATGCTGCTTCCGGTGGGCAACCCCATCAACCAGCATGTGATCTTGGACAAGTCTCATCCCTTCCCTGAGCCTCGGTTTCTTGGTCTGTGAAATGGGACCATATCCTTACCTCTCGGGGCTTCCCTGATAGCTCAGCTGGTAAGGAATCCGCCTGCAATGCAGGAGACTTGGGTTCGATCCCTGGGTTGGGAAGATCCCCTGGAGAAGGGGAAGGCTACCCACTCCAGTACAGTCCATGGAGTCGCAAAGAGTCGGACACGACTGAGCGACTTTCACTCACTCACTCACTCAGCGTACCTCTGTGGCGTGGGCGGGATAAATGAGTCACCACGTCGAAGTGAAGGGAAAGCAGCGCCGGACCTGCTGCATGACGCGCAGGCCTCGGAGCAGACGTAAATGCGGGTTCCCTTCCAAGGCGGTGGCAGCGGAGCGTGACCCGGCGCCCAGCCCTGGGAGGCAGGAGGCCCTCTGCATGGCCAGGCGCTGAGGTTTGGGGTGGCGGGGCGCATCCCCCGTTCCCTCCCGGGCAGCAGCTGCGCGCCGCCTGGCTCCCGGGCCCGGCGGGGAGGCGCGGGCTGAGGGTGCCGCGGCGCGTTCAGCGGGGCGCCTGCTCCATCTAGCGGCGTCTGGAGAGCAGCACCGCCGCGCGCGCCGGCGGGCCACAGCCTCCCGGTTCCACTCCTGGGTGCGAAGGGAGTGCCGCGGAGGGCACTGCGGCCCCGTCTTCACTCTGCGTCTCCCATCGCTCACCACGTCCTCTGCGTGGTCCTGCAGGCTCTCACGCCGGTCCTACCGGGTTTTTAGTTCTTTGGTCCACTCACCCGCCAGCACTCCCCACGCTTTTGGTCGAATGCGTGAGGTCCCCGCCGATCCGCGTGGGCTTCCCGGGTGGCGCTCGTGGTAAAGAACCCGCCTGCCAATGCGGGAGACCTGAGAGACACGGGTTCAGTCCCTGAATCGGGAAGATCTCCTGGAGGAGGCCGTAGCAACCCACTCCAGTCTTCTTGCCTGGAGAATCCCATGGACACAGGAGCTTGGGGGACCATGGAGCCGTAAAGAGTCAGACGCAACTGAATTGACTTAGCACGCACACACGCACGCACCACCATCCTTCCCAGAGCGGGTCCCTCTTTGGCCTCTGGAGACACCTCTCTTCAGCTCCATTTCAGCCTGCGGCTCCATCTTCCTCAGAACCCTGTGACTCTCTGCCCCTTCCAGAGCAAGCCCCTTCTGTTGGCCTGGCATCTGAGGCCGCCCATCTCGTGGCCCAGCCTGACCCCTCACCACCCCCATCTTGGCCTGTTCATGATCCTTTAAGCGTCCCTGGCTTCCTGACATCTCTCCCTGCTTTGGGGTCCCCTCCTCTTGCTTGTGGTCTCTCCAGGTCCCACTTCTGCTGGGAAGCCTTCCAGGATTACTGGAATCCTCAGGGTGCCATCCCCTGTGGACAGCAGTGTGGAGGTGTATTGGAGTCAGAGGTGGCCAGGTCAGGGGTGTGCGTGGAATGAATTGTTGTTGTTGTGAGGATTACGTGAAATGACTTTAGGCACTTAGAATGGCATCTGGCTCATTGTAAGCACTGAGTTAATGTTGTTATGGCCATTGTTATAATTATTAAATCCTGTGTCCATTAATTACCAGCAGTGACTTTGGGCCCCTGATTTCACTTCACTGAGTTCTTCCCATCTGGAAAATGGGTACTTTTTAAAATTATTTATATTCCTATCCTAGAAAGTTGCCGTGGTTGCAGCCATGAAATTAAAAGATGCTTACTCCTTGGAAGGAAAGTTATGACCAACCTAGATAGCATATTCAAAAGCAGAGACATTACTTTGCCAACAAAGGTCCGTCAGTCAAGGCTATGGTTTTTCCAGTGGTCATGTATGGATGTGAAATTGGACCGTGAAGAAAGCTGAGCCCTGAAAAATTGATGCTTTTGAACTGTGGTGTTGGAGAAGACTCTTGAGAGTCTCTTGGACTGCAAGGAAATCCAACCAGTCCATTCTAAAGGAGGTCACTCCTGTGTGTTCTTTGGAAGGACTGATGCTAAAGCTGAAACTCCAGTACTTTGGCCACCTCATGTGAAGAGTTGACTCATTGGAAAAGACTCTGATACTGGGAGGGATTGGGGCAGGAGGAGAAGGGGACGACAGAGGATGAGATGGCTGGATGGCATCACTGACTCTATGGACGTGAGTCTGAGTGAACTCTGGGAGTTGGTGATGGACAGGGAGGCCTGGCATGCTGTGATTCATGGGGTCGCAGAGAGTCAGACACGACTGAGTGACTGAACTGAACTGAACTGATCACAGAAAGTTGCTGCGGTACTAAATGTGGTGCTGAGATGCTCGGCACATAGCAGGTGTCCAAGAAAGACTAGTCCTCTCCGTTTAGTCCACACTCTGGCTGCTCATCGGCTTTTCATAGATCCTTCTTAGTTATCCAGAAGTTCTTCTGCCTCTGTGGAGGCAGAATACCTTCTTCCCAGCGGACTTGAATCTTTTCTCTTAAGGCCTTCAGTTGATGTGAGGAAGCCCAGTATGTTTTAGAGGATAGTCTTTTATTCAGATTTAAATGTCAATCACATCTATTAATGCAAAATTTAAGCATTGCTTCAGTCGTATCCAACTCTTTGAAACCCCGTGAACTGTAGCCCGCCAGGCTCCTCTGTCCATGAGATTTCCCAGGCAAGAATACTGGAGTGGGTTGCCATTTCCTTCTCCAGGGGATCTTCCCGACCTGTGGATCGAACCTTCATTTCCTGCATGTCCTGCAAGGCAGGCAGATTCTTTACCCACTGGACCACCTGGAAAAGCAACATCTGGAATAGCGTTTGACAAAAAACTAGGTACCGTGGCTTAGCCAAGTTAACAAAAAAATTAACCATCACAGCGGGCTAACATTTATCTTGTAAGGAGTTTGTGAGAGCACTCATTTTCTCTCATTCCTTCTTTTTAAGTTCCTTCTCTGCCTCCTGGTACTCCTCTCTGCTTCCTTTTCTCTGTCTTTTACTTACTTTCCAGCAGCCAGTTTGGTGTCTCGGTCGCTTTCCCAGATAAAATCCACAACGACCCATCTTTCTCTGCCTCTCCCCAGGCACTCACTATTCTGTGTCAGCACGGAGACTTTGGCTCCTTGGACTGGGCAGGGAGTGGGCGTCTAAGAGATGGGAGGGCTGGGTACTCTTAGTTCCCGGTCACCTGCACAGGGTTCTGGCCACGCTTCAGGAGTTCTCATCTGGAGAAGGGGCCTGGCTTGCACTCTGGGAAGGGGGAGGCGAGGTAGGATTCACTTGGCAGGCTTCCTGGTGGCGGTTGAGAGTGAAGTGATACAGCTGGAGAAACGTGGCTGGAATGAACTGGCCAAAAGACTGGCCAGGGAAGGCAGAATGATGAGGCTTGTTCACATAAAGTGCTTCTTGAAGAACAGAGGTCCCAGAATGGTAGGTAAACCATGAAAGCTGGTGCTGGTGTGCTCTGGGATCCCAGACCAATTTTAAAAACATCTATATGATATAATTTGACATATAATACAAAAAATAAACTACACATATTTAAAATGTATAATTTAATGCTTTTGATAGATGTGTATACTCATGAAATCATCACACAATCAAAATAACAAATACACCCACC
Organism: Aepyceros melampus; assembly: GCA_006408695.1. Classification (NCBI taxonomy): domain Eukaryota; kingdom Metazoa; phylum Chordata; class Mammalia; order Artiodactyla; family Bovidae; genus Aepyceros; species Aepyceros melampus. Next base: position 27,115 of record SJXQ01007921.1, on the reverse strand, counting down.
ACTCCCAAAAGTCTCCTCTTGCTCCTTGGTGATAGCCTTCACTCCTTCTCTCTGTGCTGACCTGCCCCAGCCCCAGATAACCATTGACCTGCTTCTTGTCACTATAGATTAGTTTGTGTTTTCTAGATTTCATATTATAGATGCATACAGTATGTATTCTTCCTGTCTGGTTTCTTTCATCAGTATAATTGTTTTGAGATTCATCCATGTTGTATCTGTCAACAGTTCGTTTTTCTTTATTGCTGAATTGTATTCCATTGGTGATAATTGCACTGGCTTAGGTCTTGAGCCTACCCCTGAACCAATCACTGTTGCTGGAGGCAGGGGAGGGAATGATTAGCCTAGACTACGTCAGGTGCTCCATGTATAGACCTGTGAGTAGTTAGCTCTCAAAATCTCATGCACCATCAAAAGTCCACTCAGTGGAGGTGGTGACTCGTGAGCTTTTCCTCTTCTTTTCAGTATCTGAGGTTTTGGGTCTCCAATCATTCCCTGGACTGGGGTGCAGAGGTTGTTTTTTGAGGTCTGCAAATTAAATTGGGCCTTATTTTGATGTGAAGAGACGTCTTTCAGCTCCTGTAAGAAACCCATATGGGCATCTTTGCACGTGTTTTTGGCATCATTCCCTTTAGAGGAACTGTAATTTGGCTTGAATTTGTGGACTTGTTTTCACTGCTTTAGTTTTCATGACTGCTGCTTTCTAACACCTTCTGGTGTTTATACATCATTACAGCTAGTTTTAGGAATAGGTGGAGACAGTTTTCATGTTCTCTAGGAAGTGGAGCTGGGCTTGGATTTTGGAGCTGGTAGGCTTTTAAGCACATTTCCAGCTGCTGTGAGCGCTTCCCTCCGTGTCTCTGGTCATCCTTTTCTCATCTGAAGCAGAGGTGCCTAAGTGCCTGCCTCACAGGGCGGTTGTGAGCTTCAGGTAGGGTCTCATCCATGGAGAGCCTGGCGCCGAGCAGCAGCCCCCACGCCACCTGCATCTCCTCCCAGCAGCTTCTCCAGTGGGCCTTCCTGGCCTTGCTCAGGATTTATTCCGAGAGGGGACGTTAGCGATCCACAGGATTGGTCATGATGGGATTTTTCATTTCCACATCAGATCGGATTCCCTTATTGGAATAAAAGAATCTCAGAAGCTTGAGCAAGAAGTCACCGCAAGCTTAGACCCAGGTTTCCTGAAAGTGCCTGATGACCCCCCAACCTCTGAGATCGCGCCAGGTTCAGCGCAAAGGAGCCTTTCCTCTCCACCCTGTCTGGAGCAGCCACCCCAGTCATTCTTGCCTGCTACACTTCTGTTCTCTTCAGACCACTTTAACTACCCCAAATCATTTTATCTGTTGTCTGTTTGAGTTCAATAGAATATGATTCATGAGAGCAGGACACATACCTGTCCTATTCATTGCTTGTTTTAGGTTAGGTTCCTCCAGAAGCCAGTCCTGGGACAAGGGTGTGGAACTGAGTAGTTTACCTGCGAGGTGATTCCAGGAAGTAATGGTAGGGGGATGCAGGAAATGAGACAGGGAAGAGGAAGAGGCCAATAGGGTGCCCTTTTGAGTAGGTTACTACTGTGGGTGATTGGGGCTCAATTTCAGTAGAGAAAGTAGTCTGGGAAAAGGCAAGAGGTCTTCCTATTGGGATCTGGGGTATTGATTCGCCAACTTGGCATTAGTCATTGGCTAAAGGCTGCTCCTAGGAAAGTGTTAACAACCTGATTTTTCCTGCCTGCCCTGCCCACAAACAGAGTGGGGCTATCTTGGCCACCGTCTGTCTGTGACAGTCAGAGTCACAGGCAAAAAGTCACATGCATTTGCAGTCGGCAGCCGTTGAGTCCGCAGGAGTGAGTGCCAAGGGTGTCTGGCAAGACATCTACTACACAGCTGAATCCCCATCAGCAGGCATGATGACTGGCAAATAGTGGTAATCTGTTGGATGACTCAGGAGGAGGAGGAGGATCCCTCCAGGATGCCCAGGGGATGGATGTTCCAAGCTGAGAACCTTGTTTCTCTAATACCTCAGTTGCTGAGGGATGCATGGATTCACAAGCGCCCAGGCCTCTTTTTGTTTCTGTGCCTCTGTGGAAACTGCAGAGTTTATTTTTATCTCATTCCTTTATTAAAAGCTTTGACTAATGCTGGCCCATTTCCTTGCAATTGCTCCAACAGGGTGTCCTTATCTCTCTACCCACCAGGAAGACCAACGTCCTTTCTGTTGCTTATTCATCTTAGAAGTTTTGACTCTTCCTTCCATTCTGATTTCTCTCTGATATCTCCAGATGCTGATTTTCCTGCCAGTAGTAGGTTCGAGGACTGAATTGGGTTTCTTATTTGTGGTCCGGCCAGGACAGGGAAAAGGGTAGCAGCCCTTCCATTTTTCTAGAGCAAGGGTTCTTAGCCCTAGCTATACACTGGAATCACTTGGAGAATTTTTAACACATACTGATGCTCAGGGCCCCACCTCTGGAAATTCTGTTTCAGAACCTGGGATAAGGCTCAGGCATTAGGTACTTTAAAAAGTCTCTGTGATTCTGACAGGTAGCCATGGGGGAGAAACGCTGGGCTAGACTAACGCAGGCATTAAACAAGGGCATCTGGAAAGGTCATAGGTGTGTGTAGGTGCAGGTGCAAACTGATCCAGCAGCTCAGTGATCTCATTAATTTCTGGTTTATTTTTACATTGTTTATTAAAAAAAAAAAAAAGCCAAACCTCTCTGCTTATCTCCTGTGATTCTGGTTTATCTGTCCTTTGGTTATCAGATAAGCTCTCAGAATTCCCAAATCACTGCAAGCTGTCCTAGGTCCAATAGGAGACAGAACATCTTTGTCCCACCATTCCTAGCACCAGTCTTGAGATTCATGCTGTGTGGTCTGGCATATGTACGAGGCCCAGCTCTGAGCCAATGACTGTAGCCAGTGGGATGGTTCAGATCCTGTGTCATTCATAGCCCTGGGTATGGTCAGTTCCCCCCTGCAGCTCTGTATGCACTTTACAATCACTGGGCAGCTTCTAAGGAATTCTGATATCTGGGTTCTACCCTCAGAGATTCTGCTTCAATTGGTCAGGGGTGGGGTCCAGGTGTTGGCATTCTTCAAAGCTCCCCGGTTGATTGTGAACGTGTAGCCAGGGTGGAGAACCATGGCCTAGACATTGTAAACCTCAGGATGCAGGTGCGTACCCAGTGTGGGGAGGGTCACAGGTAGAGATCCTCTGCTTGGGCCTAATCGTATGCCTTGTTAGGGGGCGGCCACGTGTGCAGCAGCCTTAGATGACTGCGTGGCTGCACTCAGGAAGCTCAAACAGAGAGGCAGAGCAGTGGCCTCTGTGTTCTAGCCATAAGAAGCAGTAGCCAATGGCAACCAGATTGGGAGTATTTCATGCATGCCGAGGTGTGGTGACTTGCTCTTGCACAGACACCTAAGATACCTGAGGTATCCACAGATGCCTAAGGCTTCCCCTTCTCTGTATCTGTTTCCTCACCTGCTATTTGGGTTCAGAGAATGCCTTTGCCTCTCGGAGCTGACTAGAGATGAATGAGATTTGTGGGAGGGACCCTGGGCTCCTCGAGTAGGAGACTCTAGGACACTGTGGGAAGAGTGCGCTCTCTCTAGGGAGCTCTGCTACCTTAGTCAGTGTCCCTTACCTCTCTGAGCGTCAGGATCCAAACCAGCAAGATGAAGACTCTACCTTCCAGAGCATTCTACCATAAACTAAGGCCATGTATATCAGCCCCTAGGGCAGCCCTTGGCACGTAACAGGGGTTCAGTACATTGCTTTCTTTCCAAGAGTGCCACTGTTAACTCTTAATCTTTTTAATATGATGTCAAATGAGGAAACCAAGACTCCCAGTGTCCAATATAAGCAAATATGCTGTTTATAGGCTGGAGTCTCTTGATCAACTCCTGGATTCTAAGTCCCTCAGCAGAAGGTCCTGCCCACCACTTCACCTCTGTATCCCCAACCACGCTTTGTGAGGCTCCAGACTTTCTACACCAGAGGGTCTTGGGAGTAGCAGTTGTGCTGGAAGAGACAATGTGAAGAGTCTCATCTTTAAGCTGCCTTGCTTATGGTCACAGTCTTTGCATTTGAATCGGATATTTGCCTGGGGGAGAGTGATGCTCTGCTTAGCACAGTGCCTGGCACACTGGAAGTACTAACAACTGGATGCCAAAGGAATGGACTAGCCTTCCCTTTTCACAGCTTACCTTTTCTGCCCAATGTAGTCACGGATGAAATGAAGATTAAGAGTGTAAGAAATAGTTCTGTTTATTGATTAGAAGATGGTATAAAATCACAGCGATTTGCAGGCATCCTGGGCTTTCTGGAGGGGGGGGTCATGCAGTGCTGGACTAGGCAGGAGATGGAGTGGGGCATGGGTCACGGGGCACCGGCTCCCTTCCTGCGCCAGTAGCGTGGATGCTAGCATGAGCGGGCACTACTGTCCTTGCCTCTGGAAACGGAGCACATGGGCAGTTTGGGTCATCAGACAATGCCGTGCTTAGCAGTTCAGTCCTATCCTACATATGTTAGGTGCTGGCTCTCCCGGTCTAGTCATGGGAGATTCTGACTGTGCTGTGTAACACTCATTCTTCCCACCAAAGAAAGGGCAACAGGCACATTGGTTTGGGAGGCCAGAGGATGGTGCGTGTTTGGCTCAGGTCATCTTGCTTCCAGATACATCAAGGTCTGCTGGACTTGGAGGCAGTGGCCTGGGACACGCAAGCAGAAAAGTGTGCACTACTGTTTAAGCTCAAGCAGAGGGACCTTCCACAGGGCAGCGGTGTGAAGAGATGAGCATGCTTCCAAAAGAAACCCGACTTCATCTTGTCTCGCTCGAGAAGAGGGAGGAGGAAGAGCTGGCAATCAGAGACTGAGCCACACAGTCCTGGGTTCCGTAGTGTGTCTTCACAGAGAATTCTTCCAAAGTGTAAAAGGTGTTTCTGTCCCAAGAGTTAGTGTGTAAAATCAGCAGGAGGGCCAATCAAGGTGCTCAGTTGGCTGTTTAGTACGTCTCTGAGAGCCGGATGGCTGCGCTCACAGTTACATGACATTTTGGAACAGCTGGAGGGACCGCATGATGTTGTCATCCTGGGAAGGGAGTGGGGAGGGAAGAGGATGGTTAGAATTCTCTGAGGCTTCTTCCTGAGAAGCTCTATAACTAGGGAGCACATCTCCCAGAATGAGGGACTTCCCTGGTGGTCCAGTGGTTAAGAATCTGCCTTGCAATGCAGGGGGTGTGAGTTTGATCCCTGGAAAGGGAACTAAGATCCCACATGGCAAGGAGCAACTAACCCTGTGCAAAAACTAGTGAGCCAAGAGAAATTGAAGCACCTTCTCTGGCCTTAAAGAGAAATTCAGAAGAAACAAATTATTAGTAAACTAGTGAAGACTGCTTCTTTTAAGAAGCTGTGGGGAAGTGCATTTTATCAAATGCGTTTTCTGTACTTATAGAGATGATCCCATGTTTCTTGTTTTATTCTATGATGTCATTAATCACAGTGATTAGTTGTTGAAGGTTAAACCCTTCTAGCACTCCTGTAATAAACCATATTTGCTCATGATGTATTGTGCTTTTTACATGTTGCTGGACCTGTGTTTCCGTGCCTGTGTCTAGAAAGAACACAGGAGCTCCCCAGGTTTTGTATCTTGTAGTGGTCTTGCCAAGTCTCCATGATAGGGTTATGACAGCTTCTTGAATCAGACTGAGAAGTCTTCTCTTTTTCTCTGTGTCCTTGAGTTTGTGTATGATTAGCATCGTTTTTTTTGTTAAGTGTTTGGAAGAATTTACCAGTGAAGGCATCTGAGCCTGACATTTTTTCCGTGGGAAAATTTGAAATACAGATAAAATTTCTGTAACAGGCATAGGACAGTTCAAATCTTCTGTTTCTTTTTGTGCTAGTTTTGATAAGTTGTATTTTGTAGGGGGTTTGTAGGCTTCATATATTATCAAATTTATTGGAAAATTGAACTGTTAACTTTTTAGTGCCTGTAAAGCTTCTGGTGATGTCACCCCTTTAATTCTGGATATTGATAATTTGAGTATTCTCTCTCTTTTTTGTTTAAATTGGTCTTGTTAAACATTTATCAATTTGATTAATTTTTTCAAAGTGGCGATTTTTGGATTTACTGATTTTCTTATTGTATGTCTCTATTTTTTATTTTTCTATTGTATATTCTCTAAGGAGTAAGTATGAGATGTAGAAAATCCTCAAATGTTTGGATCTTAACACGTTTCAAATTCCATGTGTCAGAGAAAAAAGTATCTTAAAATATGAAAATATGACATCAATAATCTAGGAATTTAAAGCAGTACTCAGTCAAGGCTGCATATTGTCACCCTGCTTATTTAACTTATATGCAGAGTACATCATGAGAAACGCTGGACTGGAAGAAACACAAGCTGGAATCAAGACTGCTGGGAGAAATATCAATAACCTCAGATATGCAGATGACACCACCCTTATGGCAGAAAATGAAGAGGAGCTAAAAAGCCTCTTGTTGGAAGTGAGAGAGGAGAGTGAAAAAGTTGGCTTAAAGCTCAACATTCAGAAAATGAAGATCATGGCACCTGGCCCCATCACTTCATGGGAAATAGGTGGGGAAACAGTAGAAACAGTGTCAGACTTTGTTTTTTTGGGCTCCAAAATCACTGCAGATGGTGACTGCAGCCATGAAATTAAAAGGCGCTTACTCCTTGGAAGAAAAGTTATGACCAACCTAGATAGTATGTTCAAAAGCAGAGACATTACTTTGCCAACTAAGGTCTGTCTAGTCAAGGCTATGGTTTTTCCTGTGGTCATGTATGGATGTGAGAGTTGGACTGTGAAGAAGGCTGAGCGCAGAAGAATTGATACTTTTGAACTGTGGTGTTGGAGAAGACTCTTGAGAGTCCCTTGGACTGCAAGGAGATCCAACCAGTCCATTCTGAGGGAGATCAACCCTGGGATTTCTTTGGAAGGAATGATACTAAAACTGAAGCTCCAGTACTTTGGCCACCTTATGCGAAGAATTGACTCATTGGAAAAGAGCCTGATGCTGGGAAGGATTGGGGGCAGGAGGAGAAGGGGACGACCGAGGATGAGATGGCTGGATGGCATCATGGACTCAATGGACGTGAGTCTGAGTGAACTCCAGGAGTTGGTGATGGACAGGGAGGCCTGGCGTACTGTGATTCATGGGGTCGCAAAGAGTCGGACACGACTGCGCAACTGAACTGAACTGAACTCAGCTAAAGCAGTACTCAAGAAAATTTATCCCTTTAACTGCTTATATTAGAAAAGAATGGTTGAAAACCAATGATCTAAACCTCTGTCTCTAAAATGTAGAAGAGCACCTAGAAAACTGAATTAAAATTAAAAAGCAGAAGGAAGGAAATAACTTGGAGCACGTGCATGCATACTAAGTTGCTTCAGTCGCGACTGGGTTGCCATGCCCGCCTCCACGGGATCCTCCTCGTTGAACTCACGTCTCGTTAAGTTTCCTGCTTTGGCAGGCGGTTTTTTTTACCACTAGTGCCACCTAGGAAGCCCAATTTAGAGGACACACGAATGAAACAGAAAGCATACCAAAGTAGAGAAAGTCGACAAAGTTGATTATGGGTATTTGAAACCTTTTAAAAGCACATGCATTGGGAAGTCAGGCTGCCTAGATTCTAATTCTGGCTCTGTTACTAGTGGAGTGACCTTAAAGTACCTCTTTGTGCCTGTTTTTTTTGTGAGTGCAATGATATGGATCATAGTACCTACTTACAGGGTGGTTTGTGAAAAAAAAAAAAAAAGTGAGTTAATGAATAGCTATAGAAGTTGCTAATGTGAGAAACTAAACGGATTAAAAATCTGTCAAAAAGCATAATACAATCAAAGCATAGTCAAAAAGCATAGTACAATAGGGCATAGTATTTAAAATGAAAATGATATAGTTCAAGTTCCATCTCAATCATTTTTTTGAGGCTTAACCATATCTCAACTTTAAAATACCTCAGTTTTCCCTTCTTTAAAATGGGTATGATGAACACTGGTGGTTAGTCAGCTCATAATGATTAAAATGTGGGAAATTTTCTAACTGTATTGCTAAATGACTGCTGACCTGAGCCTCTCTTTCAGCAACTTCTCCTCTGGCTGCCTGATAACTGGTTCAGAACAGAATGGGAAAGACTAGAGATCTCTTCAAGAAAATTAGAGACACCAAGGGAACATTTCATGCAAAGATGGGCTCGATAAAGGACAGAAATGGTATGGACCTAACAGAAGCAGAAGATATTAGGAAGAGGTGGCAAGAATACACAGAAGAACTGTACAAAAAAGATCTTCACGACCCAGATAATCACGATGGTGTGATCACTCATCTAGAGCCAGACATCCTGGAATGTGAAGTCAAGTGGGCCTTAGAAAGCATCACTACGAACAAAGCTAGTGGAGGTGATGGAATTCCAGTGGAGCTATTTCAAATCCTGAAAGATGATGCTGTGAAAGTGCTGCACTCAATATGCCAGCAAATTTGGAAAACTCAGCAATGGCCACAGGACTGGAAAAGGTCAGTTTTCATTCCAATCCCAAAGAAAGGCAATGCTAAAGAATGCTCAAACTACCGCACAATTGCACTCATCTCACACGCTAGTAAAGTAATGCTCAAAATTCTCCAAGCCAGGCTTCAGCAATATGGGAACCGTGAACTTCCTGATGTTCAAGCTGGTTTTAGAAAAGGCAGAGGAACCAGAGATCAAATTGCCAACATCCGCNATGCTCAAACTACTGCACAATTGCACTCATCTTACATGCTAGCAAAGTAATGCTCAAAATTATTCAAGCCAGGCTTCAGCAGTATGTGAACCGTGAACTCCCTGATGTTCAAGCTGGTTTTAGAAAAGGCAGAGGAACCAGAGATCAAATTGCCAACATCCGCTGGATCATGGAAAAATCAAGAGAGTTCCAGAAAAGCATCTATTTCTGCTTTATTGACTATGCCAAAGCCTTTGACTGTGTGGATCACAATAAACTGTGGACAATTCTGAGAGATGGGAATACCAGACCATCTGACCTACCTCTTGAGAAACCTATATGTAGGTCAGGAAGCAACAGTTAGAACTGGACATGGAACAACAGACTGGTTCCAAATAGGAAAAGGAGGATGTCAAGGCTGTATACTGTCACCATGCTTATTTAACTTATATGCAGAGTACATCATGAGAAATACTGGGCTGGAAGAAGCAGAAGCTGGAATCAAGACTGCTGGGAGAAATATCAATAACCTCACATATGCAGATGACACCACCCTTATGGCAGAAAATGAAGAGGAACTCAAAAGCCTCTTGAAAGTGAAAATGGAGAGTGAAAAAGTTGGCTTGAAGCTCAACATTCAGAAAACGAACATCATGGCATCTGGTCCCATCACTTCATGGGAAATAGATGGGGAAACAGTGGAAACAGTGTCAGACTTTATTTTTTGGGCTCCAAAATCACTGCAGATGGTGACTGCAGCCATGAAATTAAAAGACACTTACTCCTTAGAAGAAAAGTTATGACCAACCTAGATAGCATATTGAAAAGCAGAGACATTACTTTGCCAACAAAGGTCCGTCTAGTCAAGGCTATGGTTTTTCCAGTAGTCATGTATGGATGTGAAAGTTGGACTGTGAAGAAAGCTGAGAGCCAAAGAATTAATGCTTTTGAACTGTGGTGTTGGAGAAGACTCTTGAGAGTCCCTTGGACTACAAGGAGATCCAACCAGTTCATCCTAAAGGATATCAGTCCTGGGTGTTCACTGGAAGGACTGATGCTGAAGCTAAAACTCCAATATTTGGCCACGTGATGCAAAGAGCTGACTCATTGGAAAAGACCCTGATGCTGGGCGGGATTAGGGGCAGGAGGAGAAGTGGATGACAGAGGATGAGACAGCTGGATGGCATCACCAACTCGATGGACATGAGTTTGGGTAAATTCCAGGAATTGGTGATGGACAAGGAGGCCTGGCGTGCTGCGATTCATGGGGTTGCAAAGAGTTGGACATGACTGAGCAGCTGAACTGAACTGAACTGGGTTAGTTAGTCTAGGGTCTTGGAGTCAGTACTCCTACTCCAAAGGCTCAGGGCTTGATTTCTGGTAAGAAGTGAAGATTTCACAAGTGGTTTGTTATGGCATTAAGTAAGATTAAAACAAATATCCAAAACCGAGAAGCCAAAGATGAACCCAAGAGAAGTGGCAGTTACAAAATCAGGCAAATAATAGTTGAAATAATGGAACATAAACGTATACATATACACCCATTAGCAAAGTCAAAATAGTCCAACAAAAGTATAGTAGGTTGACCCTATGAACAAAGGAAATCTAAAATTATATTTACCAGTTAAAAACAAAACTAACAAGTACAAACTGGAAAATGAATCTAAAGCAAGGTGCCAAGTGGGGAATAACGATGAAAACAAAACTAATAAATATGTTGAGAGGAAAGGAAAGAAAAAGAGATATGGAAAGTTAAACAGAGGTATATGGAGAAGATTTATATACATTAAAGATTAACTGCAAGGGAAAAAGAACAGTAGGAAAGGCAAACAAAGGAATAAATGTATAAAGAATATAATAGGTTTTTAAAAATTAAAGTTTTAAAAAAGAAAATTAAAAAATGGAAGAAGAAAGAAAAAAGAAGGAAAACACAGAACTGCAACAAACAACAATAGAAAGTGTGACTGAAATTACACAGATACTTATACACCCATACTCAAAATCAAAACGGTCCAACAAAAATAAAGTACAATAGATTGACTTGGTGAACAAAGGAAACCAAAAATTATATCTAGCAGAACAAAGCTAACTAAAGCACAAACTGGAAAACAAAAGTAAAGCAAGGTGCCAATTGGGGAACAAAGCAATGAAAATAAAACTAACAAATATGTTGAGAGGAAAGGAGAGAAAGAAAAGAAAGAATAGATATGCAAAGTTAAATAGAGGTAGATAGAGAAGAATTGTATACATTAAAGATTAACTGCAAGGGGAAAAGAACAGTAGGAAAAGCAAACAAAGGAATAAATATAGAAATAATAATAACAGATTTTAAAAATTACAAAAGGAGGGAAAAAAAGAGGAAAAGTCCACATAACTGCAAAAGCTCAGCATAGAGGCAGAGGTTTATGACAATAAAAAATATGACTGAGGGGAAAAAATAGCTCAAACGCTTAATTGGATTTCTTTTTTTAAAATAAATTTATTTATTTTAATTGAGGTTAATTACTTTACATTATTATATTGGTTTTGCCATACATCAACATGTATCCACCACAGGTATACACATGTTCCCCATCCTGAACCCCCCTCCCACCACCCTCCCCATACCATCCCTCTGGGTCATCCCAGTGCACCAGCCCCAAGCATCCTGTATCCTGCATCGAACCTGGACTGGTGATTCATTTTTTATATGATATTATACATGTTTCAATGCATTCTCCCAAATCATCCCACCCTCGCCTTCTCCCAAAGAGAGAGTTCAAAAGCCTTAATTCTTTGGCGCTCAGCTTTCTTCACAGTCCAACTCTCACATCCATACATGACTACTGGAAACACCATAGCCTTGACAGGGTGGACCTTTGCTGGCAAAGTAATGTCTCTGCTTTTCAATATGCTCTCTATGCTGGTCATAACTTTCCTTCCCATGGGGAGTCCAAAAGACTGCTCTATACATCTGTGTCTCTTTAGCTGTCTCGCATACAGGGTTATCATTACCATCTTTCTAAATTCCATATATACGCATTAGTATAGTGTATAGGTGTTTTTCTTTCTGGCTTACTTCACTGTGTATAATCAGCTCCAGTTTCACCCACCTCATTAGAACTGATTCAAATGTATTCTTTTTAATGGCTGAGTAATACTCCATTGTGTATATGTACCACAGCTTTCTTATCCATTCATCTGCTGATGGACATCTAGGTTGCTTCCATGTCTTGGCTATTATAAACAGTGCTGCAATGAACATTGGGGCACACGTGTCTCTTTCAATTCTGGTTTCCTCCGTGTGTATGCCCAGCAGTGGGGTTGCTGGGTCATAAGGCAGTTCTATTTCCAGCTTTTTAAGGAATCTCCACACTCTTCTCCATTGTGGCTGTACTAGTTTGCATTCCCACCAACAGTGTAAGAGGATTCCTTTTTCTCCACACCCTCTCCAGCATTTATTGTTTGTAGACTTTTGGATCGTTGGATTTCTTAGTGCCAATAAAATCGACAACTACCACAGAGGAAGACAAAGGGGGAAAAAATCCAAAAGAATCTACAGAACAAGTAAAAAATAAGAGTAATAAAATTTTTCCTGAGTCCCTGCTGTCAGAGTCCTTCCCCTCACTGGGAGTCACAGTCCACCTCACCTCCCTACAATGCTCTCCAACACTGTGCTGATCTCTGGATCTGCTGTGGGGGCAGCTCAGATTCTAGTCTGGTCCTACTCCTGTGTGTTCTTGCCTCCAGTGTCCAAGCTATCAGACCTAGTGCGTTTTCTTTTGTGGGAGCTCTCAATGGCCTTTTATATATTCCATAGACACAGAGTCTGCTTAGTTGATCGTGTGGATTTAATCTGCAGCTTGTACAGCTGGTGGGAAGGTTTTGGGTCTTCTTCCTTAACCACACTGCCCATGGGTTTCAGTTTTGGTTCTATTTCCCCCCTACATGTGGGTCATCCACTGGGGTTTAGCTCCTGAGGCTGCCCTGGAGGGCTTGGGTTTGCCCCTATGGGGGCCAGGTGTGGAAGTGGTGCAGCTCCTTGGGTCCCAGGGGTTCTGGCAGCACCAGGTACTCCAGGGAGTTGGCAGCTACCGCAGCAGGAAATATAGTGTTCTAGAAGGGTATGGCAACCAGTATTGGCCAATATGCTCCAGCATTCTTGCCTGGAGAACCTGTTCTCTGAGAGAGAAGCCTGGCAGACCACAGTCTACAGGGTCACAAAGAGTCGGACACGGCCGAATTGACCTTGTGTGCATAGACGCAGTATTTTTTTTTTTTTTTTTGGCCTGTGGCAGCTCTGCCCTAGTGAGAGTTGAGCGTGAAGGTGGTGCAGCTGCCTGGCTTGAGGGGACCCTGGCAGCTCAAAGTGTGCAAGGACACAGACTGCCCCCACTGCAGGAGTTATGGCCACATCAGAGTTTTTTTCTGAGCCTCTTGTAGCTGGCGATCAGAAGGCCTCTTTGGCCAGTCTTTCTCTGTAGTTCTGCCGGTTCAGGCACTTAGAGGGCTCCCTTGCCTGGGGTCCTTCTCTATTGTTTGGCGCATCAGGCACACAGAGGGGCTCCCTGGCTGGGGTCCTACTCTGTAGTTCAGTGCATCAGGCGTTTGATGGCCCACCCTCTTTATCATTCAGCTGCCTATGCTGGCCTGTGGAGAGAGAGGCTATGGTGATGGCTCCACCCCCTACATGTGACTCAGCAGTATCGCCTTGCTTCCATGGCTGCTTGGCTTTCCTCCACTGGCATTTCCCACCACAATCTCCTCCCTCACATCCCTAAATCCGTCTCTCTGCCGTCAACAGCAGCCCTCACCCTGGGACTGAATTAATTAATTTTTTTAAAAAGCATCTAAACCAAACCACCCCTTTATTTTGGGAAGGAGGAAACTGGAAGGTCAAATGACTTTCTCAAGATCACGAGCTAGTATTCAAGTTCATCACCAGCTTGCCTCTTCCAAACTCTAGGCCATGGCCTTCCCCTTCTGCGGGTTAAGAAAAGCCAGTTCTTCTCGCTCTTGGCACTTCCTCTGAGGACAGTTGGAGACAATGCTTATCAGCGGAGCCCTGGCACTGTGGCCACCACATTCTGCCCTCTGATGACAAGGACCTGGAGGGGTGCAGCGGGAAGTAGGGCTGGGGGAGGGGTGCCTGGGAGGAGACTCTCTGGGAAGTGAGCTAAGATGTGGGTGGTACCCAACAAAGGAGGTTCAATGCAGCGAATAGCTGTTTCCTCCTAGGAGATGCAAGTGCTGAACACCAAAGAGTGAAGATTATGTCATTCCATTTCTTTTAATTTTATTGTTTAGTCACTAAGTCATGTCCGATTCTTTGCAACCCCGTGGACTGTAGCCTGCCAGGCTTCTCTGTCCATGGGATTTCCCAGGCAAGAATACCAGAGTGAGTTGCCATTTCCTTCTCCAGGGGATCTTCCTGACTGAGGGATTGAACTCCAGTCTCCTGCATTGCAGTCAGATTCTTTACCACCTAAGCCTCCCGGGAAGCCCATTCCATTTATACCGATCTCAAAAACAGGTGAAACTAATCAAAAGTGATCAAAATCAGGAAACAGGGGCCTTAGGGCTGATAGGGGGCTGCTCCCTGGAAAGGAGTAGGAAGAAACTTGCTGGGACCTGGGAAATATTCTCTGTCCTCATCTGGGAGGTGGTTACTTGGGTCGATGTGAAGGTTGAGCCATTTTAAAAGGGAGTTAGGACAACAGGTCAGTCCTGAATATTCACTGGGAGGACTGATGTTGACGCTGAAACGCCAATACTTTGGCCACCTGATTCGAAGAATTGATCATTTGAAAAGACCTTGATGCTAGGAAAGATTGAAGATGGGAGGAGAAGGGGACAACAGAGGATGAGATGGTTGGATGGCATCACTGACTCAATGGGCATGAATTTAAGTAAACTCCAGGAGTTGGTGATGGACAGGGAGGCCTGGCGTGCTGCAGTCCATGGGGTCATTAAGACTCGTTCACGACTGAACGGCTGAACTGAACTGAACTGGGACAACAAGGCAGATCCTTGCACCCACTGATGGATTTCCTAGTATCAAGAACTTTCCGAGCACTCCCAGGATAATGGAAAGGCATACATTGGGAATTTGAGATTGACATCTACACACTACTGTATATAAAATAGATAACTACTAAGGACCTACTGTATAGCACAGGGAACATTACTTAATACTCTGTGATGACCTATCTGAGAAAACAATCTAAAAAAGAGTGGACACATATTTATGCATAACGAATTCACTTTCCTGTACAGCAGAAGGTATCACAACGTTGAAAATCAATGATATTCTATAAACTTTTTTTAAAACCTTAAATAAGCAAATGAATAAATAAATAAATGGGATTCAGGCATCAGTAGAGCACTAACAGCTTTCAAGGACCCTGAAAGCTGGGACACCCTCATGGCTCCTGATGACATCTGCCCAGGTGAGGGTTACCATGTGGCCTCCTGGGGACTGTGGTTCGGCCCCTGCCCCTCTCTGATCTCTCACATACCAGGGCTCCAAGTGATGCCTCCATACCCCATCCCTATTCCTTGTCAGGCTTGTCCCCAAACCTTCCCTAGATCCACGACCTGCCCCAGGCCTCCTCTCAGTGTTCCAGAATTTCCCTTGTTCTG
This sequence comes from Aepyceros melampus, assembly GCA_006408695.1. Classification (NCBI taxonomy): domain Eukaryota; kingdom Metazoa; phylum Chordata; class Mammalia; order Artiodactyla; family Bovidae; genus Aepyceros; species Aepyceros melampus. The sequence goes on along the minus strand of SJXQ01007921.1, from coordinate 11,780 downwards.
TGGCCCTCTCTTTGGCCAGGAGAGGGACGGTGGTTCCCAGATTCAGACCCTCACCCAGGCAGCAGCCCCTCTTCTCTCTATGTCCTGGACTCCTAAGCCCCAGGTTGGACCTGAAGTCCCTATGCCCTCTGAGATGAGGCCACTTAGGCCTGGCCTGACACTTTCTCATGTGGACCCTCAGGTTGCCCTGATAGGAATCCATAAACCCAGTCTTAGATCTACATGAGGAAAATCTCTGTAGAGACACCCTTACTCAAACCTAACTTTACATACTGCTCACACATCCCAAGTTCTGCTGATCAAATGTCCTTGTCCCATGAAAGAAAGCCATAAACCCTATTGCTCAATTTGGTGACATAAGTAAACACAGTTTCAAAGAATTCAGCCCTAAGCTTTCGTTGTTTGAGCACACAATGGTCAAGGATTTATGTGTTGAAGCTATAGCGGAAAGGCTGCTGAAGAACAAATATGGTGGCAGGAATTAGAATCTGAGAAGGAACACCAACACAGTGACATCAGTCTCTCCAGGCATCCACCTCCAGGACCTGGGTAAGAAAGGACCCCTATCAGAGCACCTCTCAGGAGGCGTGCCTTTGTGCCACTGGCTCTGTCGGTCCTCACTCCAGTCTCATGAGAGTGACTTCAGTTCCCATTCACCAGATCAGAAAACTGAAGTCACACAGCTAGGGAGTGGCTGAGTGGGGATATCCGAGAACTATCAGTATTTGAGGAACTACTGTTACAGTGGAGATAGATGGAATCCATGGTCCTGCCCTCATGGAATCTATGAACTGCAAGGAAGACTGGAAATCAGCAAATCCTATCCAGTGTTGGTCAGGCCAGGTACCTAGAGCTCAAGGAAGGCTTTCTGGAGGAAGTGACATTTGAACCAGGATAAGTCAAGTGAGTGTGTTATGGGAACCCTGGCCCAGGACCTATCTCAGTTCTTCTTAATGCCAGTAGGCCTTCTCCACCTGGCCTCCCAGACAGCATTTATCCAGTCACTTTTGTCATTTGTGTCATTTGTCATAGCCGTCTGAGGAAATGATAATATTCACAGATGAGTCACAGCCGAGGGCTTGGGGGTTCAGCACCTCCGTACACACCTCTGACAGCTGGGCACCCCATTGGGCGGCTTTGCCCCGGCAGGCTGGCACAAGGCTCACCACAAGGCTGGCCGCATTTCACTGGGAAAGCAGTTAGATTTCACACCACTTTCATATGTGTTTCCACATTTGAGTCTTACAACTAGGGCAGGCATTATTAGCCCATTATTGGTGGCGGAAGACGAGCTATGAAATGACTCAGTGGGGCACACAGTGAATCAGCAGCCAGGCCAGGTGAGCAGGTCAGTGACATGGCATCAAAGGCTCAGAACAAGCCGACTGCACACTGCCAGATTTTTTTTTTTTTTTGAATTGATTTACAATGTTGTGTTAGTTTCTGCTGGACTATCCAGAGAAAATCATAATTGGAAAAGATATATGCACTCCAACATTCACTGCAGCACTATTTATATATAGTCAAGACATGAAGGCAGCCTGAAAGTGCATCAAGAGATGACTAGATAAAGAAGATATGGTACGTAGATACAACGGAATACTACTCAGTCATAAAAAAGAACCAAAATGTCATTTGTAGCAATATGGATAGACCTAGAGATCATTACCAATTTTTTTTTTAATGAAAACTGATGATATAGAGGTACATCCCTTCCTGGGGGGAACCTTTTTCAAGTTCTCTTAAGTACCTCTAGATTCTTCCTATCTTCATATCTCAGTGGTCTTTCACTAAAATCAAGGTGTTGGCCAACCCTGCTGCTAGGATTCTGAGAAAGCCAGAACAATCTTCTCAACAGGGAAATAATCGCTTTTCCTCAACACAGAGAAAACGTAGAAATGGAGCAGGCACCGCGTCAGGAAGACACAGTGACAGACAGCTCCTAGAAACATCTGACTCCAAGCGAAGGAAGCAATTGGAGATTCAGGATACACACCAGACCCTTCCGCAGCTGCATCAACAATCGCCATGGGGAAAAAGTCAAGACAGCACAGGAGGCTCTGGCCGCTGATCCAGGTACCTAAATCAGCCAAGCTCTGGAAGGAAGCCACTTCCAATGTTCGTGTTAAAACAATGCTGCAGTCTCTCTTTGTTTCCACTGAGGGTTCCACTGAATAGCAGCTGTCAACAACTCAGGAAGACGGTGGTTGGTTCCAAGTCTTTCTCTTTGCAAGTGTTCTTTTCTAAACATTATATTATTGCTCTTTTCAGCAAGGGAAGAAATAAAGGCATGCAGGGTGACTCCAGAGAGGCAAAATATTTCCGCCTGTGTTGGAGCCTTTGTTTTTTCGCTCCATGTGAGGGGGTCAAAGGTTCTGGTATTAAGAAGACAGAATTCTTCCATGTCTTGTTGAAGGGGAGGATTATTGGTGGCACACTCTACTGTCTTCTGGAAGCCCCCTTTGGTCTTTACCAAAAAAGTTTGGGTAGAATAAACAGTGTCAACTTATTCAGGGCTTGGGAGGAGGGGCAAAGGGAGTTAGCATTTCACGGGGACAGACTTTTGGTTTGGGAAGATGATCAAGTTCTGCGGATGGGTGGGGGTGAGTACATCGTCAACGTCCTTTGTGCTGCTGAGCTGTATGCTTTAAAATGGTTCAAAGAGTCGATTTATGTTCAGTGTATTTTACGACAATAAAAATCAGGCCCAAAGAAGTGTCAAGGAAATAAAAAAAGGTCACCATGCTACAAAGAATCTAAAATATTTTACAGGTTTATTCTGCCATTGTGTTTAATATTTAAGCAGAGCCCATTCGATTTGACTTGATTCGTAACTCTGCATTCAGAGCCTGGTTTGCTGAGCACTCTCAGGAATAGCAAACATCCACTCTGGGCCAGTCCCGTGTCTGAGCCATCAGCCCTGGGGGAGCCGCTCTGTTCCCATGCCTTTCTCCTGCAAAGCCCGTGGAACTTGAAAAGTTCGAATGACCTGACCTATGAGATCCCAGTGAAACGTCAAGAACAAGTTCTTAGAACTCTTGGCTCAGCCAGCCAAGGCTCCTGGCGTTGTTAGTCAGTGTTCCAGGCAAACGTTTCCTAGAGGAAAACAGCAGCCAAGTTCAGCATCTTGAGTCAGTTCCACAGTTGGCTGACAGGCTGGACCACGGCTCATGGGCTCAGTTGTGGGCACACGTCCCTCACCTGGTGTCCGGAAAGAGTGCCCTACAGGACGTACCAGCAGCGTATTTGGGACAGATGATGAAACGAGAAGCCCAAACATTGCTGGAGGGCCCTTGCTTTCTAGTTCTGAAAGCTTTTCCATCTTTCTTCCATTAAAATTTTCAAACAGTTACTTCAAAGTTATTTTTCTGTGGGATGACGTATATTATCTTTCTAATGCTTTGCCCAGAGGCAAACTCCAAAATAACAACTACAGCTTATGGATCACCTACCGTAAGTATGTGCCAGGCACCATACTATAGATCTCTCATAACCTCCCCATCAGCTCTGCAAAAATTCTTAGCTCTATTGGAGGGATAAGGGAACTGAGGCTCAGAGACGTTAAGTAACTTTCCCCAGGTCACATAGCTAGTAAGTGGCAGAACCAAAATCCAACAAACTCAGGTCTCCCTCATCTCCAAAATCACACTACCTCCGAAAAGAGGGGTGAAACATTAAGGATTCACACTCAGGCCAGATTCATTTGTGATGCTAAATATTTGGATATTTGAAAAACTCAGGGGAGCTGTTTGAAATATTTTGTTCTTAGAAACAGAGGCCATCCCAGACTCTCAATACTTCACGCTCCTTGTGGATTGACTGGCACCTAGTAGATCCTCAGGAAGAGAAGTTGGTCACTGACCTCAAAATCAAGTGCTATTTATGCCAGTTGCCCCAATGTGCCCTCATCGCGCAATTCTGTGAGCAGGATGATAACAAGCCACCTGAAAGAAATCAGCACATCCTTGGAAAGACAGCTTGACAGAACATGGCAACACCAAGGCATCAGGTTTCTCCTACAGTTACAGCCTCCATTCAGTACTAATAACACTGTCTGTGCTCAGGCAAAGTGCTGGTCCAGCCTCGGTGGTGGTATCTACACTCATAATATACCCTACAGAAGACTTAGCTGATTACCTAACCATCAAGCTCTGGCTGTCCTTTCCACGGAAGAAAAGAACCAGGATAAGTGGAAGAAGCTTTGCTCTGGCTGGAAGAGAAAAGATCAGCACAGAATTTACACACTTCTGCTACCCAGAGACAGAAGACAGCCCTCCCAGAGTGTGTGTGTTTGTGCGTGTGTGTGTCTGTGTTGGGAGAATGAAAAGCAAAGTGTGTGTGTGTGTGTGTGTGTGTGTGTGTTGGGGAATGAAAAGCAAAGCCCAGAATGTTGATCCCTTAATCAAAGACCCTTGTCTACACCAAGAGGAGGATATGGCTCAAGGATTTTGGAGCCCTTCTGTTGCATCCAGGTAAGTGATACCCTTCTCAGCTTGCAGGTATCAGTCCAGCCTTGATGACCCTTGAGTTATAATCCTTCCCAAATCACAAGCAGGAGCCAGTGAGCATAATCAATCAGGCCAAAGAAATGACCTTGAAAGACAGGAGAGAGTTTGAAAGACATTCTAGTTCAGAGGCTCTCTGACTCTGCCACACATCAGAGTCCCCTGGAGGGCTTGTGAAAACAGACTGTGTGTGCCCCCATCCCCACCCCTCCCACTCCCCAGCAGGTCCTGAGAATGCATATCTCTGACAAGTTCCAGGTGATGCTCATGCTACCAGTCTGAGGCCACAGTTTGAGAACCGATATTCTAATTATTTCAAGAAAATGATTTAAGGGTATGAGAACATTGCTCTGAATAGCAAGGATATTATTATCAAATGCCTCCCAAGTGCCAGACAAGTCACTGCCTTTGATATTGACAACACTCCTGCCAAGAAGGAATTAGTATTCCTGCTGTTCAGACTAGGATATGCTGGGACTTGGGAGTTCAGGGACATGCCTACCCCTGCACAGCTTATAACTAGCAGAGCCAAGATTTTAGCTGAGGTCAAGAAGACTGGAGGCTCTCTTGCTTTCCACTCTCTTTCTCGTCTCCTCTGGTGACTCTAGGCAGGCAGGGCGGTTGGGGAGAGTGCAGAAGGAGGATACCTGCAGAGCGGGAGCATCAGACAAGATGACACATACTGATAAAGCCAAGTGCCATGGATACGAGGGTGTGAGGTCACCGGCGTTCCAGATCCCGAGCACTAAAGAAGCTATGGACTTTGAGCTGGCCTGGCAGAGAATAGGTGACAGGTGGACTCTTGAGCCGCACCTGTCCTCAAAGGGACAGGCAGGGCTGTCCATGTGAATCACGCTAGAGCCAAAGGTCTTTGAGTCTGTGATGGACAGGAACACACTTCAGAGGTGGGGAAAATGTGTTGCCCATGGGCTTTGGCCAGCCCAAAGATGGAGAAGCAGGAAAAGCAACTATCTTTTACTCAGCTCCTACTGTGAGCCAGACTACTACTTCATTCAGCTGTCCATTTGAGGAGTAAGGGATCTGAGGCTCAGAGAGGTTAAGGAATTTACCTCAAGCTGTACAGCAAGCAAACAACTGAGATGTGAGACTTAAAACTCAGGTTTCCCAGAACACCAAGCCTGCACTTACCCTCTGACTGACCCTACAGAGCTCCTGCCTAATCCGTATGATTTGGAGGTGAGTGTGGCCAGGCCACAGGAGAGGGTTTCCTTCTCTTCCTCTCTCACTTCCCAGGCTAGGGCAGGAGGAGGGGCTGTCTTCCAGCCAGAGAAAGAGTCTTTCTTTCTCACCTGTGCCACAGGGTAACCTGAGCTGAAAACTTAGCCGCACTGAACTTGTATCAGGAAAGAGTCCCTCAGAGTCACAGAGAATGACTCAGGTAGAGCAACATTGCTAAGCGACACCCACTC
>SJXQ01007920.1:3748-81572 GCA_006408695.1 Aepyceros melampus | reverse complement strand
GGCACTTCTTTTAATACATTTCTTCCCTACTGATCATAAATACTGACTTGTTATCTATATATAACCCACCTAAGAGACTCTATCTCTGACATACACTTATTCCTCTTGATCAATGTGAAAATCCACATGCCAATAGGAAGCTACTTCTGGCTCACACCATCCAAACTACGAGCAACAGAGAACAATGCTAAGCCCTTGGTAGGACACTATTCACTAAGGAAGTCAACCAGACATAAACCAGCCATTGTTTAACTACAATCTTTCTGCCCAATATTTCTGCCTCGTGCTCTTTTCATAGGTGACAGGCCTGCATCACAATTTGAAATCTCTTCCTAAACATCTTTTTTTTTTTTTTTAACATGAGAAAAGATAGTGTTTATTTTCACACAAGATTGTGGGAGCTCTCAGTAACAGGAAACTCTTCTTTCTAAACAAATTTTCTCCCAAATCCTTTACATTTCACAGGAGTTTTCTCAAATAAATCCTTTGCTCATCTAGTTTAGTTTTGGTGTCAGATGTCATCAACTGAAACCTGTTCCTCCTGAGGGCATTTGCTTACATCGTCCAAATATCTGAACTCACTACTGTTAGATAATTATTTTAGAATAAATTAGTATATTGGATTTTTCTGAACCAGGGGTTTTGATTCTGAAAATATAATGAAAATATGGCTAATTAAAATATAACTTCAGTTTTAATTATGTCCCTCTCATCTAAGAGAATATCCAAAGAGGCAAGTTTCTATATCATCTCTCTTAAGGACAATATGTTGTCTTTTTTTTAGCCTTCCTCAGAGGATATGCATTTAGGAGTCCCAGGTATTTTTTGTTTGTCTCTATTTTTTTAATTAATTAATTTTTTATTGAAGGATAATTGCTTTACAGAATTTTGCTGTAGGAGTCCCAGTTTTATGCAGAAGTCTCCATTGTGACTTTCCGACCTTGTGTAAACACTGGTTTCTCACTCATCTCCTCGATTAATCCATTGAACGTCCTGCATCAAATTTTGCTTCTGGTCAGTAGGGGATAACATGACCATATTTATCCAAAACATATGAAACAACAAGCTTAAGACAGTGAACATCAAGCAATAAAGATAAACATCTCTGATTCACTGCTAGACATTGTGAATAAGAGCCAATGCTCTCTACTATTATCCCAGCATACTGTCTTGAAAGAGTTTCAAGATAATAGGGTAGGGAGGGGGAAACCAAGCAGAGTTTGAGGACTCCTTGAATTGAGGAGATGCAGCTGAGATTTTGGGGAAAGTCAATATATTATCAGTTCACAGAAGCGAATGCTGAACAAGAGGGAGATGCACAGAGATATGACTCCAGAGATCTATAACGACTTCCCCTTGAGCATTCAGTTGAATATTGATCAGTATATATATATGAAGACATCTGATGTTAAGCAAAACTCTTCTAAAGTTTAGAGGCAACAATCACTGTTGCATGTGAAGGGTCAGGAATAGTGCCTGCTCCCTTCAGACAGACTGGAAAAAGTCCCATTTCATGCAAGACTGTGTAGAGTAAGGAGGAGGATCTTGACTCTGTAGAGGGAAATAAATATTCCTAGACTGAGCAACCATTTAGAAATCTTAACAGATCAGATGGCTTCCAATTAATTTAGCTGCATCACAGGAAAAACCTCAAGAATATAGAAGTACAGAAATATAAAACACTTGAAAGAGTAAAATTATAATGACTGCACTAAAAAAAAAACAGGTAATGAAAACATCAGGGAATTTTGATACAATGAGGAGAAAAATCAACCATTTAAAACCATTAGCTCTAATATCTTTAAGTTTTGAGTTTTCTTCTCATCATGTTCCATATTTTCCTATAACCAGTATATATAATTTTAAAACTCTGAAAATTCAGTTTATTATTGAAAAACAATCTGATAAAAATGGGTCAAGGTTTTGACTTGACACTTCATCAAGAGTACTACTACAGACCTGTCATCAAAGGAGATATCCAGCTGGTCAACAGACAAATAAAAAGATGCTCAACATCATTATTAGAAAAGTGAGAACAAAACCCACAAAGAAATATCATTATAAAACTATTAATTTGACTAAAAATTGAAAGAGTAGTCACAAACGTGTTTACAAAGCTTTGGAGAAAATCGAGCTTGTATCACTTCTCCGGGAAGAGTAAAATGTTGCAATCACTTTAGAAAACAGTTCTGCAGTTTCCTAAAAAGTTAAATATATCTTTACAGCATGATTTAATCATCCTATTTTTTTTTGTTTACATAAGAGAAATGAAAGCATGTTTTCATACCAAATCTTGTACATGAATGTACATTGTGGCTATATGTGCAAAAGCGCCAAACTGGAAACAACCCAAGTGTTTAGTGACTGGTAAATGGGTGAACGAACTATAGGATACTTCTACAACAGGATAATATTTAGCATAAAAGGAATGAACTATGCAACATAGATGAATCTCAAAATAGTTACTCTGATTGAAAGACATCAAACAAATAAAGAGTACATATGTAAGCTTTAAGATGGATAAAATCCCAGGAAAAGCAAATGAATTTATAGTGACAAAGCAAATCAGTGATGCCCTGGGATGGGGTGGGGGGTGGAAAGGGACTACAAAAAGGTCATAGGGAAACTGTCAGGGAGATGGACAATTCATTATTTTAAANGAATAAGAGCCAATGCTCTCTACTATTATCCCAGCATACTGTCTTGAAAGAGTTTCAAGATAATAGGGTAGGGAGGGGGAAACCAAGCAGAGTTTGAGGACTCCTTGAATTGAGGAGATGCAGCTGAGATTTTGGGGAAAGTCAATATATTATCAGTTCACAGAAGCGAATGCTGAACAAGAGGGAGATGCACAGAGATATGACTCCAGAGATCTATAACGACTTCCCCTTGAGCATTCAGTTGAATATTGATCAGTATATATATATGAAGACATCTGATGTTAAGCAAAACTCTTCTAAAGTTTAGAGGCAACAATCACTGTTGCATGTGAAGGGTCAGGAATAGTGCCTGCTCCCTTCAGACAGACTGGAAAAAGTCCCATTTCATGCAAGACTGTGTAGAGTAAGGAGGAGGATCTTGACTCTGTAGAGGGAAATAAATATTCCTAGACTGAGCAACCATTTAGAAATCTTAACAGATCAGATGGCTTCCAATTAATTTAGCTGCATCACAGGAAAAACCTCAAGAATATAGAAGTACAGAAATATAAAACACTTGAAAGAGTAAAATTATAATGACTGCACTAAAAAAAAAACAGGTAATGAAAACATCAGGGAATTTTGATACAATGAGGAGAAAAATCAACCATTTAAAACCATTAGCTCTAATATCTTTAAGTTTTGAGTTTTCTTCTCATCATGTTCCATATTTTCCTATAACCAGTATATATAATTTTAAAACTCTGAAAATTCAGTTTATTATTGAAAAACAATCTGATAAAAATGGGTCAAGGTTTTGACTTGACACTTCATCAAGAGTACTACTACAGACCTGTCATCAAAGGAGATATCCAGCTGGTCAACAGACAAATAAAAAGATGCTCAACATCATTATTAGAAAAGTGAGAACAAAAACCACAAAGAAATATCATTATAAAACTATTAATTTGACTAAAAATTGAAAGAGTAGTCACAAACGTGTTTACAAAGCTTTGGAGAAAATCGAGCTTGTATCACTTCTCCGGGAAGAGTAAAATGTTGCAATCACTTTAGAAAACAGTTCTGCAGTTTCCTAAAAAGTTAAATATATCTTTACAGCATGATTTAATCATCCTATTTTTTTTTTGTTTACATAAGAGAAATGAAAGCATGTTTTCATACCAAATCTTGTACATGAATGTACATTGTGGCTATATGTGCAAAAGCGCCAAACTGGAAACAACCCAAGTGTTTAGTGACTGGTAAATGGGTGAACGAACTATAGGATACTTCTACAACAGGATAATATTTAGCATAAAAGGAATGAACTATGCAACATAGATGAATCTCAAAATAGTTACTCTGATTGAAAGACATCAAACAAATAAAGAGTACATATGTAAGCTTTAAGATGGATAAAATCCCAGGAAAAGCAAATGAATTTATAGTGACAAAGCAAATCAGTGATGCCCTGGGATGGGGTGGGGGGTGGAAAGGGACTACAAAAAGGTCATAGGGAAACTGTCAGGGAGATGGACAATTCATTATTTTAAATGTGATAAACTGTTCATGAATTTATGCAAAGTTATAAAATCATATACTTTAAAAAGGTGCAGTTTATTGAATGTCAGTTATATACCAATAAAAAAAAACTATATCTGACTTCTGAGAAAATTAATTTAAAATGTGCTGCTATAATTTTGAAATCCTTGTTTACTTTCTTTCTTTTTTTAACTCTAATTAATAGTTAATCTTTCCACTCTTTTGGAAGCTACCTATGTACACAATACTGTCCCTTTAATTGTACTGTATTCATTGCAAATATACTAAACAGAGCAGAGACATGGAGAATATCTTTGTGATTCCAGCAATTTTTTACCCTTAGTTGAAACTGAGTCTAATTCTCACTTGTTCAGTCTAATCCTCACTTGTCTAATACATTTTTGCCATAACCGTTATAGAAATTTATGTATCTTTGTATTGTTTATCTTTATCTTGATTAGAACCAGACATGGAACAGACTGGTTCAAAACTGGGAAAGGCATAAGTCAAGACTGTATATTGGCACCTTGCTTATTTAACTTATATACAGAGTACATTATGCAAAATGCTCAGCTGAATGAAGAACAAGCTGGAATCAAAAGATTGCTGGGAGAAATAACAACCACAGGTATGTAGGCAACACCACCTTCATGGCAGAAAGGGAACAGGAAGTAAAGAGCCTCTTGATGAAAGTGAAAGAGGAGAGTCAAAAAACTGGCTTAAAACTCAACATTTAAAAAACGAAGATCATGGCATCCAGTCCCATCACTTCATGGCAAATAGATGGGGGAAAAAATAGAATAGTGACAGACTATTCTTGGGCCCCCAAATCACTGTGGATGTTGATTGCAGCCACAGAATTAAAAGACACTTGCTCCTTAGAAGAAAAACTGACAAACCTGCTGCTGCTGCTAAGTTGCTTCAGTCGTGTCCGACTCTGTGAGACCCCGTAGACGGCAGCCCACCAGGCTCCGCTGGCCCTGAGAGTCTCCAGGCAAGAACGCTGGAGTAGGCTGCCATTTCCTTCTCCAATGCATGAAAGTGAAAAGTGAAGTCGCTCAGTCATGTCTGATTCTTCATAACCCCATGGTCTGCAGCCTACCAGGCTCCTCCGTCCATGGGATTTTCCAGGCAAGAGTACTGGAGTGTGTTGCCATTGCCTTCTCCATGACAAACCTAGACAGTGTGTTAAAAATCAGAGACATCACTTTGCTGACAAAGATACATAAAGTCAAAGCTATGATTTTTCCAGTAGTCAAGTACAGATGTGAGAGTTGGACCATAAAGGAGGCTGAGCATCAAAGAATTGATGCTTTTGAATTGTGATACTGGAGAAGATTCTTGGGAGTCTCTTGGATAGCAAGGAGAGATCAAACCAGTCAATAGTAAAGGAAATCATTCTTGAATATTCACTGGAAGGACTGATGCTGAAGCCAAAACTCCAACACTTCTTTGTCACCTGATGCAGAGAGCCAATTCATTGGATAATATCCTGATGCTGGGGAAGGTTGAGGGCAGGAGGAGAAGGCAAGGACAGAGGATGAGATGGTTGCATTTCATCACCGACTCAATGGACATGAATTTGAGCAAACTCTTGGAGATAGTGAAAGATAGGGAAGCCTGGCGTACTGTAGTCCATGGGATCTCAAAGAGGCAGACATGACTGAACGACCGAATACCAACAACATTTTGCTATACTAATTTATTAATTCTTTAAAAAGAAAGGATATTTAATACTACACTAACAGCTTCTAATGTATCCTCCAGTCCATTCACTTGATAACAAATTCTAGAATTTTTGAAATTTTAGAAGCTAAGCCATTTTTCAAATTCATCAATACTTTCCTTCTCTACTAGTCCATAGGTGTTTTCCTCAAGGATTATCAATAACATTTCTATTATCATCTTAAATCTTCTCCTAGAACAAAATTAATCAAGCTCATCATGTGTACCACATTACATTAACTCAGGGCCCAAAGTCTGAATTTTAGGATTTCCTGAAAATTCTCAAGTACTTCTCATTTGAATGAGTTACTTATTTGAAAAACACTGTTCTAGCTTAATATCAACTTTTAATCCCCATTGTGCACTGAATATGGTACAAGATTTCCAATTTAAAATTAATGACTGTTTCTTTTAACTTTGGTTAGATAAGCAACCATACTTTTAAGTTTACTTTCCAGAAAATATCAGACTTACCAATGTGACTATTACTTTTTATTCCAATAGACATTCTGTGTGAAAATCTGCTCAATTTTTAACTTGCTAAATACCGACTTTTTATTTTAAATGACTTAGAAGGGATGGCAGTTTATTTCATGTGTCTACTTGATGGGTTCATTGCGGAAGACCAGATAGTTGGCCTTAATATTTTGGGCATTTCTGCAAGAGTGTTTCCAGATGAGATGAACATTTTAATTGGTAAATTAAAGCAGATTACTCTCTATAACTCCAGTTGATTCCATTCCATCAGTTGACAACCTAGATTGAACAAAAAGTCCTCCTCTAGGTAAGGGATAATTCTCCAGCAGACTGCATCTAAACCTTACCTGCAACATCACATTGGGCTTTCCTACTGAAAGCCCTCAGAGTAAAACAACAATTCTCCCCAGGTCTTCTGCCTACCAACACATTCTGTAGATTGGATGCACCAGCCTGCATAAATGTGTGAGCCAATTTCTTGTTTTATATCTATGTATATGCATACAGGTGGCACTAGTGGTAAGGAATCCACCCGCGAATGCAGGAGGTGTCAGAGGCACAGGTTTGATTCCTGGGTTGGAAAGATGCCCTGTTAGATAGTTAGAATAGGAAAAGTGGTCCAGAATGGCGGTGGCTAAAAGACAAGGAAGGGAAAAGCCTGTGAAAATAGAACAAAGGAAGATCCGAGGACTGGAGTGAGGGCCTCAGGTAGAACAAACAGCACTCCTGACTAGCCCACTTTTCATACGGCAGGTCCAGGGGGAGAAGAAAAAAATATATAAAAAGAGGAGCCAATATACACAATGGAGTATTACTCAGCTATCAAAAAGAATACATTTGAATCATTTCTAATGAGGTGGATGATGCTGGAGCCGATTATACAGAGTAAGTAAGCCAGAAAGAAAAACACCAATACAGTATACTTACACATATATATGGAATTTAGAATGATGGTAATGATAAACCTGTACGCAAGACAGCAAAAGAGACACAGATGTATAGAATGGCCTTTTGGACTCTGTGGGAGAGGGAGAGGGTGGGATGGGTTGGCAGAGTGGCAGTGTAACATGTGTGATATCATAAGTGAAACGAATCGCCAGTCCAGGTTTGATGCAGGATGCAGGATGCTTGGGACTGATGCACGGGGATAATCCAGAGAGAGGGTGGGGGTCGGGATTGGGAGTTCATGTACACTCGTGGCTGATCCATGTCGATGTGTAGCAAAACAAATACAGTATTGTAAAGCAAAACAAACTAAAAAAATAAAAATTAATTAAAAAAAAAGAAACGAATCGCCAGTCCAGGTTTGATGCAGGATGCAGGATGCTTGGGACTGATGCACGGGGATAATCCAGAGAGAGGGTGTGGGGCGGGAGGGGGGAGGTGGGGGATGGGATTGGGAGTTCATGTCACTCGTGCCTGATTCATGTCGATGTGTAGCAAAACGAATACAGTATTGTAAAGCAAAACAAACTAAAAAATAAAAATTAATTAAAGAAAAAAAAAAAAAAGAGGAGCCAAATGGCTGGGGGTCTCTCTCCCTCTTCTCTTAGTGTCTTTTGGGTCGGCATGCCCTCACACCTCAAGCATGTATTTTCCTTTACTTTCTACATAAACTGAGCTGAAACATAGAGCTGTAACACTGGTCCATCTGAAAGCGGTAACACTGGTCCATCCGAAGGCTGTAATGCTTGTCTGTTGCTTCAGATTTTTGTTGTGATGAGACAGAACCAAGGAAATTACACACTCTCGCAACACCCTGGAGAAGAAAATGAGCACACACACACACACACACACACACACACACAAAATACAACTATGCATATTATAAATTCACACATGTGTAATATAAATAAAATATAATGTATTATGTAAATAAATACTACAATATCTAATTGGATAGCATTATTAATATATATAATCCCATTTATGCCTATATGGTCTCCTATTGTTCTTTCTTTGGAGAACCCTGACTAAATACATAGGGATATTACCAAAATACAGACACAGAGATGCATAAAATACCACAAGCTCTTCATAACTTGGGATCATTAATTTCCTCATGTTTCTAGTTCAAATTTACTAAGTAGAATTTTTCTGTTTGGAGTGGATTTTGTCCAGGCTTTCCTCTCTATTGTGTCTTTTCTCTCTAGTTTGAGGAGTTGACTTTAATTATTTTGAAGCTTTTATAAATACTTAGACTCGCATTCCATAGTATAAGTTATGGAATCTGAGTTATAGCATCTTCACTTTTATTGTCTAAGGAAATTTATTGACTAAAACAAACCATCTAGAAAATAACATATAACATATTTTGTTATTTTGTAAAAACTATTTTAATGCTCAGCCCCAAGCAGAATGGTATCTGCATTTAATAACAGCTACTTCAAAGATATGCAAAAACACATTTGCATATGCTACGACTGGAAAAATTTATGTACTTAGTTCACGGATATTAAAATTAATTGTAAAATGCCACTAAGGGAATTTGTCTTTTGATGTTCTCTGTAGGGGAAAATTTACGTTTTGAGATTAAACATTAAAAATGAAAAAAACTGAAAGAATGTATGTTTTCATCCTGTGATTAGTGGGTAGGGCACTGATACATCTCAACACATTATTAATTGAATGTTTTCAAGGATCTGTGTTTAGATTATGCCAGAGGAACACATTCTCAGCACTTTGGGAAGAGCTCAATTTCTCTTCTTAATAAATAATGCTATGCAAGCTGCCTTTGCTCTAAAAGAAATTACAGCAGGTATATGAATTTTATAGAGATATTTACTGGTCATTCATCATTTAAAGGTTAGAAAAGGCTTTTAATTAGTAAATACATAATAAGAAACTTAAGGGAGTTGCTTAGCAAATTTCATCTCACATAAAAAGGACTTTTTTCCATATATTAATAAGACTGAAAATCAGAGGCAAAGTTGACCTCCTGCCCTAGAATAATCTCATCCCTGTTCATAATTAAGTTTCCCAGCCATGGCTCTTAAGTAACATGATCCTTTGGGTTCTTAGTTCATGTCTAATTTTCTCCATTCAGTATTTCTGAAGAGTCTCAGTCTCAGTGGACATGCCTTGCTAATCCCCCTGCAAAGCACTGCCATATCACTGGCCTCTTGAAGTGCTGCCAACTCACACACAGTGCTGAAGGAGCCTCATCTGAAGTGCACTGAGGGGACTGACATGGCCAATTTATTGCCCGGTGGTTGCCATAATAAAAAGGAACACAAATAATAGAATATTTGGGATGGTGTTTATGAGATGTAAAATCATCTAGTTAAGAATCACAAACTACAGTCAACGTTTGGGCTAAATTTAGGTACACACCTGCTTTATCCTTAAGAGGCAACCACGGAGTTTAGCAATTCCTGTGATTCACCAGGAAGGTATAAAGATTCACAGGGAGAAGAGAAAATGAGGTTTGTAGAAAGCAAATGGAAGGTAGGGAGGGGTAAAGGAATAAAAAAGACTGGTGCAAGAATGAAAATGGTAGTGTGACAGTCTTGCAGGGGATACTTCCCAGCCTTGCAGGGGATATTTCTGATAGAAATGTCTGGCTCTTGTGGTACCAATCAAATTAAATAATTGACTCATGCCAGTGAGAATAAAAATAACTTCAGTTGTGCAGGGCTCTTAATTGAGTTCTCTGATAAGACAATAGGTTATATAAAAATTTTATCAGAAAGAGTAGGAAAAAAAATTGATGAGGATTATCTCTGACAGTTTGTAAATTGTATCAAAGGACTTCTATACTTCTCTTGCTGGTAGGTGTCAGGGATAGGAAATTAGTTTCCTAATCCAATAATTTATCCTTCTACTTTAGGATTTCCATATACATCAAATATATTCTAACATGGAATATATGAAATAAAGTATGTCTGGGGACACCAATTGATATGCCACATCTTCTGATAGGCTCTCTCCTTCTCTCCCACTGAAGGGCTTGCCTTTTCTGGTAAATTTTTCTGGGAAGTAGGATGGATTTCTGAGAGTATAATTAAGATCTCAGCGATCTTCTTTTTGCAAATTAAAGTCCATTTACTCATAGAAGAGAAATCAGATCTTTAGAAGGGAGTACTTATTATGAAGAGCAGGAAATGGAAGAGATTCCACTGTATGATTTTGGAAAGATCAAGGGTAGTTAAAACACTGGAGTAAGCCAGCTTAATTAGTAAGCCATTTATTTACTGAGGAAACAGAAGACAATGAATTCATGAATATGCATTAACTTTCACTACACTTGTAAGATATGACTTCATGAATGTTGGACTAATAAAGATCTTCTTTTTGCAAATTAAAGTCCATTTACTCATAGAAGAGAAATCAGATCTTTAGAAGGGAGTACTTATTATGAAGAGCAGGAAATGGAAGAGATTCCACTGTATGATTTTGGAAAGATCAAGGGTAGTTAAAACACTGGAGTAAGCCAGCTTAATTAGTAAGCCATTTATTTACTGAGGAAACAGAAGACAATGAATTCATGAATATGCATTAACTTTCACTACACTTGTAAGATATGACTTCATGAATGTTGGACTAATAAGATGTTCAATTTTTACTTACTTGGGGAGAGTTCAGTAAAGATGTGTGCAGAGGACACAGTATTCCAACACTTAGTTTTCATGTGGAGAGGGGACTCAATTCTTTTTCCTTGTGATTGGGGAACAAAACGTGAAAGAAATGTCCAAAATGCCTCAATATTACCATGTATTTACTGGATATATTATACTAAGAGGAAACTTTAAATGTTGAATTAGCTTTCTAATGAAGTGTCTATAAAATAAAGTTTTTCTAAGGATGTTTACCATAGCGAAACTTCAATATCTTATTAACTAGTGAATTTTGTTTTATTTACTCTATCTTACTAAAGAGATGAAGAGAAGGAAGAAGAGAGAAATTTTCATTTGGTTATTACCAATAAAAACATTGAAAAAGGAAGTAAATAATACATTAGTAAGATAAAAATGATATATACATATATATGTCTGTGTGTGTGTGTTAGTTGTTCAGTCATGTCCGACTCTTTGTGACCTCATAGACTGTAGATGACCAGGTTCCTCTGTCCGTGGGATTCTCCAGGTAAGAATACTGGAATTGGTTGCCATTCACTTCTCCAGGGTTTCTCCCTGATCTGGGTATTGAACCTGGGTCTCCTTCATGGCAGGCAGATTCTTTACTATCTGAGCTCTAAAGGATATAAATGATAGAAAGATAGATGTGAGGCAAAATTAATTGAAATATGTGATGTGGATGCTTTCATTATAAATTTTGTTTTAAAAAATGAAATATTTGTATTACTAGAAAGGGAAAAATTGAAGCAAAGTGAAAGAAGGATAAGAATGAAGCCCAGAAATGGCAGCTGGGAAGAAGCAAGTTATACAGAAAACTATATAGAAAAGACTAGAAATTCTAATGATTATATTGAAGAACAAAATGAAGAAAAAAAAAAGAGATGGATCTTTACTAGACAAAGCAACATGACTTTATAAAATGTTTTATATGCAATTTATAATCAATGCAGGTAATGGAATTTTAGCTGGGTACACAGCTATCAGTTGAAGACTGCCAGTCATTGTATCCTTTGTAACAATGTAGGGTTTTATAATTACATTTTTCCTAGTGAAAAGTTAGTGGAATTAAAAGCCCAGAAATGGCAGCTGGGGAGAAGCAAGTTATACAGAAAATTATATAGAAAAGACTAGAAATTCTAATGATTATATTGAAGAACCAAATGAAGAAAAAAAAAAAGAGAGATGGATCTTTACTAGACAAAGCAACATGACTTTATAAAATGTTTTATATGCAATTTATAATCAATGCAGGTAATGGAATTTTAGCTGGGTACACAACTATCAGTTGAAGACTGCCAGTCATTGTATCCTTTGTAACAATGTAGGGTTTTATAATTACATTTTTCCTAGTGAAAAGTTAGTGGAATTAACATGTAAAGTTTTCAGGTAACCTTACATATGTAGTATGTTAGTAGCTCAGTCGTGTCCAACTCTTTGTTACCCATGGACTGTAGCCTGCCAGGCCCCTCTGTCCATAGAATTTTCTAAGCAAGGTTCTGTAAGGGGTTGCCATTCCATTTACAGGGGATTTTCCTGACCCAGGGATTGAACTCAGGTCTCCTACATTGCAGGCAGAGTCTTTACCATCTGACCCATGAGACTGTATATTGTCACCTTGTTTATTTAGCTTATATGCAGAGTACATCATGTGATATGCCAGACTGGATGAATCTCAAGCTGGAATTAAGATTGCCGGGAGAAATAGCACCAACTTCAGAAATGCAGATGATACCACCTTTATGGCAGAAAGTGAAGAGAACTGAAGAGCCTCTTGATGAAGGTGAAAGGAGAGAGTGAAAAAGCTGGCTTAAAACTCAACATTCAAAAAATGAAGATCATGGCATCCGGTCTCATCACTTCATGGTAAATAGATGTGGAAACAATGGAAACAGTGACAAACTTTATTTTCTTGAGCTCGAAAATCACTGTGGATGTTGACTGCAGCCACAAAAGTAAAAGATGCTTGCTCCTTGGAAGAAAAGATATGACAAACCTAGACAGTGTCTTCAAAAGCAGAGACATTATCTGCTGACAAAGGTCCATGTAGTGAAAGTTATGGATTTTCCAGTAGTCACGTATAGATGTGATAGTTGGACCATAAAAATGGCTGAGTGACAAATAATTGATGCTTTTGAACTGTGGTTTTGGAGAAGACTCTTGAGAGTCTCTTGGACTGCAAGGAGATCAAATCAGACAATTCTAAATGAAATCAACCCTGAATATTCATTGGAAGAACTGATGCTAAAGTTCCAATACTTTGGCCAGCTGATATGAAGAATCAACTCACTGGAAAAGACCCTGATGCTGGTGAAGACTGAAATCAGGAGGAGAAGGCGATGACAGAGGATGAGATGGTTAGATAGCATCACCAATTCAATGGACATGAGTTTGAGCAAACTCTGGGAGATAGTAAAGGACAAGGAAGCCCAGCATGCTGCAGTTCAATGGGTCATAAAGAGTCAGCTACAACTTAACAGCTGAGCAACAACAATCTCTACATTGCTGAAGGGACTTTGCAGATGTAAATATATTCTTTAATCAGTTGCCTTTAAGTAAAGGAGATTATCCTGAAAAATTTGCATTTGCATGGTCTGACAATCAGTTGGAAGACCCGAAAAAAGACCTTAGACTTCCAGGTGTGTGTGTGTGTGTTTGTGTGTGTGTGTGTGAGAGAGAGAGAAAGAGAGAGAGAAAGAGAGAGTAAAAGAGAGAGAGGGCATCAACATAGTTTTTCAGATCTTTGAGGTATTCCAATAAGTAAGTATTGTAACCAACTGGGATTGGGTTAAGGAAAGAGCCAGGTACTAGACTCTAGCCCCCTGTACTACTCTGTATTGTATGAAACATATCAAAGAATATAACTTGTAAGGATGCTTGTTGCCTATGGACTGTCTGTGATTAGATGACCAGGACCTTCTGTTGAAATTTTAAGTGGAAATAGAGACATGTTAAGAAGTGGAATGCTGCTGCTAAGTCACTTCAGTTGTGTCCGACTCTGTGCGACCCCATAGACGGCAGCCCACCAGGCTCCCCCGTCCCTGGGATTTCCAGGCAAGAACACTGGAGTGGGTTGCCATTTCCTTCTCCAGTGCATGAAAGTGAAAAGTGAAAGTGAAGTCGCTCAGTCGTATCCAATTCTCAGCGACCCCATGGACTGCAGCCTACCAGGCTCCTCCGTCCATGGGATTTGCCAGGCAAGAGTACTGGAGTGGGGTGCCATTGCCTTCTCCAAAGAAGTGGAATACAAATGTGTAATTGTGGTATAACAAAAATTCCCTTATATAGACCCTTGAGAGTTAATGTAGAACTTTCAGCCTAAAGTGCTACAAAACACAAGTCCTCAGTTTGGGGTTGATCTGCCTAGAAGTTTTCTTATCTCTCATTCTACATATTTAGAACTTTGAACTCATATCCACAAAAAACTGGAAGAAACTGATTGTCACTTTCTCTTACATATCCTTTTACAACCTCTGGTATATTCTGTGCTGGTTTATAAACAAACAAGTAAATAATACAAAACAAAAACAAAAAGCAATCAGTAAAACCTAAGTTGTTATTTTTGTCAATGGCATCCTGCAGAGTTTGTCCTGACTCATTCCGCTGGATTATAAGTCTCCATTAGAAGAGAAAGAGTAGATTTTGTCTTAGGTCTTGTCATATCACAGATCTTGGTTCAGTGTCTGACACATTGTATGTTATAGTAAGTATTTATTAAATAATTTGTGATTTAATATGATCATATTCTTTTCATTTCCAATAGCTTACTGCCAGTTTCCATAAGATGCCCTACTAGCATATCAAATTCAGTATATTCAAAATTTGACTTATCATCAAACCTCTGTGCAGATTATTACAATTTGTTATCCCACTAAATGACAATACAGGACCCAATAGCTGAAACTAAAAACACAGGAATCTTCTTTTCCTCTTCTCAGCCACCTCCTTCATTTAGTCTCTAATTCTATCAACTATCAATTACCTATCTATATCTATCTATCAATTATAAATAGATCATCTATAATCAATTGTCATTAAGTATCTGTCTTATCAATCATCTACCTACCTGTCATCTATCCATCAATTGTCTATCTGCCTAAATTTCATCTAGCTTACTACAGAATTCATACTGGGTATATTAATGGACTCTTGGCAAGAAAGTTAATAAGCAACAGAAACACAATATTCCTAAGGAGTGTGAAATGTTTTGCACTATAAATCATTAGAACTTCATTCCATTTCTCTTGCTTTGAGAGACAGTAAAGAAAACCTCATTCCAAACCCTTATATAAATCTATCCCTTATAGGTAACCTTAGTTACATTTGCATCTAACTAGCCACACTTGCTACTGCTTCTTCCAAATTCCCATTAAATTTTTATGAAAACATGAACAAATAAAAAAATAAGAATGAAACTCCAAAACTAGATCTGATATTCAACTTATTAATAATATTTAGGAAACATTTCTACTAATGAAAATTATGGTGAATCTAATAAAATCAACAAATGACCAAAAACAGAACTCAATCATACAACAATGGCAAAAACAACAAACATACAACAATGGCAAAAGTGACATCTTGTCTCCTGAAAGTCTGTAAGAATTGGATCCACTCTTTCCTCAGGTATGGTCTTTGGCTCAATTAAAAAAAAAAAAGAGAGAGAAATGAACTTTTAAAATGCATATTATTCCTATAATGTATATACTGCATACTAAGTGACCCAAAGTATTTTGTCCTCATACCACCATCATTATCTTCATGAGTACCTCTAAATAACCACCTTAAGATGCTACATAACAAAATGCATCTGGATAAGACATAGTATAGTAGATGAAAAGGTGTTGGGTAAGATGGCCAAGTCTCTTCTTCGAAGGTTTGGGCTCAGCAATCCTTATGCTACTGGTTGGGGTAGAGATCACTGTATACTTGAGACTATCCTTTTTCTTCTCCTTATTAACTCATTATTAGAGTTTCAGAGAGTCAAGGAATGAGGGGTGGGGTAAAAATAATAGTCAACACTTTTTGTAATGTTTCCTGTGTGACAAGTGTTATTCTAAGCACTTTATGCTTGTTAACTCAGTTAACTGTCAAATAACCAGTAAAGTAGGGATTACTATTATTTTTGTTTTAAATGAGGAGATTGAGTCATGAAAAGTTCAGGTAACTTGTTCAAGTTCAAATAGCTAGTGAAATAACTCAAGCTCTGGTTTCAAAATTCATGTTCTTAACAACTGTACTATACTAGCAGGATAATCTTGATCCAAGAATGCTCATTAGACATGAGATCAAGCTGGAAATTATGCATTTAAACATGATTATTAAACTGTGTCTGTGAAGGAGATGTGATCAAGACACAACTGAATAAGCACTCAGGCCAAATGGAGTATACATATCTCTTTTTTAAATAAGCAAAGCAACTGATGAACTATAATGAGCATCTAAAAATGGAAACATAATCTTGAAGATTTATAGTAAGAATCATAAAGTCTTTTGAAAATTACTCACTAAAGACTCAGAGAATTACTCAAAATTCTACTAGCATCCTCAATAACACATAGAAGTTCTACCTTGAA
Organism: Aepyceros melampus; assembly: GCA_006408695.1. Lineage (NCBI taxonomy): Eukaryota > Metazoa > Chordata > Mammalia > Artiodactyla > Bovidae > Aepyceros > Aepyceros melampus. The sequence goes on along the minus strand of SJXQ01007920.1, from coordinate 65,039 downwards.
AGAGAAACAAACACCATGAAGAGGATATACACAGAGATGAAAAAAAATACCATTTTAATATTATGTGTGGCATGGATGACTGAAAGGAACTAAATGTGTCACAATGAAATATAAATATCAAGGGACTTATAAAGATAAGTAAACAATATAGAAAACTGAATGAGTAGTTTAGAGGTATAGTTTATCTCTTACAGAATGCTTAAGAATGAATGAAAATAACCAGTGAGAAGCTGGTACATATGGAGAAAACAAATATCTGAAATAGAAAATTTGGAGTGAAAGCCATAATCAGTAACATGATGGAAGAAAATTGCAGTGAGCTAAACAGCTTCAAAGTATGGAAACCAAAAAGACTCACTGTAGTTCACACAAAAAGTCTTAAATGATACCTTTCCAAGATATGTCCCAATGGAGAAAATTTGCTAAATGAATAAAGGCATAAAAAACTATGAAAGTACCAAATGGTGAAAACTGGTACTCATATATTAAATGCATTAGAAATGATACATTTTACTGTTTCCTATTTATTGTCCTACTGCTAGATTCTTCACTTGAATTATTTAAAATATTTTTCTATTTATTAAGTGCACACCAAAATAATCTCTAAGGTGTTAGAACATCATTTACTCAATGAATCTTCAAATTTTCTTTAATATTAGCAAAGGTATGACAGACATGCTTGCAGCTACATTCTGGCATATAGTCATTACTGTATACTTAGAATGATGGAAACTGATGGTTCATGTAGTATGTACATTCTTAGGAATTTTGACTTTAATTTTGAATGTGTTTAAAAGGATCAATTGGTTAACAAAACAATTGTCTTAGCATCCAGCTTTCATGTGAAATATAAATATATATATACATAAAGGTCATCGAAATATAGCTTTTATTATTTTGTTGCTTAGGACAAGCGGTTTCAGGATACAGGTTAAGGTTAAGAGTTTATATCCATTTTAATATTATAAATTGTCTAATTATGGTATAAGCTAAGCTAAACTAAGCTAAGCTAATTTGTGTCAGTCATGTCCGACTCTGTGCGACCCCATAGACGGCAGCCCACCAGGCTCCCGCATCCCTGGGATTCTCCAGGCAAGAACACTGGAGTGGGTTGCCATTTCCTTCTCCAGTGCGTGAAAGTGAAGTCACTCAGTCGTGTCCAACTCTTAGCTCCCCCATGGACTGTAGCCTACCAGGCTCCTCGTTTCATGGGATTCTCCAGACAAGAGTACCGGAGTGGGGTGCCATTGCCTTCTCTGAATAATGGGTATAATCCATCTCTATTACTTAACTATTGTACTGGACTTGATAAAAATTTTTGTACTTTTGTTGTCAAACCATAAAAACTACATATATTTGTATCATAAATCACTTAATCAAATGCAATCATGCATTACTGTGCAATATGCATATAGGAAATTTTCTCATGCCTTTGTATAAATCCTGAAAGTATTACCATATCTACTATATAGTTACTTTCTAGGTGATATTGTTGTAAAGTACATAAAATACATATTCATTTATATGCCAGGTTTCCAGAATAGAATATTTAGCAAATAGGCATGAGATAACTCTGACATTTTGGAACAAAAACATTAAAATATAATTTTTTCTCATAACCTTATATTAAGTTGTCAAAAAATATCAGCACACATATCCTCTGTCATCCCAGAAGGCGGAAATATGGTCAAGAATACAAAAATGTAGTGAGAAATATGTTGGCTCATGGTAAAAAAATCACTTTCATTGTCCCTGCCACCACTCAATTTATATGCCTCTATCTCTGGCTTCACCCAACATTTTCTTAAACTGCTCCAAAATTAATATCCCTGAATTTTACTCTGCCATGTCATTTGTGCTCAGAAATTATGATAGATCCTCAATAAACAACACATACTGTGGGTGGGTGGTCCACATTCTCTGTAATCTGACAGCAGCCAATGTTTCTACTTGTACTTTGACACTCATCTTTCTTGAAATCGAAACACTTTTATTGTTTCTGATCAAGTATTTCTTTCTTTCTGCTTTTGTGGATTTTATTCTCTCATTGTGAATTTTTTTAACCCCACCTCTAATTCTACTAATCACCCTTTCCCTTTAAGATTGGCAAAATACCTTAGTGCCAAAATGTTGATTAGACACAGACTTTGGTTTAGGTTCTAGATCCACCATTAACCTGCTGTGTGTGAGCTCCTCATGAGTACTGTTTAGAGGATGACTGTCTTTACCTCCATGAGCACTTACCACATCACAGTTACATGGACAGTGTCTGGCACAGAGAAATGACTCAGGAAATTCCAACTCTTGTTACTTCATCTAAATCCTTTATGGAACTTACTGGTTTTAATTCATATCATGCTTATGTGCATACAAGCCATCTTTCGTCCTCAGCTAGATTATGAACTACTGATATCACCAATTGTGATTTCCTTTTTAATTGTCATAATGCTTTAGTATATCACCTTGCTCATGGTAAGCATAAATTAAATAAAAATCTATTAGAGCTGATTAACAAAGTAAAGCTTGCCTCACAAAGTTTCCTGCTACTGAAAGTGTTCAAGGAGAGGTTAGGTGAATAAAACACGGAAAATGCAAAAGGTTAATACAGTACGAAGGAGATCACACAAGACAAACTCTTAGAAGCAGAGTCTAAGTTGAAGATTCTTAGAAAAATAAAGAGGATGACACTACAGTTTAAAAAAATAGAGCAGAAAATAATTATTGAATGGCTTTAGATCATCACAATATAATGTGAGAGCATTGTGGTAATTTAGGTGAAGTGAGTGGGTGAGAGGAAAGTAGGGGTCATGGATTTTGCATTATTTTATCTAGGAATTAAGAAAAAATAAAATTTGAAACATTTTTGCTTAATAATGCCTGTTAAAAAAACTATATTCCTATGGTAATCAGAATCAACTGAGGATCCTGAAATTTTAGTTTTAGTCACTGTGTGACTTTGCCGGTTATCCATTAACCTCTCAGGATCTGTTTTCTCATCTGCAAAATTTCTACTTGAACCAGACAACCTTAGACTCTAAAGTCGAAAGGAACAGTGAGAAAACGCCCACCTTTTTAATATACACAGTGTTAAATAGATAAAAATTTCTTATTTCTTAAGAATAGTAGAAATTTGGAAGGGCATAAATATTCAGCAAAAAAAGTGGCCAGATTTCTGACAAGCAAACTCTGGTGTGTTTTCTCATTAACCTAAATTAAACTGCAATTGTACCCCAAACAGCCTTATATGTCTGTGGGTTCCTGCCAATATGCAGTTGGATTTCTCCTCTGCAGCTGTCTGTGATGCTCCGAAGAGACAAGTGAATACTGTTGTCAAATAAAAAGTGGAGAAATGGAATCATTAAAGCAGAATGAATAAATTACAATGGCCTTATAAAAGCAGTTTTAACAAATGAACATGAATAAGAGTTAAAGTACACACTTTTGATTTTGCAGGAGTTCAGCATGGAAGATTTTTAAAAGCAGACATTTTAATTAGATAATATATAATTTTATTTTGAGTCTTCCAAGTTGGCACTTGTAGTAAAAAACCTGCATGCCAATGTTAGGCTTCCCAGGTTGCTCAGATGATAAAGAATCTGCCTGCATTCAGGAGACCGGGTTCAATCTCTGGGTTAGTTCTGCACATTAACTTTGCCATGTTAGGCAGGTTTTGTTTTTAAAAGCACTTTGAAAATTGAGCTTACTAAAAAGATTCCTGGATGTGAAGTCGAAATAAGTGGAATTTCAGTTCTATTAAAGGTCTGTGTTATATAACTTTATTGCATCTCAATATCCTCATGTGTATGTAAGTTAAGACTAGATTATATCCAAAAGAAAGAAAGTGAAGTTCCTCAGTTATACCCGACTCTTTGTGACCCCATAGTCTGAGTCGGACATGACCGAAATGACTTAGCAGCAGCAGCAGACTGTAGACTACCAGGCTCCTCTGTCCATGGGATTTTCCAGGCAATAGTACTGGAGTGGATTGCCATTTCCTTCTCCAGGGGATCTTCCCCACCCAGGGCTCGAACCCCATTCTCCCGCATTGTAGAGAGACGCTTTACCGTCTGAGCCACCGGCGAAGGTCTTGCTAAAACTGTGATTCTTTGATCCTGTAAGTGTTCCACTTAGTATTGTAGATATATGCCCAAAATACTTGGTTTGCATTGCATGCATTACAAACAAATGTGCACACTATTATTTTCATATACTATAAATTAGTTGATGTTAATTTGAGATTATTAAGGAAAACATCTTGGTACACACAGACAAGTTAAATGTTTCTGGGAAATGGAATCAGAAACTGAAGCAGGTGAAACATTTGTATGTTCAGTGCAGGTGTCAGACAGGAGGAATGCAGATATTATTTACTTCAGCACTGGAGTCATGGGAACAAATTAAGCATTTTTATGTTTGTCACAAGTGTATTTGAACTGTGTAGTTACCTCAGATATTTAAAATGAAGACATGGCAACAGCAGCCATTGTTAATAGCAGGAATATGGGAACTGGCAGCGACAATTTAGCAGGTAGGCAGACAGCACTACAAAGGAGCACAGAATTGGCACTGAGCATTCAAATGAACAGGCACAAGAACTGAGGCTTACAAAAAAGCTGTTACTTTGTCTTCACACCTTAGATGACTTCTGAACCATATGTTTAGCGAAATGGTGTAGGGTTGGGATACCAGGTGGTCAGAGCAGGCAGCAGAAACAGTTTGGTTTGTACTTGGAATGATGCATAAACAGGCAGTGGAGTTGCAATCTGAGCCTGGGGTGCAGGTGCTAATTATTTTTTCAGTGGCGCCAATGGAATTAGAGAGTGGAGCCTGGTTTACAGCCTATCTTCATATTAGTGACCAAACACAAGTAACTCCAGATGCCAAGTGCGATGGGGGGGCTGAAAGGGCTCAGCGATAAATAACTATGATAAATTTTTAGATGAAAATTGTTGCACTTCTGTCCTATTGTTCTTTTTGCTAAGTAAGGATTATTCTGAGTTATAGAATGTGGATTTGTGCTGACAGATGTTAAAACTTGGGCTGAATTTCAGTATAGTTTGACAAAATTTATTTTTCCTTTTCTCACCCATATCCCACCCAAGTACCTCACAGTCAGCCTAGATCACATAGTTAACATCTTTCATCATAAAATTAATCATTTAAGAAATAAAATATTTATAGTTTAATTTGTGCCATTCTTTAAAGCAAATAAACATTAAAACAAAACTAAAAAGTGTTTTAGAATTATCTGCACTACCTGGCTAACTTGTTGAATCTGTACTTATAATTTGAGAATTGATGTCAACATCATGAGATCTATGAAGTCAGAAAGAGTTTTTTTTCCTCCAATCTTGCACAGCAAATTGGGGCTTCACAGATGGCTCAGCGGTAAAAGAATCCACCTGCAATGCAGGAGATGCAGGTTTGATCCCTGGGTCAAGAATATCCCCTGGAGGAGGAAATAATAACCCACTCCAGTATCCTTGCCAGGGAAATACCATGGACAGAAGAGCTTGAAGGGATACAGTCACAGAAGTCACAAAGAGTTGGACCTGACTTAGTGACTAAATAACAATAACAGTATCCCAAATTAAACACAGTTATATTACACTAAAATTTTTGTTTGTTAGTCTTCTTCACAAGCTCCTGAATGCTGATGGTAAGAAATTTATCTCATTGTAAGTGCTTATGTAACAGGTGGTTGCATGGATGACTGGATTAATGGATGGATGACATGCTGACAGTACTATCTTGACAACCAAAAGTCCAGGCTGTGGGTAATGGTCGGCACAACAATGAATGGTAAAATCAGTAGCTTTTGAAGCCAAGTGAAGGCTAACACTGGAATTCTCATCTCTGGGTATGATCAGGATCATGAGAGAATTTTTTATAAAAATGCTAACATCAGAGTCTTACCTCTTAGTGCAGTAATTCTCAAAAACATTCCCTGGACCAGTAGAATCAGCATCACCTTAAAATGTTGGAAATACCTACTAAATCAGAAACTCAGGATGAATCCCAGAAACTTATGTTTTCTGAGGCTTTCCAGATGAATCTGATTCATGATAAAGTTTAAGAACCGTTGTGAGATCCCCATTCAATTTATCTAAAATGTGGATATTCATGTTTTCTCTACAGCTCTTCAGTTGATTCTAATGTACAATCAGGGTTGTAAACCATGAAAATATCAGAAGACAGTAGTAAGAAGTAGATGCCTATGTAAAGTCAAATTCACAAGAAACTAGAGCAAAATGGCTAAAAATAGAATGAAGAGAAAAGAATGTGTGCAAGATATTTAATAGGCTATGATTTTATTTTTTTTTCCCTTGTGCTTGTCTCTGCCATACAACAATGTGAATCAGTCATAATTTTATATATATATATATATATATATATATAATTACCCCCTCCCTCTTGAGCTTCCCCCACCCCATAGGTTTCTTATTCTATAAGAGAAGCATATTATAGAGAGAAATGTTTTCTATAGACTCCTATTAGGAGTGATTTGATTATTCTACAAAATTTCATGTTAATTCTGGATGCTATGTTACTCAACGTTATGCAACAATCAAACCATAGACTATTTCCTTCAAGAATTGTGATCAATACATGCATAGGTATAATTGAGAATCAAACTCTATCTTATTTAATCTTCAAACGATCCTTTGAGGATAAGCATTATTACACTGACTTTTTAAAAGATATGTAAGCTGAAATTCAGTTTAATTAACTTGCCCAGTCATATAGCAAGGGAGTGACATAGCTGGGATTGGAACTCAGGTCTTTTACATCATACAGCCTTGTTCTTCACAAGCAAACATGTGGGATACTAACATTGCTAAGTATGAATCATGAAATAATCTTCTTAATGCTGCAATTAAAGCCTAGGGTGGGAGTTTTTCTCTACATGATTTATAATTAAGTTTACCTATTTCTTTACTTGTATTGAGACATAAACAAGAGAAGAAAGGAAATAATGTATTTTAATGCCTCCAATTGCCCAAGCACTGAACATGTGATAATGCATTTGCTGCAGGAAAGGGTCCCCTTCCAGGGCCCGAAATTGGGCTCTTGTCTGACACTCAGAAATGAATTGTCCCAGGAGACACATCTGCTAACAAAGCAAGAGATATCATTGGGAAAGGACACTGTGGTGGAGAGCAATAGGGTAAGGGAACCCAGGAGAACAGCTCTGCCACGTGGCTGGCAGTCTTGGGTTTTATGGTGTTGGGATTAGTTTCTCGGTTGTTTTTAGCCAATCATCTGACTCAGAGTCCTTCATGGTGGTGCATGCCTTGTTCAGCCAAGATGGATGCCAGAGAGGAGGATTCTGGGAGGTGGCCGGACATGTGGTGTCTCCTTTTGACCTTTCCTGAACTCTTCTGGTTGGGGTGGCTTATTAGTTACATGCTCCTTACCAGGACCTCCAGTCCTAAAACAACTCATGCACAAGGTTACTATGGTGCCTGGCTAGGCTGGGTGGTTTCTGTCAGTGTGCTTTCCCTAACACATTTATCTTTTAAAAATCCTCAATTGTAAGTATTATAACTACTGGCTGAAAGTAATAGGAATGTTAACTAAGTCTGCATATCTAGGTAGCACTGGATGCAAAAACCAGCTCTGTCTAATCACAAAATGTTTTGACCACATTCATTCTCATTACACTAGCACTTTCCTCCTTCAAGCAACAGGGCAAGAAAAAAATATGACTGGATAATTCTTTAATTATCCTGAGACTGAAAGTAATGACAAAAAGTGGGGTAAAAAAAGATAAGTTGAAAGTGAAACTGGCAAAGAGCAATGAAGAAAAGTGAATCCCAATTTAATGGCACAAATTTAAACATTTTTTTAAATGGCAAGCTTTTCAAAATGAGGAGGGAATCTAAGCAAATTTAATGCAAAATGAACATAGAAGTGGAAAATTAAATACAGTGCTGTGGACACTGAGAAGACAGTGAATCTTACGACCTAGAAAGTCATGCATGAATTAATGAAAGAATCAGTCATGAAAGAAAAGAGAAGATGCATCAGATAGAGGGAGGAGACTATGCATCTTAAGTGGAAGCAAAGACTAAAATGCAGGGCAAGGTTTGAGAACAATGAAATTAAAAGACACTTACTCCTTGGAAGGAAAGTTATGACCAACCTAGATAGCATATTCAAAAGCAGACACATTACTCTGCCAACAAAGGTCCATCTAGTCAAGGCTATGGTTTTTCCAGTGGTTGTGTATGGATGTGAGAATTGGACTGTGAAGAAGGCTGAGCACTGAAGAATTGATGCTTTTGAACTGTGATGTTGGAGAAGACTCTTGAGAGTCCCTTGGACTGCAGGGAGATCCAACCAGTCCATCCTAAAGGAGATCAATCCTGGGTATTCATTTGAAGGAGTGATGCTAAAGCTGAAGCTCTAGTACTTTGGCCACCTCATGTGAAGAGTTGACTCATTGGAAAAGACTCTGATGCTGAGAGGGATTGAGGGCAGGAGGAAAAGGGGATGACAGAGGATGAGATGGCTGGATGGCATCACCGGCTCAATGGACATGAGTTTGAGTGAACTCCGGGAGTTGGTGATGGACAGGGAGGCCTGGCGTGCTGCAGTTCATGGGGTCGCAAAGAGTCGGACATGACTGAGCGACTGAACTGAACTGAACTGAACTGATGGAACAATAAGAACAGGACAAAAGATACAATCCTGAGACATATGCTAAAGACAATAATGGGAGAAAGCCACCATCAAGGATATAGAAGGTGTTATATGAGTGGTGGATGAAGTAGAAGAGTAACCTTGGTTTGAAAAATGCCTTATCACTTTCCCAAATTTAGTATCTTCAGTTAAAACAATTAAGTTTTCACCATATCTCTATGCCATCTATACTTTTATCAAGAACAACAGGAACAATAACAAAACATGTCCAAAGGACCATATTGTTCTAATTCATATTAAAGTGGATGTGTAACTAGATTGTCACAAGGGTGGTAATGTCTAAGAAAAAAAGATTCCAAAATTCGTAAACAAATGTTTCTATTTCAAAAGCTTCAGTTTTCTTTGTATATGGGAAAATAACATGTAGCAGTGCCCTGCTGGGAGAACAAGCTCCCTAGTCTTCAGGTCCCAGTGCTTTGATGCCACCTGATTAAGGTGAGAATCTCATCAAGCCTGCAAGAAGTTGCCTGTCATTCTCACAGCAGGGATTCTACCCTCCCAACTGCTTATCTTTCAATCACTTTGCAGACTCTGCTTTCCATCTCTCTGCCTGCCCCTTGAGCAAGTCAGTGGTCGCAACACCAGGCACATTGGAAGATTTTCCTTTAAAAGTGAACCATATTTACCATTCCCCTAGGCTTCCCTGGCAGGTTTTGGAGCTGTCTGATTCTCTTCTAGAAATAACAAAAACTGTTCTGTGTATCACAAAGCCACATATCTATCAAAACAAGATATAAAATGATAAAGAACTTAAACTTAGAGGAAAAGATGTGCTAAGCTTTTAAAGGAAAACTGCATCATGGGCAAAGCATTGCTTTAGTTAAAACAGGTTCAGTGTTAAGAACTTCCTATTCTAAAGGGATGTTTAGACTAAGTTTACAATCTTGGGTTGAGTAGTTTTTAAAAATCTTGAGATTTCCTATTCATCACTTATAAAACAACTGTTTCCCTGAGTTATTTTAAACAAAGGGCTTATATTAAGTTTAAATATAATCTTCAGATTTTGGTGTTGCATTTATTGTTTTTACAATATAAGTATGACTATGATTATTTTCACTTCCTAGACATCCATACTGAAAGACAGATACACTCAGATGCAGTCTCTTTTCCATAGCACAAGGCTTTACTAACTACTGGGTAGAACTGACTAGAACTGAAGGCTTTGTACTCTAGACAAAAAACCCTCACTCTTTCACTAGAGAAAGTTTTAGGGGATTGGTGAACATCCTCAAACTTTATGGAAATTATTAGGCACATTTAATATTTTTTCTGAATTATGGAATACAACTTCCATTAGAAGTGCACATTGATCTGTGAGTAACATAAGCATGCGGACATGTGAGAGGGGTGAGGGGAGCGAGAACTTGCACAATCCACTGTTTTTCAATTACTTTCTGCAATTCTAATGTGTCTGAACATGATATATGGCAGATTTTATTGGTCTCTGAAGGCAGATTTTATTGGTCTCTGAAGTCAGATTGTGAAGTGATATGGTTGTGCAGGGTACAATAGTTGTATCCACATACACTATAGGACACTATGGTAGTATGCTACCATAATGTACCTACTGTACAGTAGATTTAGATTTTATTCTGTTTTCTGTAGTTTTAGAAAAGAACGTTGTTTCCATCATAGAATGACATTCACAGCTGCCTTGGCAGTAGTATATCCTAGCTGAATTCTATGAAAATTGTATTTTAGTTGTTGTTATGCCCTTCCTGGTTCTCTATAGTTAATGAAGTAAAATGGAATATTCATTTTTTTTTCTGTTTTTTTTTTTCATTCCTTTTCAGTCTTCTCAAGGGTACTCTATAAGTCCTAAGAATTGGTGATAGAATACTGGTATTGGATCATTAAAACATGGTCCTCAAAGAGGCTCAACAGGCCATGGATATTATCAAGCGTCCTTGAGTCAGTCGTCACATATAAACCAACTTGAGATTAATGTGCCACTACTTCTCCAATTAGTGTGGGTAATCAAGAACTGATTGCAGCATTAGGACAACAGAGATCCAGCCTTTGTAGGACTGGAAAATAATTTTTATTTTAATGTTCTTTCCCTGGAGAATTCTGCTTATGCCTTTTCTATCATTTCTTGTATATATATAATGATTTAGTTCAACACCTTCAGAGCAATTTGACCTTTGCCACTTCCACCTGCCATTGTTATCTGGCCCAAACTCAAGCAAGAGACAGAAGATGCACTATAGAAAAGGCAGTGAACTGTGAATTTCTTCTATCATTTGATGCAGACCTCTCTTGCTGTGAAACTGACCTTCTTTTTTTTCCATTAAAAACTCTATTATAATGTTCCTTAAAGAACTTTCAAAGCATTTAGTCGATAATAGCTACGAGTTTGCTATAATGTAAGGTAGGAGTACTAATATTACATTGATTTTTTATTACTCCTTTGACTTTGCTAAAACACACAATGTTTGACTTTAAAGAGTTTACTATAAAATATTCAATTTATATGAACCAAGGTATTATTTTTATGCAATTACATCTTCCTACATTAAAATTCATGGGAAATAGTTTTTTTAAGTTTATTAATATGGGCCTTTGTTATAGCCATCAAATTTATTTATATGCATGTGGTTTCTGAATTCTTCCTTTTCTATCTATCACAAATGACTGTCACATTAAACATTACACAGCCACTTAATTCTGACCCTACTGCTCACAGACCTTCAGATTCTTTATACCATCAAATAAAGTGAAAATTAAGAATAATTTACAAAGCTTTCAAGATCTGATCTTGTAACTTGTAACCCCTTTTCTGATTACTCATTGTTTTTATACATTATAACCTGGCCCAGCCATTTTCTGCGCTGTTTCCCTTAGAAGCCAGTGCCCCTCTGTTCTTTCCATCTGTTTCTTTCTTGCTTATAATCAAATTGTAGATACTGGTTTTTCTTCTGATGACAGTGACTTTTTCCTTTGAATTTTACATCTGTCAATTATTTGCATTCATTATACTTCTTTATAAATTAGATATGGGTAAGCTTGTTACGGGTCCTTGACTATACTCTGTAGTCTTTGAATTCAGAACTGTGTCTATTTTACTTTGTATTTTTATCAATAGAATCTATCAGATTACTTTGAATATGATAGGTATCAAAGCAACATGTATTCAAAGAAAGACTGAATGTAATATGTTACTTACAAAGGTGAATGATAACAATATCATTAATTTAGTCAATAATTCACCAAGTTGATGAGGTGCCCACTATGTCCTAAGGATTATATAGAATGTTATATAGAACCTGGTCTTCAGGCAGATTTTATCTAGAAATCTTGACTTCCTCACATATTTATCTGCTTTCTGGGACCTTTCCATCATACTGCCATCTTTTGGTATCCTTCTAATTAACTAGGTAACTTGTAAAAACTGCTGCTATGGAAAATGACTGTCACACAGAAATCCACCCATGCATGTCATCCTTTACTATCTCAGAGGGAACATTGTTGGCCACTGGAAAAGTATGGATGGTATTTGAATTCTCTATGCCTTTCTGTTGAACTGATGGCCTGATCCTGCAGGGAGACTAATACCCCTCTATCAGCTTCTCAGATTCCCATCCTGTGGCAATCATAACTTGATCTGCTCTTTCTTATAGGAAACTTTAACATGGCATGCTATTTATTTATGTTATCCACTGCAATTTTCTGAAAATACTATTTCAAGCAATATCTATGCCTTTAGAATTATAATTTTAGTGAGAATTAGGAATCATAGCTTCACGGCATAGATAAAATCTGATTTAATATAACCTTTATGTCAAAGCATGGTCATGTAGGTTTATTTGTTTTAGAAGACAAATACTTGGGCAGACACTGTATTTGCTAACATTTAATAGATAGCCTGGTATATGGTATGTTCTCAATAGATATTTATGAATCAGTAAAATATAGTGCTTTTGTGCATTAAACAAAAATAAGAACAAAGAACACTTGAAAGTGGAGCTCATGTATGTGTGTGTGTGTGTGTGTGCATGTGTGTGTGTGTGTGTGTGTGTGTGTGCATGTTTTCTTTAGCTATAAGACTGTACAGACTCTGGCTCCTCTGTAGTTCTGGCTGCCACTTTCATTTGGAAATCTGAATCTATTCCTGGCGCTGTTTATGCATTTAACTTATCTGAACTTTATTTTTCTTCAAAATGAAGGGAACTGATTTAAATAATCTCTAAATTATCTTCTAGCTCTAAAGTCTGAGATTCTATGGATTAGTTCTCCTTATCTTATTCTATTATATTATTGTTATTTTTGGATGAATTTTATTTTTCCACAGGACACTAAAGCACTGTTTACAAATGCATTCATAGTAGAACGTATAGAAAATGATTTTAAAAATTTCCACTAAATAAATGTAAAAGTGTATGAATAAAGTAGTAGTTTTAAGACTTCTTATTTCAAGGTTTGCTTTTAAAGTCAATCATTAACATAATGCTTTTAGCAGCTAGCTTCTTGTATGAGGAAGGCAGAAGCTGATGATAAAATTGTCTCATTAAAGTGAGATTCAGCTTTCCTCTGAATGTCAAGTGTATAGATTCAGGCTTAGAGTAAATCTGGGCCCTTTGGCAGTTGCCATATCTATGATTGTGCACATCCCTAGGGGCATTTTTCTTCTCTACTCTGCACTGTTATTTATTTCCTCACAGCTTTGCACAGCCTAATTATGAACTCCTCAAACATATGAATCACGTCCATATTTTAATTAGCTTTCAGTAAATTGAGGATTCTTCTATAGAATAGCTATCATTCAAAAATAATATAAACTGTATGAGTTAACTTTAAACTTTTTAATCCTTAAAACTTTGGTATTAGCAATTTCATTTGAAGGAGTTCTGTTTGCTGCTAGCAAAAATCCAGAAATCGTGTGAAATCTTGCTATTTGATTTGGACCCACTCTTTTGGCTCTGTTTCTTAGTAATAAGCATGGAGACTCCATATTTCTGTTTTTAGATACACTGCCATTTGCTGCCTAGCAAGGATTCACAGCAATGGTATTGCCTCAAGAGACAGAATTTCCCCTGCCATTTCCAGAATGTCTTTCTTGATCATGGTAAATTCACATTCTCCCACATATATCTGGAGGTAGGCAAAAAGAGTTTCCTTTACAAAATTAGCTTCAATTGTAAGTTCTTAATTACTTCAGGCAGGCCATTCCAAAGAGAACAAAATTTCCCTGTGAATAACTATTTAACAAAATATAAGCTCCTCTGACGGAGAAGGCAATGGCACCCCACTCCAGTACTCTTGCCTGGAAAAGCCCATGGATGGAGGAGCCTGGTAGGCTGCAGTCCGTGGGGTCGCTGAGTTGGACACAACTGATCGACTTCACTTTCACTTTTCACTTTCATGCATTGGAGAAGGAAATGGCAACCCACTCTAGTGTTCTTGCCTGGAGAATCCCAGGGACGAGGGAGCCTGGTGGGCTGCCCTCTCTGGGGTCGCACAGAGTCGGACATGACTGAAGCCACTTAGCGGCAGCAAGCTCCTCTGAGGTGAAAGATTATCATCAGTTTACTTGGGTAATATTTCCATGGTTTCTAGAACAGAGCTCACACATATCAGACAATATATATGAGCTGGTAACCTGACATCACCTTAAATCTCCCATTCCTGTGATTTCCTAGCATGTGCCTTAGAGTAAATAAATAATATCAAAATGACTGGTATCTGTCAACCCACTGTGAAAGAATCCTTAGTTGAATCTACTGCCCAGCTGCTACATTTTGAACTATAGTTTAATTTTTTTTTAATTTGGGTTTGCATTACAAACAACCAAATAACAGTACCACATAAATTAGCTTAAGAATAGTGCACTTATAAATAATTATTCTAGGCTGTACAGTGGAAGTCAAGGATACGGTCTGAGCTAGACTTCAGAGTAAAGTAGAATCCAGTACTTGAACATCAAAATTCTTTCCACATCATCTTTTCAATCTTTCTTATGCATCTTTAGTTTTATCTCTCTGGTTTTGTAGACTATACTCTCTACAGATTTTCATCCACAGGGATATACATGGTCAAGAACAGGTCCAGAATCTTTTTTGCAGCTTCAGCCATTTGAGAGTTTATTTTGTTCATCTAGACTTTATCAGGGGAATATCATTTAATGACATGTCATTTAAATTCCTTTCAAAAGATTAAAAGGATAGTTCTCATAGAAATATGGAATAAACATTGTCAAAATCTATTCAACTTCTCAATGAGAAACCTTACTTTTGAAAGTTTAAGGAAAATAAAGGTCTTTCTATTCAAAGTATTTATTTCTATTTAGAAAGATAGAATGCTAGAATAACATTTCAGAATCACACACAAAAGAACAAAAGAGGCTGATTTCCTAGTGGACGATAAAAAATTCTAAAATTTTGTGGAGAAGTCTTTAGCATGCTTGTATTTCTATTTGCATATGAACATTCACTTGCATTGCTATTTGACTTGAAACGTGTGTACTACTATCAATTTTATTCAAATCAATGGTTACCTTTACAGAATTCTTAAATCCTCAGTGAATAGTAGACAGTATTCATAAATATAATAAAATAAAATGTATATAATACTAGAAGATTAATGTACTCTTGGCCAACTAGTATATTCTTCCTCCTTTCTTTCCTTCACTCTTTGATTCCTTCTTTGCTTCCTCCCTCCCTCCCACCTTTACTCCTTATCTTCAGTCTTCCCTCTGTCAAAAATCCAGGAACAGTAAACGTTAAAACCAGATGAGAAAAATAGTATTTGTTAAGGGTATAGTGCACATATAAGAACACCTCATAAACTGGGAGTTTTTAAATCCAAAAGGGATACAAACTTAGAGGTGTAATATTACAGGATGGCTTATAAAGTGAAAATAAGGAAGTTGTTTTAAACTTTACAATGAGAGGTTGTTACACTAGGGGTTCCAGACATTAGGAGGTTGGTTAAAAATGACTATCGTATGCCACTTTAGAAAGATAGCTAAAGTTTCTTTTACAATTATCATTGGAGGGATTTATAAGAAACAACCTAAATTTTGCTTGGTCACGACATAAACTAGATTTAGTTTTGCTTACATGGTTTAATTGGTTTTGTCTGAGGGATTTTAAGCCTGGCCTTCATTTTACTTTAGCGTCTCATTCACTTCTCACTACCTCTCTCTCTTATTCCCTTCTCTCTCTAAATTCTGACATGCATCTAATTAGCTAAGCTCTTTGTCTTCACAGAATTAAATCAAGACAAACAGTCCACTTCAACCCTGTATCTTCTGTTCCAGCAACTCCTGTCTTGCCTCACTCTGCTGCAGATGCATAGGCCTCGGGAAATTATGGGTTCCCACTAGTTCTTATAGCTTTTGGGAATTCTCAGCTCCCAGCTTTTCCAAGGCTAATTCACTAACTTCCTTCAAATCTTTTATTCTCAAGTCATCTTCTCAGTGAGATCTCCTCTGTTTGATTTAAAATAGAACTAACCCAACTCCATTACTCTTTTCTCTTTTGCATCTCACTATTTACTTTTATATTGTTTTTATTTGTTGATGTCTATCTCTACCCTCTCTCATGAGAGGACACATTAGAATATAAGCTTTATGAATACAGAGATTTTTGCCTATTTTGTTTACAATTATATCCTGAGTCTAGAAAAATTCCTGGCAAATTAGAGGTTCTAGACAAAGATATCTGTTGTAGATTTATTGAAAAATAAATGTCACAACAGGGAAAACAAGCAACAAAACTACAATTGCATTCTCAGAAGGTGATTCTAGTAGACTTTATATAAAGAAGTCTTGGACTTTAATGGTGGTCCAGTGGCTAAGATTCCATACTCTCAATACAGGGGGACCAGGTTTTATCCCTGTTAGGGAAACTATTCTCAAGTCAACTATTCTCAACTAAGAGTACTCAGGCTGCAACTAAAGATTCCAAGTGTCACAACTAGAAGACCCCATGTGCCACAACTAACACCTGGTGCAGACAAATAAATTAATTGATTAAAAAAATCAGAAAGTTTTCTGGTGAGAATAATCTGTTAAAGAAGACAAGCTAACAAATAAACACTGGTGAGATTCACTGTTCCTATTCTGGAAGCTATTAAATATTATATTTTTGAGTCAGAGTTCTCTTTCCTTGGATACTTTCAGCACGGTTACTCTGGATTTTTCCTCAAGTGTTGCATCAGTTATTTCAAAAAAGGTTAAATTTATAATTAGACCAGAAAATATCAAACTCTAGTCTGTGAGCTTTATCCTATCCACTGGTTGTTTTAATACCATCTGTGACCTAAGAATTATTCCTACAGTTTAATAGTTGAAAAATAAAAGACATAACAGTTCATAGCATATAACTATCATATGAATTCAGTTGTGTCCATAAATAGTTTTATTGGAACATAATCACATGTATTCATTTCTGCGGTGTATATGATTTTTTTGTGCTGCAATAAGATTCATAAGGGCTTCCCCATAGTTCAGTTGGTAAACAATCTGCCTGCAATGCAGGAAACTCCAGTTTGATTCCTAGGTTGGTAAGATCCCCTGGAGAAGGGATAAGGCCACCCACTCCATTATTCTTGGGCTTCCCTTGTAACCCAGCAGGTAAAGAATCTGCCTGCAATGCAGGAGACCTGGCTTCGATCTCTGGGTTGAGAAGATCTCTTGGAGAAAGGAGGGGTTACCCACTCCGGAATTCTGGCCAGGAGAATTCCATGGACTATACAGTCTATGGGGTCACAAAGAGTCAGACATGACTGAGCGACTTTCAAGTCACTTCACCAAGACGCATGAGTCCATATGATACAATAATGACAAAATAAAGTAACAAGCAGAGGAGATAAGACACATATTCCCTACAGAAGAGTTTCAAATATTAGTGACAGAAAGAAAATAGCAATTAGAAAATTAGTAATCGTGGATGCAGAAATTAGTTTTTAGCAGAAATAGGATCTCTGTGCAGTCTCAAGGTATGCTCTACAAAATGATTAATATTGAAAAAGGGAAAACAAAGAAAATTTGCAAAATGAAAGCAAACACCAGTTTTACCCGGTGGTTAAGAGCAAGGTTAGCATCACCAGTAATAGATATATGTCTATCATATATCCCTGCTATGGCTAAGAAAGGCATGTGATCTCTGAGATATCCTTCCCAATAAGAGATAACATCAATTTAATCAAGAAAAAATACCAGAAAAACCAAACTGAGGGACATTCTATAAAACAAATTGTACTTTTAAAAGCACAAGGTATTTTAAAGAAAAGAAAATTCTGAGGCACTTTCCTACATTACAGGAAACTAAGGAGACATAAAAATTGAATGCAATGCAAGATCCTTGACTGGATCCTGGAAAAGAAAAGGACAATAGTTAAAAAAAAAAAAAAAGATGAAATTCACATAACTTTTCACCTAAATTATATATTTTGGTTAATAGTGTTGTATCAGTGTTAATGTCTTAGTTTTGATAAATATTCTATGGTTAAATAAGTTATTAGCATAAGGCAAAGCTAGTGGAAATATATATAGAAATTATATATACTATTTTTGCAACTCTTCAGTGAATGTAAAATTATCTAGTCATAGAAAATTTTTTTTAAATTAATGCTATTACCTTACCTTTTCTCCTTTGTCCAGGAAGTCCCTAACAATACTGAGGAGGCTAACAGATTACACAGTTCCTTAGTAAGCAGGCAGAGAATGGACAAACCAGCCTATATAACCCTTAAGCTGCTTCCTAAGCCTACTGACACTTTCTATTCCCTGAGGAACAAACATAACCAGAAGTGAAAAGTGAGCAGAAGGAGAAAGTCAGAGTGGCTTATCTTCTTTTCATGCCCAGAAGGAAGAAGAAAAGCAGCTCTTAGAAACCTGAGGAGAGAAATGCTGAATATGATGTATTATTTCCACACTTTTAAAAAAATAATAAATTTTATTGCTGGAGGAATAGTGTTCAAATAGCAAAATCTAGGCATTGTACTAAACACAGTTCAAATAAGAAGTTTAGCATATTTATTATTTTACTCTTGTTCCTCATAGATGTTTAAACAGAATAAAAGCAAATGGCAATCTGATTCCCTCATGTACATGGAGAAGATGGGAATAGCACTGCCCGGAATGCTAATTAATAAAGATAAGTTTTCCAAAGAGCAGAGATGAGATGATTTTTAAATCATCTTATTAAAATGTAGAAGAAAACTTTTTTTTGATTTACACATATATTTCAGGCCACAAATTATCAATAGTTCTTTGACTTCATTATTTCATCCATAACCAGGCAGAATGGGAGTGAGTATGCAAGAAAACAACATGAGTGAGTATTGGTATTCTCATGTATGAATATCATCAGCAAGTAGTTCAAAAAAAGTTAAATCCACTAAGTTGCAAAGTGTATGTTTGTGTTAGTTGCTCAGCCATGGCCGACTCTTTGCAACCCCATGGACTGTAGCCCGCAAGGCTCCTCTGTCCATGAAATTCTCCAGGTAAGAATACTGGAGTGGGTTGCCATTCCCTTCTCCAGGGGATCTTCCAGACCCAGGGATTGAACATGGGTCTCCTGCATTGCAAGCAAATTCTTTACTGTCTGAGCCACCAGGCAAGCCGAAGTTGCAAAGTAATTAATGGCAAATCTCTACTTAAATCACTAGCAATATCTTGTCACCTGAAGTGAATGACCCTTTTCCCCCTAAATCCCAGGAGAAGAATAACAAATTCTGTAACTTAGAGGGTCAAGCAGATAAATATAACTGAGTAAATTTTTAAAAATAACTGATAAAAATAACTGTGGCAGTGCTTCAGTTCAGTTTGGTTCAGTCACACAGTCGTGTCCGATTCTTTGAGATCCCATGAACCGCAGCACGCCAGGCCTCCCTGTTCATCACCAAGTCCAGAGTTCACCCAAACCCATGTCCATCTAGTCGGCAATGCCATCCGGACATCTCATCCTCTGCTGTTCCCTTCTCCTCCTGCCCTCAATCCGTCCCAGCATCAGAGTCTTTTCCAATGAGTCAACTCTTCACATGAGGTGGCCAAAGTATTGGTTTCAGCTTTAGCATCAGTCCTTCCAATGCATACCCAGGACTGCTTTCCTTTAGAATGGACTGGTTGGATCTCCTTGCAGTCCAAAGGACTCTCACGAGTCTTCTCCAACACCACAGTTCAGAAGCATCAATTCTATGGCGCTCAGCCTTCTTCACAGTCCAACTCTCACAGCCGCACATGACCACTTGAAAAGCCATAGCTTTGACTAGACAGACCTTTGTTGGCAAAATAATGTCTCTGCTTTGAATATGTTGTCTAGATTGGTCATAACCTTCCTTCCAAGGAATAAGCATCTTTTAATTTCATGGCTGCAAACACCATCTGCAGTAATTTTGGAGCCCCCAAAAATAAAGTCTGACACTGTTTCCACTGTTTCCCCATCTATTTCCCATGAAGTGATGGGACCAGATGCCATGATCTTAGTTTTCTGAATGTTGCACTTTAAGCCAACTTTTTCACTCTCTTCCTCTTTCATCAAGAGGCGTTTTAGTTCCTCTTCACTTTCTGCCATAAGAGTGATGTCATCTGCATATCTGAGGTTATTGATATTTCTCCTGGCAATCTTGATTCCAGCTTGTGCTTCTTTCTCATGATGTACTCTGCATAGAAGTTAAATAAGCAGGGTGACAATATACAGCTTTGACATACTCCTTTTCCTATTTGGAACCAGTCTGTTGTTCCATGTCCAGTTCTGACTTGCTTCCTGATCTGCATACAGGTTTCTCAAGAGGCAGGTCGGGTGGTCTGGTATTCCCGTCTCTTTCAGAATTTTCCACAGTTTATTGTGATCCACACAGTCAAAGGCTTTGGCATAGTCAATAAAGCAGAAATAGATGTTTTTATGGAACTCTCTTGCTTTTTCAATGATCCAGCAGATGTTGGCAATTTGATCTCTGGTTCCTCTGCACAAACACAAAAACCTTCTCTCAAGAGTTAATTGTTGCTTTGCAGGAATGTAAGTGAAATATTTTCAGACTTTTTTTTTTTTTCTAAGAGAAGGCAAAACCCAAAAATTTTATATAAAATCTCTTCAGCATGTGATTTCTTTCCTACAGAAGTGCTAGTGCTACTTGACAAATAAAGCCTTTGCTTCTTTTCCAACAGAAGAATAGACAACAGAGGCAGTGATATTTTAGGAGAGCAAGAGGACAGGGGTTTGTCTTTAATAAAAGACTATACACTTGCTAGAATTTGTTTTCTAAATCTTGGTTCAAAGAATGGGTAACAAAGACTTAAAGAAGGTTTGATTTCCTTAGAACACCTAAGATATTGATACACTAAAGCATATGTAAACCTCCAAGAGGAGATTCAGTTCAGTTCAGTTCACTTCAGTCCTTCAGTCGTGTCTGACTCTTTGCAACCCAATGAACCACAGCATGCCATGCCTCCCTGTACATTCAAACTCCCGGAATTTACCCAAACGCATGTCCATTGAGCCGTTGGTCCGTCCAACCATCTCATCCTCTGTTGTCCCCTTCTCCTCTTGACCTCAGTCTTTCACATCAGTTCAGTTCACCTGCTCAGTCGTGTCCAACTCTTTGTGATCCCATGAACCGCAGCATGCCAGGCCTCCATGTCCATCACCAACTCCTGGAGTTTACTCAAACTCAGGTCCATTGACTCGGTGATGCCATCTAACCATTTCATCCTCTGTCATTCTCTTCTCCTCCTGCCTTCAATCTTTTCCAACATCAGGGTCTTTTCAAAAGAGTCACCTCTTCACATCAGGTGGCCAAAATATTGGAGTTTCAGCATCAACATCAGTCATTAGATGAACACCCAGGACTGATTTCCTTTTGGAAGGACTGGTTGGATCTCCTTGCAGTCCAAGGAACTCTCGAGAGTCTTCTCTGACAAAACAGTTCAAAAGTATCAATTCTTCAGCTTTTTTTTATAGCCTGACTCTCACATCCGTACATGACTACTGGAAAATCATAGCCTTGATTATATGGAGCTTCACTGGCAAAGTGATGTCTCTACTTTTTAATATGCTGTCTAGATTGGTCATAACTTTCCTTCCAAGGAGTAAGTATCTTTTAATTTTATTGCTGCAATCACCATCTGCAGTGATTTTGAGGCCTCAAAATAAAGTCAGCCACTGTTTCCACTGTATCCCATCTATTTGCCATTAAGTGATGGCATTGGATGCCATTATCTTAGTTTTCTGAATGTTGCACTTTCAGCCAACTTTTTCACTCTCCTCTTTCACTTTCATCAAGAGACTCTTTAGTTCTACTCTTTCTGCCATGAGGGTGGTGTCATCTGCATATTTGAGGTTATTGAGATTCTCCCTGCAATCTTGATTCCAGCACGTGCTTCATCTAGCCCAGTGTTTCTCATGATGTACTCTGCATATAAGTTAAATAAGCAGGGTAACAATATACAGCCTTGACGTACTCCTTTTCCTATTTGGAACCAGTCTGTTGTTCCATGCTCAGTTCTAGCTGTTGCTTCCTGACCTGCATATAGGTTTCTCAGGAGGCAGGTCAGGTGGTCTGGTATTCCCATCTCTTTCAAAATTTTCCACAGTTTATGGGGATCCACACAGTCAAAGGCTTTGGCATAGTCAATAAAGCAGTAGATGTTTTTCTGCAACTCTCTTGCTTTTTCCATGATCCAGCAGATGTTGGCAATTTGATCTCTGGTTCCTCTGCCTTTTCTAAAACCAGTTTGACAGCTGGAAGTTAATGGTTCACATATTGCTGAAGCGTGACTTGGAATTTTGAGCATTACTTTACTAGAGTGTGACATGTGTACAATTGTGCGGTAATTTGAGCATTCTTTGGCATTGCCTTTCTTAGGGATTGGAATGAAAACTGACCTTTTCCAGTCCTGTGGCCACTGCTGAGTTTTCCAAATTTGCTGACATAATGAGTATAGCACTTTCACAGCACCATCTTTTAGAAGTTGAAATAGCTCAACTGCAATTCCATCACCTCCACTAGCTGTGTTCATAGTGGTGCTTCCTAAGGCCCACCTGACTTCACATTCAAGGATGTCTGGCTCTAGGTAGGTGATCACACCATCATGATTATCTGGGTCATGAAGATCTTTTTTGTATAGCTCTTCTCTGTATTTTACCACCTCCTCTTAATATCTTCTGATTCTGTTAGGTCCATATCATTTCTGTCCTTTATTGAGCCCATCTTTGCATGAAATGTTCCCTTGGTATCTCTCATTTTCTTGAAGAGATCTCTAGTCTTTCCCATTCTATTCTTTTCCTCTGTTTCTTTGCATTGATCCCTGAGGAAAGCTTTCTTATCTCTCCTTGCTATTCTTTGATTGGCATAGTCAATAAAGCAGTAGATGTTTTTCTGAAACTCTCTTGCTTTTTCCATGATCCAGCAGATGTTGGCAATTTGATCTCTGGTTCCTCTGCCTTTTCTAAAACCAGTTTGACAGCTGGAAGTTAATGGTTCACATATTGCTGAAGCGTGACTTGGAATTTTGAGCATTACTTTACTAGAGTGTGACATGTGTACAATTGTGCGGTAATTTGAGCATTCTTTGGCATTGCCTTTCTTAGGGATTGGAATGAAAACTGACCTTTTCCAGTCCTGTGGCCACTGCTGAGTTTTCCAAATTTGCTGACATAATGAGTATAGCACTTTCACAGCACCATCTTTTAGAAGTTGAAATAGCTCAACTGCAATTCCATCACCTCCACTAGCTGTGTTCATAGTGGTGCTTCCTAAGGCCCACCTGACTTCACATTCAAGGATGTCTGGCTCTAGGTAGGTGATCACACCATCATGATTATCTGGGTCATGAAGATCTTTTTTGTATAGCTCTTCTCTGTATTTTACCACCTCCTCTTAATATCTTCTGATTCTGTTAGGTCCATATCATTTCTGTCCTTTATTGAGCCCATCTTTGCATGAAATGTTCCCTTGGTATCTCTCATTTTCTTGAAGAGATCTCTAGTCTTTCCCATTCTATTCTTTTCCTCTGTTTCTTTGCATTGATCCCTGAGGAAAGCTTTCTTATCTCTCCTTGCTATTCTTTGAAACTCTGCATTCAAATGGGTATATCTTTCCTTTTTTCCTTTGCTTTTGAATTCTCTTTTCTTAGCCATTTTTAAGTCCTCCTCGGACAGCCATTTTGCTTTTTTGCATTTCTTTTTCTTGGGGATGGTCTTGCTCCCTGTCTCTTGTTTAATGTCACAAACCTCACTGTATAGTTCATCAGGTCCTCTGTCTATCAGATCTAATGCCTTAAATCTATATCTCTCTTCTACTGTGTAAATCATAAGGGACCTAATTTAGGTTATACCTGAATGGTCTGGTGGTTTTCCCCACTTTCTTAATTTAAACCTGAATTTGGTGTAAAGAGTTCATGATCTGAGCCACAGTCACCTTCCGGTCTTGTTTTTCCTGACTGTATAGAGCTTCTCCATCTTTGGTTGCAAAGGATAGAATCAATCTTATTTCAATGTTGACCGTCTGGTGATAGCCATGTGTAGAGTCTTTGTGTTCTTGGCAGAGGGTATTTGCTATGACCAGTGCATTCTCTTGGCAGAACTCTAATATCATTCTCAATTTTTTCCCTAAATGTTTCAAAGTATGAAAAAGATATTTTATGGCTTTGGGAGTGCTGAAATGACATGTATCTAGATTCATCTGCATATATATATATATATAAAATATATTTATGAAGTTTTGTGTTGAGTATTTCTTTTTTTAATTTTTATTTTTATTTTACTTTATATTATTGTATTGGTTTTGCCATACATTGACATGTGTGTTGAGTATTTCTGTACATTGGATACAGATCCATTTTCTTGGCCATCTCATGTTTCAGAATTGCTATCTAAGTTTGACAAAGTGTGACCAGCCTATTGTTTTACCCCAGGCAAATGTGACTAGTATTCTTGAGTTGGGTGAAAGCAGATGTTTGCAGAGCTTTTCTCACATTTTTGATTTTGGTACTTGAGCCTGTTCTTTATGCTATGATTATGTCTCTGCACTCTATAATCATGCCTCATCAATTCACGCTGGTTCTGTGTATCCTTGGAGTGTTTCTTTTGTGAACCTCACTTGTTGTTGCCCTATTCCAGCTGGCTATGGGAGCCTGTTGAGATTCATTTTTCAGCACATGTCTTTTTGACAGCAATTGTCATCTCAGTGAATTTAGATAACTATATATATGTATACATACTTTTGTTTCTTTTGTTTGAACTGAAATTTTTATAGTCAAAATTTGATGTGTGTTACAAGTAAAATCTCACTGAAATGCAATGAAAGCCTTTAACTGGTAGTCAGGATATCCTGACTTCGATTTTTTTGCTTTGCCACTTGTTAATCATAATGACTTCACAAGGCCAGACTAGTTACCCTCTGTTTCTTTATCTGTGAAAAGAGAAAATCATGTTAAATGATTTTAAATCATGTTAAAATGGGTTTCTAGATAAGAAAGGCATTTTAGAAAAGTCTATAGAATAAGAGAGGTATAGACAAGAACTCTTTGTTTTTGGAACTATAGCATGCGTATAATGGCAGGAAGTGAAGAGGAACTAAAGAACCTCTTTATAAAGGTGAAAGAGGAGAGTGAAAACGCTGGCTTAAAACTCAACATTGAAAAAAATGAAGATTATGGCATCTGGTCCTATCACTTCATGGCAAATAGATGGAAAAAACATGGAAACAGTGTCACATTTTATTTTCTTTGGTTTCAAAATCACTGCGGATGGTGACTGTAGCCACAAAATTATAAGACGCTTGCTCCTTGGGAGAACAGCTATGACAAATCTAGACAGCATATTAAAAAGCAGACACATCACTTTGCCAACAAAAGTCCAAAGATGTAACACTATGACTTTTCAGTAGTCATGTATGCATGTGAGAGTTGGATCATAAAGAAGGTTGAGTGTCGACGAGTTGAAGCTTTCAAACTGTGGTGCTGGAGAAGACTCTTGCTAGTCCCTTGGACTGCAAGGAGATCCAACCAGTCAGTCTTACAGAAAATCAACGTTAAATATTCATTGGGAGGGCTGGGGGTTCAAGCTGAAGCTCCAGTACTTTGGCCAACTGATGCGAAGAGCTGACTCATTGGAAAAGACCCCAATCCTGGGAATGTTTGAATGCAGGGGGACAAAAAAGGGATGACAGAAGATGGATGGTTGGATGGCATCACTGACTCAATGGACATGATTTTGAACAAATTCAAGGAGATAGTGCAGGAGAGGGAAGACTGATGTGCTACAGTTCATGGGGTTGCAAAGTGTCAGACATGACTTAGCGACTGAATAACAACACACATACACACACATATGCATAAATATGCAAAAATATATATATAACTTGTTAATCATATGTATTTTGATTTTTTGTCAACTTGGCAAATGGACTATAGTCATTTCCTTGTTCATGATTATACAATCAGGGCATGTTTTAGCAGGGATACATCACCTGCTGCACAAGCATCACTCATATGACTGGCCATTGGAGCTGGTCACTGGGGGCATCTCAGCTGAAGTTATTTGCTAAAAGATCGGGTTCTCCTCCATGTGGACCTCTCCACAAGATCTACCTTAAAACTGGATTCCAAGAATGGATATTATTGACAAGGGTGAAAGCAGCAGCAAATCTCTTTAAGCCTGGCTTTCGGGTTTGAATCTTAGTCACATCTGTAGCTACTGGGCCTTAATTTCTTCACCTATAGAATGGTACTAGTAGGCTTATATCATAGAGATGACACACAGGTAATATATGTAAACTCATTAACTGAATTTAGATATTAGGTAAACAGCATGATTTTGACCATATTCTAATGGAGAAATTCAGCCATGAGTGTACAGTGACAGTGACTGGACACCACCTCTCAATGGGAAGAGTACAAAGATGTTATGGCCATCATCACTACCACAGTGAGAGGAAGGCAGCAGGGCTAAAGAAATGACAGAGATCATAACATGGAAAACTTTATAAACTATGCTTAATGCTTCACTTTCATCTTGAAGCTAAAAGAGTGTCATTTTAAACAGTGGAGAGACAGGCACATTTTGGATTGTAATTTGATTATTTTGACAGCATTGTGGGCATGGGTTTGAGCAGGGTACAACTGGAGTAAAAGCAACCAGATTTAAACTGCTGCAAGTTTTTAGATGTCTGGGCATAAAAACTATTCTGAAAGAACAGTTACAGAAGAGAAAGTGACAGAATGGAGACAAAGATTTAGATATTGGAGATTGAGGCTGGAGATGAAGTGGTCTGTTTTTGGATAACTCTAAGGAAGGCAGCCTGAACATGCCTGGTGGTGAGGGAGAAGGGGGAACTGTGGGAAGATGATGTATTTAATTTGGGACATTTGAGTTTAAAGGTGAGAGATTTCAGAGATAGTGGTACTATTTTGAGCTCAAACTTGTTGAATTTTGCTTTGTAGGCAGATGGTACAGAAAGAAAATATAACCACAAAAAATAGTCTAATATTTGTGGCACAATAAAAGAAATTTCACTTTTTAAGAAAAGTCCATAAATGATGGAATTACATGTCTAAAGGAGAACAGCTAAAAGACACCTAAGTATTAGAATTAAGAGAAAATAGAGTGCTTTCTCTATTTGTTTAAATGTTAATTGCTAATTAGCAATTCATGAATTGATATTAACCTATTCATAGAATGTGAATGTATATCTTGCAAAGATGTCTAGTTTAAAGTTTCTGTGGAGGTCGGTGCCATTGTCTGAGTTTATTTATCCTTTATTGATTTGTACATCTTATAGAAAAGAGATGTCAAGATCCTTGTCTCTGCTCTGTCCTCCACAGTATCCATGAGTAGTTTTCTACTTCTTCAATAATCGAAACAAAAGAATTGCTATTGAACCCCTTTTCTCCTTGATTCTTACTCAGCCACTCCCTAGTAAGGTAGTGGCCTTTTAAAGAAAAACTCATGCAAATCTGACACACGAGTTGGTAAATCAATGTATGCTATCTTTCAAATCTCTTAATCAACCAAGTGTAGAATACTTACATTATAGAATACATCTCTTCCATATCCATTTTATACTGCAAGTATTCTAGCCAAAACCCAGCTGTTTTTACTCTAAAATACTGCATCTGTGCTCAGTCACTTCAGCTGTGTCTGACTCTTTGTGACCCCATGGACTGTAGCTGCCAGGCTCCTCTGTCCATGGGATTCTCCAGGCAAGAATACTGGAGTGGGTTGCCATTTCTACTCCAGGGAATCTTCCTGATCCAGGGATCAAACTGGTGTCTCTTATGCCTCCTGCATGTGCAAGCACGTTCTTTACCACCAGTGCGCCGCTGGGGAAGCCCCCAAATAATGTATATATCCTATCAATGTTTCATGCATACATTAATGAATTAAATTGTATCAATATAACTTCTGTTAAACCTAAGATCCTTCTGCACTACTTTCCTCTGGCTCCATGTTGCCTTCTTATTTAATCCCACTCAGGGAAAATAAACTCTTTAGACTGTTTTGAACACAATTCTAATTCATATAACCAAAATGCTACTGCTATTGTATTAATTTTATTTTTTTCAAGGTTTATCGAGATAAATTAACATATAAAGTTGTATAAGTTTAAGGTATAATATTAAATGATTTGATAAACACATACTGTGAAAGTATTGCCACAGTGAGGGTGGTCAATACGTCAATTATCTCACATAGTTACCTTTTATTTTCTATGCAATAATTTTAATATCTACTATCTTAATGATTTGCAAGTACAAAATCTAATACTGTTAACTGTAGTCACTATGCCTTATGTTGCATCCCCAGAACTTACTGATCTCATCACTTAAGTTGGTACCCCTTGACCACCTTCACTCCTCTCTTGGCAATAGTAATTTACTCTCTGTTTCTATGAATTTGGGTTGTATAGGTTACAGGTATAATTGAAGTCAAACAATATTTGTTTTTCTCATATTTATTTCAGTTTGAATAATGCCCTCAACGCTCATCCATATTGTTGCAAATGATAGCATTTTCTTATTTTTTATGGCCAAACAATACACATTTGCAAAGTTTTCAGTCTTTCACCATTGACAACGATGTTAGCTATGGGCTGTTTATAGATGGATTTGATTATGTTGAGGTAGTTTTCTTCTATCACTAGTTCATTAAGTGTTTTTATTATGAAAAGGTCTTGAATCTTGTCAAATGTTTTTTCTTCATCAATTGATATAATTATTTTTTGGTCCATTCCATTATGTGCTATATTACATTGGTTGATTTTCATTTTTTATTTCATATATTGAACTGTACTTGAATTCCAGGAATAAATCTCACTTTGTCATGCAATATAAACCTTTTAACGTGCTGCTGAATTCAGTGTGCAAGTGCATTGTTGAGATTTTTACACAAATAATAATAAGAAAGATAGGTCTATAGTTTTCCTGTATTGTCTTTGTCTGGCTTTGGCATCAAAGTAATGATGTCCTCATAAAATGGGACTTATTTCTTCCTCTTTAATTTCTTGGAAGTTTCAAGAGTATTGGTGCTAATTCTTCTTCAAATGTTTGGTAAATCTGTTTAGTGAAGCCATATGAACCTAGGCTTTGTTGGGTTGCAGGGCGACAGGGGATTTGATTATTGATTGAAATTACTTACCAGTTACTGGTTTATTGAGATTTTTCTATTTCTTCATAATTCAGTCTGGATAAGTGGGTGTTTTTAGGAATTTATACACTTCTTTTAGGATATCAAAATTTTTGGTATACAATTGTTTATAACACTGTCTTATAATTCATTTCAGTTCAGTTCAGTCGCTCAGTCGTGTCTGACTCTTTGCGACCCCATGAATCACAGCATGCCAGGCCTCCCTGTCCATCACCAACTCCTGGAGTTCACTCAGACTCACGTCCATCGAGTCCGTGATGCCATCCAGCCATTTCATCCTCGGTTGTCCCCTTCTCCTCCTGCCCCTAATCCCTACCAGCATCAGGGTCTTTTCCAATGAGTCAACTCTTGGCATGAGGTGGCCAAAGTACTGGAGTTTCAGCTTTAGCATCATTCTTTCCAAAGAAATCTCAGGGTTGATCTCCTTCAGAATGGACTGGTTGGATCTCCTTGCAGTCCAAGGCACTCTCAAGAGTCTTCTCCACCACCACCGTTCAAAAGCATCCATTCTTCAGCGCTCAGCCTTCTTCACAGTCCAACTCTCACATCCATGTATGACCCACAGGAAAAACCATAGCCTTGACTAGACGGATCTTAGTCAGCAAAGTAATGCCTCTACTTTTGAATATGCTCTCTAGGTTGGTCATAACTTTTCTTCCAAGGAGCAAGCATCTTTTAATTTCATGGCTGCAGTCACCATCTGCAGTGATTTTGAAGCCCCCAAAAATAAAGTCTGACACTGTTTCCACTGTTTCCCCATCTATTTCCCATGAAGTGATGGGACCAGATGCCATGATCTTCATTTTCTGAATGTTGAGCTTTAAGCCAACTTTTTCACTCTCCTCTTTCACTTCATCAAGAGGCTTTTTAGCTCCTCTTTCCTTTCTGCCATAAGGGTGGTGTCATCTGCATATCTGAGGTTATTGATATTTCTCCCGGCAATCTTGATTCCAGCTTGTGTTTCTTCCAGTCCTGAGTTTCTCATGATGTACTCTGCATATAAGTTAAATAAGCAGAGTGATTCATTTATCTCCTTGAATATCCTCCTTTCATTTATTTATACATTGTGTACCCATTAAGATAGACTTACAGTTTTTAAAAATATTTTTGTCACTTATATTGTAGGCACCAAAGTTTTAATAACACAGGTTAATATATCTATCCATGTATTAAATTTACTACAAAACTTTATATTTTCATTTAGTTTCATGTTCTAGCTTCATGCCATCTAGCATCCTTTGGTTCCCTTTTATGCTTCATATGGAGTTGGCCTTGTGTTAATAAACTCCCTAAGTTTTTATTTATCTAGGAATATTTTAATTTCTTTTTCACTTTTGAAGGATTTTTTCCCTGAATTTAATGTTCTTTGTTGACAGTTTTAGTCTTTAAGCATCTAAGTGTGTTATCCTAATCTGTACTGGCCTGTAAAGTTTATTCTGAGAAATCTGCTGACAATCTTATGAAAGCTTTCTTTTATGTGATGAGTCATTTATCTCTTACTGCTTTCAAGATTCTTTGTGACTTCTGGTAGTTTATTAAAATGAATGTGTAACTGTGCAGTTCTATCTGAATTTACCCCAAGTGAGTCTTTGAGGTTTTCAAAATTATACATCAGTTTATTTCATCAGATGTGGGAAGTTTTCAGCCATTACTATTTTGAAATAAGCTTCCTGTCCCTTTTTGTCTCTCCTTATGGAATTTCTATAATGTGTATTTCAGTCCATTGGATCAGTTCAGTTCAGTTGCTCAGTTCGTGTATGACTCTTTGCCACCCCATGGACTGCAGTGCACCAGGCCACCCTGTCTATCACGAACTCCTGGAATTTACTCAAAGCTCATGTCCATTGAGACGGTGATGCTATCCAACCATTTCAGCTCTGTTGTCCCCTTCTCTTCTCATCTTCAATCTTTTCCAGCATCAGGGTCTTTTCAAATGAGTCAGCTCTTCACATCATGGGGCCACAGTATTGGAGTTTCAGCCTCAGTATTAGTCCTTCCAATGAATATTCAAGGCTGATTTCCTTTAAGATGGATTGGTTGGATCTCCTTGCTGGCCAAGGGACCCTCAAAAGTCTTCTCCAAAACCACAGTTCAAAAGCATCAATTCTTTGGCACTCAGCTTTCTTTATAGTCCAACTCTCACATCCATACATGACTACTCAAAAACCATAGCCTTGACTAGACAGACCTTTGTTGGCAAAGTAATGTGTCTGCTTTTCAATATGCCACCTAGATTGGTCATAGCTTTTCTTCCAAGGAGCAAGAATCTTTTAATTTCATGTCTACAGTCACCATCTGCAGTGTTTTTGGAGCCCCCCAAAATGAAGTCTGTTCTCTTTCCACTGTTTCCCCATCTATTTCCCATGAAGTGATGGGACCAGATGCCATGATCTTTGTTTCCTGAATGTTGAGTTTTAAGCCAGTTTTTTCACTCTCCACTTTCACTTTCATCAAGAGGCTCTTTAGTTCTTCTTCACTTTCTGCCATAAGGGTGGTGTCATCTGCATATCTGAGGTTACTGTGATTTCTCCCAGCAATCTTGATTCCAGCCTGTGCTTCTTCCAGCCCACTGTTTCTCATGATGTACTCTGCACATAAGTTAAATAAGCAGAGTGACAATATACAGCCTTGATGTACTCCTTTCTCTACTTGGAACCTGTCTGTTATTCCATGTCCAGTTCTAACTGTTGCTTCCTGACCTGCATACAGATATCTTAAGAGGGAGGTCAGGTGGTCTGGTCTTCCCAACTCTTTCAGGATATCCCACAGTTTACTGTGATCCACATAGTCAAAGGCTTTGGCATAGTCAATAAAGCAGAAGTAGATATTTTTCTGGAACTGTCTTGCTTTTTCAATGATCCAATGGAAGTTGGCAATTTGATCTCTGGTTCCTCTGCTTTTCTAAATCCAGATTGAACATCTTGAAGTTCATGGTTCACATACTGTTGAAGCCTGTTTTGGAGAATTTTAAGCATTACTTTACTTGTGTGTGAGATGAGTGCAATTGTGCAGTAGTTTGAGCATTCTTTGGCATTGCCTTTCTTTGGGATTGGAATGAAAACTGACCTTTTCCAGTCCTCTGTGGCCACTGCTGAGTCTTCCAAATTTGCTGGCATATTGAGTGCAGCTCTTTCACAGCACCAGTTTTAGGATATGAAATAGCTCAACTGAAATTCCATCACCTCCACTAGCTTTGTTTGTAGTGATGCTTCCTAAGACTTCACATTCCAGGATGTCTGGCTCTAGGTGGGTGATCATGCTATTATGATTATCTGAGTCGTGAAGCTCTTTTTTTGTATAGTTCTTCTCTGTATTCTTGCCATATCTTCTTAATATGTTCTGTTTCTGTTAGGTCCATACCATTTCTGTCCTTTATTGTGCCCATCTTTGCATGAAATGTTCCCTTGGTATCTCCTATTTTCTTGAAGAGATCTCTAGTCTTTCCCATTATATTATTTTCCTCTATTTCTTTGCATTGAGCACTGAGGATGGCTCTCTTATCTCTCCTTGTTATTCTTTGGAACTTTGCATTCAAATGGGTATATCTTTCCTTTTCTCCTTTGTCTTTCGGTTCTCTTCTATTCACAGCTATTTGTAAGGCCTCCTTAGGCAACCATTTTGCCTTTTTGCACTTCTTTTCCTTGGGGATGGTCTTGATAACTGCCTCCTGTACAAAGTCACAAACCTCCATCCCCAGTTCTTTACACAATCTATCAGATCTAATCTCTTAAATCTACTTGTCACTTCCACTGTATAATCATAAGGGATTTGATTTTGGTCATACCTAAATTGTCTAGTGGTTTTCCCTACTTTCTTCAACTTAATTCTGTATTTGGCAATAAGGAGTTCATGCTCTGTACCATAGATTTCTCCCAGTCTTGTTTTTGCTGAATGTATAGTTTCTCCATCTCTGGCTGAGAAAATAAAATCAATCTGATTTCGGTATTGACCATCTGGTGACGTCCATTTGTAGAGTCTTCTCCTGTGTTGTTGGAAGAGGGTGTTTGCTATGGCTCGTGCGTTCTCCTGGCAAAACCCTATTACCCTTTGTCCTGCTTCACTGTACTCTAAGGCCAAATTTGCTATCCAAATTTGTTATCCAGGTATCTCTGACTTCCCACTTTTGCATTCCAGTCCCCTATAATGAAAAGGACATTTTTTGGGGGTGTTAGTTCTAGAAGGTCTTGTGGGTCTTCACAGAACCGTTAAACTTCAACTTCTTCAGCATTATTGGTTGAGGGGTAGACTTGGATTATTGTGATATTGAATTGTTTGCCTTAGAAATGAACAGAGATCCTTCTGTCATTTTTGAGATTGCATCCAAGTACTGCATTTCAGACTCTTTTGTTGGCTATGATGGCTACTCCATTTCTTCTAAGTAGTAGATATAAAGGTCATCTGAATTAAATTCATACAGTAGTAGATATAATTGTCATCTGAATTAAATTCACCCATTCTAGTCCATTTTAGTTCTCTGATTCCTAAAGTGTCAAAGTTCACATCAACATTTGAAAGGCAAAATGGTTGTCTGAGGAGGCCTTACAAATAGCTATGAAAAGAAGATAAGCAAAAGGCAAAAGACAAAAGGAAAGATATATCCATTTGAATGCAGAGTGCACTTGATGGTATTCTATAAATATCTTAGATTTTATTCATATTTCTTAATTCTATTTTTTTCTCTTCTGATTTAATGACTTCAATTAACTTGTGTTCAAGCTTGATCATTCTTTATTTTGCCTGAAAAAGTCTGCTATTGAAATCTTTCAGTGAATTTTTTATTATTTTTTTCAACTCCAGAATTTCTATTTGGTTCTTTTTGAATTTCTTTTTGTTGATATTTTCATTTGGTTCATGGACTGCTTTCCTGGCTACAATTTTGTTTTTTTAATCTGTAGTCTGTCTCTTTAAGTTATTGAACATTTTTATGACAGTTATTATTAATTATTATTAGGTAACTCATACATCAGTATTGTTGTTAGTTTTGGTTTCCATAATTTTATTTTGTTCCCTTGAGTGGGTCATTTTTGCTATTTCTTTATATGCCTTTTAATCTTTTTCTGGAACACAGGCATTTGGTAAAAAGAAAAAAAAACCTCCTCTGTATTCCTTTTATACACATTGACTTTACGAAGGGAAAAACATTTGCTAGTCAGCCTAGCTAAAGGTTTTGCACATGTGCTAAGTTGATTTAGTCATATCAAACTCTTTGTGACTCTATGGATTGTACCCTGCCAGGCTCCTCTGTACAGTAAGAAATTTTAATATCTACTATTTAACAATTTGCAAGTATAAAATATTACAATTAATTTAGTATTGTTAAGTGTAGTCAATATTTCTTACTTTTCACCCCCAAAACTTATTCATCTTGCCTGGGGATTCTCCAGCCAAGAATACTAGAGTGGGATACAATGCCTTCCTCCAAGGGATGTTCTCAACCGAGGGGTTGAACCCACATCTTTTGTGTCTCCTGCATTGGCAGGTGGGTTCTTTACCACTAGAGCCACCCAGGAAGCCCAGCTAAAAATATTAGGACCTCTCAAACCTTTTCTTGCTGCTTGCTCCTCTTGTAATCTGCCTGTGGAAATACAGCTCTAACATGCAATGGAGCTTGCTTATTGTTAGTGGCTTCAAAACTCTACCACAGCTCCGTAAGTGGTCCAAGAAATATAAGATAAAAGCAATTCCACCAGGCAACTTTCTAACAAGCTAGAATGTTGGATGTACTCTCGTTTCCATCCAATGGGAGAGTCCAAATATGGTAGGTTTCTTCTGGTCATATGCGTAATACTGTGTAGTTAGACAGGCACAAATATGTATTTAAAATTTGTAAGTTTTCAAATCCTTTTTGCTGAAATTCCTTTTTAATTTTATATATATGTAAATTTTATAGCCTATCAACTAGAGTTCTGGTCTATATACTATTAACTCAATGTTAACTTAATGTCTTTGCGGGGAAAGTAATTTGTAGCATTCAGTTCTGCCATCTTCATGACATCTCTCTTCTATCACCATCGTTTGATTTCCTGGACTACAGCCACAATTTCTTGTATTGTATATTTTCCTTCTCAGCTTATTTTCTAGTGTTGGAGTAACTCTGAATTTACTAAGAATGGATATAGGGTAGAGTGAGGAGTATATATGTGAAAGAGAGATGAGATTGATTATTCATCCTTAGATTTTCAGATAATATTCAAATTTAAATTTCCATCTCATTGTTTCCTGCCTTTTTGTAGTCCTAGGCATTCCAGGTATTCTTTAGCTTTCCAGGGATAAAAACTCAAATTTTATGAAGTCTCCCCATCAGTAACTGCTTCTTCTTTTACTTTATATCTTCCAAAATGTTAATGAAATGATGTGCAATGATGTTCACATCTTGTTCACTATTTGGTGAATTTTCTCATACATTTTATTTTATTAATCTTACATTAATGAGGTTTTGGGAAGGACATACCATTGAATGCTATTCAGTCTACCAACTTGTACTTGTTCTCTATTTTTCCTTTGTGGACTTTTTATCTGTTATACAAATTGCTCAGTTCATAAAATATTTATTAAGCAAGGTTAGCTTGTTGCTTGCTTCATAATATAAGATCAAAGGTATTTTCAAATATGAGAATTTGAGTCCAAAAATTATGTTGGAAAACATGAGTTTAAAGAGATTTGACAACTTTGTAGTCTAATAAAACAGATGCATAAACAGGTACTTGTCATTCAACATAGTACTAATATTAACTGTATGTTATTTTGGTATGTCATTTTGGGTATGTCAATTTTGGGTATGTCATATGTATTAAGCATTGAAAAGTATACTATATTAAGCCTCAGTATGGTGATAGGTAGCCACATACTTTTTGAATGCATATGCATATGTATAGGAAGATCTGTGCATATTTTATAATCAATTTCAAGAGATTCACTGAACCCATGAAAAAAATCTATGGGCTCCAATAGATCCCACATTAAATGTCCTTAATATATTTTCCATCATTTGTTTACTAGAAAATATTTCTTGAGTACCTACAACAAGCCAGCCATTATTCCAGTATGGAAGAGATACAGCAGTCAATGAAACAAAAATATCTACTTTGTTCAAATTTATAGTCTAGAGTATATAGTATGGTATATTAGAGAGTATATGGAGGAAAATAAACAAAAGAAGGAGCTTGAGATACTAGCGGGGCAATCAATTTTAAATAAGTAGAGAGAAAACAAGACTGAAAATGAGGTGAACAAAAGTTTGAGTGAAGCAAGGAGCCAGCCTTCAGGCAACTAGAGAAAAATGTACAAGGTGATGGAGCAGCAGTGACATAATCTTGAGAAAAGAGAATGCCTGGCACATTTGAGAAACAGCAGGAGGCCAGTGTGACTAGTGTGGAGTAAGACCATGAGATAGTGGGCTATGTGATGTTAGAAAGTTAGAATAGACACATGGGTGTATTTGCAGAGATTTACACTTAAGCATTAGTGAAAAGGGTTTAAATAGATGCAAAAAACTACTGACATCATCTAACTCTTTGAGGAAGTAAAATTTAAACATATGAATGCCTGAAAAGCATTAGCTAGGCAATCACTTCAGTTCAGTCTCTCAGTTGTGTCTGACTCTTTGTAACACCATGGACCACAGCACGCCATGCCTCCCTGTCCATCACCAACTCTCAGAGATTACTCAAACTCATGTCCATTGAGTCGGTGATGCTATCCAACCATCTCATCCTCTGTCGTCCCCTTCTCCTCTTGCCTTCAATATTTCCCAGCATCAGGGTCTTTTCAAACGAGTCAGCTCTTTGCTTGGCCAAAGTATTGGAGTTTCAGCTTCAACATCAGTCCTTTCAATGAATTCTCAGGACTGATTTCCTTTAGGATGTATTGGTTGGATCTCCTTGCAGTCCAAGGGACTCTTAAGAGTCTTTTCCAACACCACAGTTCAAAAGCATCAATTCTTTGGCACTCCGTTTTCTTTATAGTCCAACTCTCACATCCATACATGACTATTCGAAAAACCGTAGCTTGACTAGACAGACCTTTGTTGGCAAAGTAATGTCTCTGCTTTTTAATATGCTGTCTAGGTTGGTGATAACTTTTCTTCCAAGGAGTAAGCATCTTTTTATTTCATGGCTACAGTCACCATCTGCAGTGATTTTCGAGACCAAAAAATTAAATTCTGCCACTGTTTCTCCATCTATTTCCCATGAAGTGATGGGACCAGATGCCATGATTTTTGGTTTCTGAATGTTGAGCTTTAAGCCAACTTTTTCACTCTCCTCTTTCACTTTCAACAAGAGGCTCTTTAGTTCTTCTCCACTTTCTGCCATAATGGTGGTGTCATCTGCATATCTGAGGTTATTGATATTTCTCCTGGCAATTTTCATTCCAACTTATGCTTCATCTAGGCCAGCATTTCTCATGATGTACTCTGCATATAAGTTAAATAAGCAGGGTGACAATATACAGCCTTGATGTACTCCTTACCCTCTTTGGAACCAGTCTGTTGTTCCATTTCCAGTTCTAACTGTTGCTTCCTGACCTGCATACAGATTTCTCAAGAGGAAAGTCATGTGGTCTGATATTCTCATCTTTTTCAGGATTTTCCACAGCTTATTGTGATCCACACAGTCAAAGGCTTTGGCATAGTCAATAAAGCAGAAATAGATGTTTTTCTGGAACTCTCTTGCTTTTTCCATGATCCAGCAGATGTTGGCAATTTGATCTCTGGTTCCTCTGCTTTTTCTAAACTCATCTTGAACATCTGGTAGTTCATGGTTCATGTACTATTGAAGCCTGGCTTGGGGAATTTTGAACATTACTTTGCTAGCATGTGAGATGAGTGCAATTGTGCAGTAGTTTGAGCATGCTTTGGCATTGCCTTTCTTAAGGATTAAAATGAAAACTGACCTTTTCCAGTCCTGTGGCCACTGCTGAGTTTTCCAAATTTGCTGACATAATGAGTATAGCACTTTAACAGCATCATCTTTTAGGATTTGAAATAGCTCAACTGAAATTCCATCACCTGCACTAGCTTTGTTCGTAGTATGCTTCCTAAGGTGCACTTGACTTCACAGTTCAGGATGTCTGGCTCTAGGTAGGTGATCACACCATCATGATTATCTGGGTCGTGAAGATATTTTTCATATAGTCATTCTGTGTATCCTTGTCACCTGTTCTTAATATCTTCAGCTTCTTCTAAGTCTATATCATTTCTGTCCTTTATCAAGCCCATCTTTGCATGAAATGTTTCCTTGGTATCTCTAATTTTCTTGAAGAGATCTCTAGTCTTTCCCATTCTGTTGTTTTCCTCTATTTCTTTGCACTGATCACTGAGGAAGGCTTTCTTGCCTCTCCTTGCTCTTCTTTGAAACTCTGCATTCAAATGGCTTTATCTTTCCTTTTCCCTTTTGCTTTTGGCTTCTCTTCTTTTTTTAGCTATTTGTAAAGTCTCCTCAGACAGCCATTTTGTTTTTTTTGCATTTCTTTTTCTTGGGGATGGTCTTGCTCTCTATCTCTTGTACAATGTCATGAACCTCCATCCATAGTTCATCAAGCATCTGCTTGTCAGATCAAGTCCTTTAAATCTATTTTTCACTTCCACTGTATAATCATTAGGGATTTGATTTAGGCAAGTAGCTAGGCAATGGAGAGGGCAAAATCACCCCAGGTAGATGGAAGACCATAGATGAAAACTGAAATTTTCCCTTTAAAGGAAAGATCATTTCTCGTGATTTCTCTTCACTTTGGTTCAGCAGGGTGAAGTATGTGATAAGATATGAAGGTCTTTCAGCTTTTTTTTTTTTTCTGTTGATCCTTGGGATAGCAATCCAGCATTAATTTCCTAATGACAGCATTAAGACAAACTTCTAATTAAATGGTGAGTGCTTTTAAAAATAGAATTAGGCAAACATTCTAAAATCCTAGACATTATTACTTGGACTGACACAAAACAGAGATTTTATTTTTCAATAAAATTTCAGCAAGCCCCAAAATATGACTAATTCCAAACTTCTAACAGTCAAAGCAACATGAGGACTTCTAATGACTAAGCTGTAAGCTGCATATAAAGATCCACATATAGGCCAATACACAGACATGCATTTTCTATTTTGTTCTGTCTTTAATTTTCAAAAGTTTTAGTTTGCAGTCTTAGTGGTTTCAAACTGAAAACAACAACAAAAACAAATAACTTAACGATGAAATATTTTTTCCTTTTCAAATAAACTATCTAAAGCTTCAAAAATAACTGTTGAATGGATGATAAAATAATCTATTTCAAAACTCTAGAGGAACTTCCAGTATAGTCACATGCTAATAGTCTAATTCTAATAAAAATATTTTTTGTTTCTCAAGTATCAATACTCTACATTTCAGAAAGGTCTTTTATATACACTCAGTGGCATAGACGCATCAGTATTTCATGGAAGATGATTTTAAGTCAGTATAAAGTCACACAGAGATGAAACAAATCCAAAATGAGTCTGCCAAGCAGATTAAATTCCACTAAGGTGGAAAATGCCATAAGATCATACTGAATATTGATTTGTACTTCATTCTTTGATTTTCATTTTTACTGAAAAGTCTGTGACTTAGATGTACCTAAATATTTTCTTTACTATTTATAAGAGAGCAAGAATATTGCAGTAAATTCCCAGTTATGCTGTTTGTACTGAGGAAGGAACTTTTGTTTTGGATTTTTGGATTTTGTTTGGTTGGTTTTTAAATAGACTTTATTTTTTAGAGCAGTTTTAGGTTCACAGTAAAACTGAGCAGAAGATACAGAGATTTCCCATATACCCTCCTATCTGCTACACATCCATAGAATCCCCTCTGATCAACATCCCTCACCAGAGTGCTTCATGAGTTACAATCCATGAACCTACACTGACACATCATTGTCACTCAGAGATCATAGTTTATATTAAGGCTCATTCTTGTTATGCATTCTGAGTTTGGACAAATGCACAGTAATATGGACCTACTAAGTTAAGTGAGTTAAGTGAAGTCACTCAGTCGTGCCCGACTCTTTGCGACCCCATGGACTGTAGCCTACCAGGCTCCTCTGTCTGTGGGATTCTCCAGGCAGGATACTGGAGTGGGTTGCCATTTCCTTCTCCAGGAGATCTTCCCCACCCAGGGATCGAACCTGGGTCTCCTGCATTGCAGGCAGACGCTTTACCATATTACAGTGCTATATAAAGTAGATTCACTGCCCTAAAAACCCTATGTGCCCTGCCTATCCAACCTGCCCTGCTTATCCAACCCTCCCTCCCTGCTAAATTCTAGCAACCATGGACCTTTTTCCTGTCTCCATAGCATTGCCTTTTCCAGAGTGTCATATGGTTGGAATCATAGGGTATGTAGCCTTTTTGTACTGAATTCTTTCACTTAGTAATATGCATTTGAGTTTTCCCCATGTCTCATTCTGTCTTGATAGATCATTTCTCTTCAGTGCTGCATAATATTCCATTATCTGATGTAACTAAGCTTATTTATTCACTCACGTAGTGAAGGACAATTGAGTTGCTTCCAAGTTCTAGCAATTATGAATAAAGCTGACATAGACATCAGCGTGCAGATTTTTGTGTGGACATAAGTTTTCAATCCTTTGGGTAAATAGCGAGGCATGTGATTGGTGAATTGTATGAAAAGAGTATGTTTAGTTTTCTAAGAAACTGTGAGGCAGGAAGTTTTAATTTTCTTTTTTAAACTAAAAATGTTCCTAAGCTTCTTAGAGATATATATTTAATCTTATGCTTTATTTAGATATATTAGAAGTAACAATGAAAAGTGTTTTACACAATGCTCATGTATGAAATAAAAATAAGCTCAAACTTAGGCAAATTTGTGTTATTCATAATATTTTAGCAGTCTCTAAGTTTGTATTTTATGTGTTCTGTACATATATGTGTACATGAAAAATTATATATTTTCATATATGGGGGACATGTATATATATCTACAAACACACATACATCATATATATATATGTATATGTATATATATATATATAAATATATATATATTTGCTTTCTAGAATACCTAAGCAACTATTAAGTTGGGAGGAGGGTAGATTCTAAAGTTGTGTGTGTACTCAGCCATGTCCCACATCTGTGACCCCATGGACTGTGGCCTGCCAGCCTCCCCTGTCCCTTGGGTTTCCCAGCCAAGAATACTGGAGTGGGTTGCCATTTACTCCTCTAGGGGAGCTTCATGACCCAGAGATTAAACCCACAACTCCTGTGTCTCCTGCATTGCAGGTGTATTTTGGAAGCCCTAGATTCCAAAGTTATGAGTACATAATTTTCATTGTGTGCATTTCTTAGTATTTGAAATTTTTTACTCTTTTGTATAGCCTGATATATATTTTACATATTACTTTGAAATATAATAATGTAACACTTTTAAAAGAACTATCATTTATATATACACACACACACATATATATTTTAAAAGCCAAAGACTGGTATATATTATGAGAACTGAAGGGAACTTACCTAAATTCCTGGATGATCCTTTACAACAATCTCATATTTAACTTCACAAACAAGACAGAGAAGATTGACAGAGAGTCAATAATAGAGTAGAAATTAAGGTTTGCCTCTCCTTTCTCCATACTTTCTGGAGGTAATGAAACTTGGTTAGGGAAGCATTTCCCTTCCTTTTGCTCAGTGGCAGAATGTTGTATTGAGGGAGTTTGGTATACCTATATGTCTTTCTGAAATCTATTAATTTACTAGTTGCGTGTCCTTTGGTACCTAATTACTCTCAGTATCAATTTCTTTGCA
Source organism: Aepyceros melampus (assembly GCA_006408695.1). NCBI lineage: Eukaryota > Metazoa > Chordata > Mammalia > Artiodactyla > Bovidae > Aepyceros > Aepyceros melampus. Next base: position 22,969 of record SJXQ01007920.1, on the reverse strand, counting down.
CATAAAGTCTAGATAAAAACACTAATTACTGTCATAATTAAACAAAGTAATGTAGATAAAGCACCTTGAATACAATAGTACTTAATAAATGTATTTTATCTTGTATTAAATATAATAAAATATCATTTATGAAATTAGAACACCCTTAAAATAGATGTACTATGTCTTTTTGTCATCAGGACATCCTTGCCTCTAGGACTCCTGTTTCTACATCTTTCTTTCTGATTTTTTCCTCCAGTAAAATAATACAGTGAGATTGTCATTTTTGGAGGCTTGGTTTAGGCACACACACAAAGTTATATGAAATGTCTTCCAGAGATTTAAGGGAAAGATGCACTAGAAAGAGGATATTGGCACAAGATGTCCTGAACCTGGCTCATTTTCTTTCTCTTCTTGCCCCTGGAATATGTGTAATCACAGCAGTGTCTGTAGTTTGATTCATAAGATGAGACATCAGGATGACTCTCATATTTACTTTAGCACCTTTTCTGGAAGGTCTGCTTGTTCTTTATTCTGTTGATGCATTTACTGCTTACTGTATAACATTGCATATTTTAATGTCTATCCTGTGTCCTAGAGATTTTAGGAGTCACATCCCAAGTTCTATCACTTTGTTATATGAAAAAATGCCTACATTTTACTGGTATCTGTGTGTGGATAAAACTGAAATTGACTAATAATTCTCATACCAAATGCTGTGCACTCAGTCTTTGCACTGTTTCAGTAAAATCAAATTATTTTCAATTATTAAAAACATGGAGATTTCATATCAAAAATGAAGAAGCCACAACCACACAAAGCAACAATGACCCAAAGCCAGAGGCAGCTGCCCTTCTGGAGAAAGCATATGCTGTGCTGTTCACTGTTACTCCACCTGGTCCTTTCACTCATTTATGCTACTTCTTGGTGGGGCCAGGCATTTGAGTTTATGATCATTGACGTAGACAATTTAGTTAATTCAGTATAGAGAACATTTTGCTTAATTAGATTTGTAAAATTGTTTAATGGTTTTTGAGAACTGCATAAAAATACTCAGTACCCATAGAGTGAAGATAAGTAAGTTCATAAATCTAGGAGTATTTTCAGAAAGCTTAGTTTTCAAAGCCACGTGGTATTTAGGATATTCCCTACATAGCTCATATTCACTTTAGCATATGGAGGTTCCCAAACCCAAAGTAACTCCCAGCAACAAGATTATGTAACTGCTGTGAGAGCATCATTTTCATTATCTCAATCTAGTATGGTTAATCATTGTTACAGTTCATTTAAGAAACAGTTAAAGTTGCCTTGAATTGGTATAGCTAGGGAACAGAGAAAAGAGATTAGTAAAAAAGATTACCTATATGATAAAGGAATTGAAGTATTGCTTTATCCCATATATTTCCTCACTTTCAAGACTGTTTGTACTATTTAAATTGAAAAGAAGCCCTTTGAATGTACAATAGTTGCCTTTATATTAAACAAAAACAACCTCATTTTTAATTCCCTAATATTGATCTTTTTATTGTTATCCAGTTTTTATTTACTTTTAACTTTGAAAGTTTATTGATGGAGACCTTGGATTTGTGTTTTATGAAGCAGCAGCTACATTTTAGTTTTGACATTAGTAATCCATAAAAGATTATACATTAACTATAAATTATTAATTATAAATTAACTATAAGCTCCACAGTAGGCTTCATGATAAGCCACTAATCAGTCATTATTATTTTGTAAACTTTGTAACCTGAAATTTGTGCTAATAAAATATTATGTGTCATGTATATACAAATGTGCATGTACATACACACATGCATAAAAGCTTTCATGTTATTATATGCAGGATAAAACTCGATTGGAATGACATGTACCTTAATTTGAAGATTGATTATATATCAGATATTTAATTTTTCCTAGCAGAGTCATGGAATTGCTGATGTTTATTTAATAATTCTTCTATTAACCATAGTACAATTTTATTATTTTTATTTTATTGGTTCTAATATTTCTTTTTAAGGCTTCTCAGGTGGCACAGTGGTAAAGAATCCACCTGCCAAAGCAGGAAACTCAAAAAATGCAGGTTCAATTCCCGGGTCAGGAAGATCCCCTGAAGTAGAAAATGGTAACCCACTCCAGGATTCTTGCCTGGAAAATTCCATGGAAATAGGAGTCTGGCAGGATACAGTGCAAAGTGGGGCAAAGAGTCTGACATGACTGAGCGATTAAGCACACATTTCATTTGAAACCTATTCATAGGGATTGAAGTGCTATTGCATATGATCTAGGATTTCCTATGAGTGCTTTAAAATTGTTTGTAAAATGTGTGTTGAAAATCGTAGCTATTATATGTTTAAAATCTATTTTAAAACTCCACTCTTAAGCTGATTCCTTGGTATAACAGCTGATATTTTGTGTTTGCTTGAGACACTGTTGAAATCTATACAGAATAATAATTTCCTTTCCTTCTTTTAAACGTTCACATTGATGGCTACCTTTTCTCCTCCATTTGTATGGACTATTTTAGTAGTTAATGCTATTTCAGATAGGCTTTGTTGTTCAGTCACTCAGGCATGCACAACTCTTTGCGAGCCTATGGACTGCAAAATGCCAAGCTTCCCTGTCCTTCACTTTCTCGCTGAGCTTGCTCAAACTCATGTCCATGAGTCAGTGATACCATACAACCATCTCGTCCTCTGTTGTCTTCTTCTCTTCTTGCCTTCAATCTTTCCCAGCCATCAGGGTCTTTTCCAATCAGTGGGCTCTTCATATCAGGTGGCCAAAATATTGGAGCTTCAGCATCAGTCCTTCCAATGAATATTTAGGGTTGGTTTCTTCTAGGATTGACTGGTTTGATATCTTGCAGTTCAAGGGACTTTCAAGAATCTTCTCCAACAGCACAGTTCAAAAGCATCAGTTCTTTGGCACTCACTCAGACTTCTTTATGGTCCAACTCTCACACCCATACATGGAAAAACCATAGCATTGACTATACAGACTTTTGCTGGTAAAGTAATGTCTCTGCTTTTTAATACACTGTCTAGGTTTGTCATAGCTTTTCTTCCAAGGAGTAAGCATCTTTTAATTTCATGGCTGCAGTCACCATCCACAGTGATATTGGAGCCCCAAAAATAAAGCCTGTCACTCTTTCCATTGTTTCCCCATCTATTTGCCATAGATGTGGCAAATAGATGTGTAGAAGTGATGGGACTCGTTGCCATGATATTAGTTTCTTGAATGTTGAGTTTTAAGCCAGCCTTTTCACTTTCCTCTTTAAACCTCATTTTAGTTGGTCTTCTCTTTCTGTCATTCGGGTGGTATCATCTGCATATCTGACGTTATTGATATTTCTCCCAGCAATATTTATTCCAGCTTGTTCTTCATCTAGCTGGGCATTTTGCATGATGCAGTCTGCATAGAAGTTAAATAAACAGGGTGACAATATACAGCCTTGACATATTCCTTTCCCAGTTTTGAACCGGTCCGTTGTTCCATATTTGGTTCTGTTGCTCCTTGACCTGCAAGAAGTGATGGGACTCGTTGCCATGATATTAGTTTCTTGAATGTTGAGTTTTAAGCCAGCCTTTTCGCTTTCCTCTTTAAACCTCATTTTAGTTGGTCTTCTCTTTCTGTCATTCGGGTGGTATCATCTGCATATCTGACGTTATTGATATTTCTCCCAGCAATATTTATTCCAGCTTGTTCTTCATCTAGCTGGGCATTTTGCATGATGCAGTCTGCATAGAAGTTAAATAAACAGGGTGACAATATACAGCCTTGACATATTCCTTTCCCAGTTTTGAACCGGTCCGTTGTTCCATATTTGGTTCTGTTGCTCCTTGACCTGCAAACAAGTTTTTCAGGAGGCAGGTAAGGTGCTGTTTTATTCATATCTCTTTAAGAATTTTCTAGTTTGTTGTGATCTGCAAAGTCTAAGCCTTTAGCATAGTCAATGAAGCAAATTTTTTCCTGGAACTCTCTTCCTTTTCTATGATCCTGCAGATATGGTAATTTGATCTCTGGTTCCTCTGTCTTTCTAAATCCAGTTTGTACATCTGGAAGTTCTCAGTTCACATACTACTGAAGTCTAGCTTGGAGAATTTTGACAATTACCTTGCTAAAATGTGAAATAAGTGTATTTGTGTGGTAGTTTGTACATTATCTGGCATTGCCCTTCTTTGGAACTGGCATGAAAACTGACCTTTTCCAGTCTTGTGACCACTGTTGAGTTTCCCAAATCTGTAGGCATACTGAGTGCAACACTCTAACAGCATCACCTTTTATGATTTGAAATGGCTGAGCTGGAATTCCATCACCTCCACCAGCTTTGCTTGTAGTGATGCTTCCTAATGCCCATTTGACTTCACAATGTAGGATAACAGGCTCTAGGTGAGTGATCATCATGGTTACCCAGGTCATTAAGGTCTTTTTTTGTATAGTTCTTCTGTGTGTTTTTGCCACCTCTTCTTAATATCTTCTGCTTCTGTTAGGTCCATGCCATTTCTGTCTTTATTGTATCCATCACTGCATGAAATGTTCCCTTGGTAGCTCTAATTTTCTTGAAGAGATAGATCTCTAGGCTTTCACATTCTATTGTTTTCTCCATTTCTTTGCACTGTTCTATTTTAATTGCTATTTCAAACAGTAGTAGTAGTATAAAATCTTTGTTTTATTTCTGTGCCACTTTAAAATATTTGTAATTTTATTCATTAATTTATTTATCCAGAGGGAAGACATGTGATAAAATCTCCTACCACAGAATTTATGCTAATTTTGTTACATTTCTAAAGTTACTTGTTAGCCGATCACTGTCAGTCTGTCAGTTCTTTACTTGGCTTGTGAAAATTTATGGAGTTGTAGATTATATGCTCTATGAAAAAATCAAATGATATTACTTTTTAATGAGTTTTGCATTTATTTTTATTTTTCTTGTGATACTACGGGACATAACCAAATATCTTTCATTTGCATTTCTCTAACATAAATTTTCTATATTTTATACTTAATCTTTAGCATCCAATTTATTCTAAGTGTGTAGATAATATGTGGATTTGTTTCACATATTTGGTGAGGCTTTGTTTCATAATTTATGAAGCCTGGTCTTTCAATGCTGATTTTATTCCTTTTACATATTTCATAAAAACTGATGTTTTAAGCTCACATTTGTTATCATGTAATTTATATGTCTGTTTCTACATATAATTTACATTTACTTGGTATGCTTTAAGTTTCTTATCTTACTAAGCATGCTAGTTATAGTACCCAACACAGTTTATCCTACATTTTTTATTAATAGTGTTACAACAAAAAGGTATCTTGAGTCTCCATGGCATAAACCAAGATATTAAACAAGAGATTTTTTCCTTGCTCTTATCTTATTTTCTGTTTTTATTAGCATAATATGAGATTTCAGATTCATTATTACTGTTTTTATGATCTTATTGTTGAATTCCTTAGTTTGCAAGTTATTTATTAAATTTTCAACTCATTTAAAAACTATCATCTAGTGTCGGTGGTTAAAAAAAAAATCCCTCCACACTTCTTGATAAGCCATGGTTCCCCGTTTTTTTCTCATTTGGCTCAGATCTGCATAATCATAGGTAAACATATAATCAGAGTTAAGGTTGGTTACTTTCTGAATTGTGAAATGAAAATATCTCCTGTCATATCAATAAACAAGCAATATCACAGCTATCAACAGTTTCTGGCCTCCAAATGTGAAAGAGGGCTCCCAAAACGGGATCCAACAGATGCCGCCACCCTCCACAGTGATTGCTGAGGAGTCAGAGGAATGCAAGAAGCCAGGTGAACAAGGAAACAGGATTTGGCCCCAGATAGCTGAGTTCCAAATGAAAGAAATTAATTCAGTGAGTCCAGAGGCTTGCATTTTCCCATACACAGAATGCTATATTCTTTCACTTAATATCTGACCTTTGGTATTCAGACTGCCTGCTTCCATTGTTGAAAACTTGTATACAGCCTGAATTCCCCTCCCGCCTCCTTGGAGCAGTTTTCTCAGGGTTGCCGAGGTGCTGTCTCCTGGTTCAGATTCCTACCCACCAAATAGAATAACTCTACTTTTGGGTTGTAATTATATTTTTTAGTCGACAGACTCTTTATTACATCATTTTTTGAAATATAAATATCTATAACAATGATTTTTATTTCACATAAATCACTTCAAAACTAAATGCTTTAAATTAGCAGTTTTTAAGCTCATGATTCTGTGGGGGCATTTGTTTGGTTCCGGGCCATTCTCAGGTAATTTAGGCTGGTCCTGCTCAGTTGGATAGTCTTAGGTGGCCTTGGTCATAGGACCTGCAGTTGGTTGCCTGGAGGCTGTGGCCAAGCGTGTGATGGGGACCATTGTCTCTCCTCTCCAGAAGGCTAGCTCATACTCCTTAAAGACAGCTGGGTTTCAAGAGAGGATAAGCCCTAAAGCACAATTAATTTTTAAGAACTTGAATCTTATTTGCTGATGTCTCATTGGAAAGCAAAAAAAGAGTTAGACTGAGAGGTCTCTCAAAAGTTCTTTAACCAGGAGAGGGATGAAGGGATAGGAAAAATTGCTGGCAATTGCTCTCTACCCAAAAGATTTCAGACTCAATTTACTTCCTTTTATTTTACCGTATTTGTATAAACCAAAATATGTTTATCCTTTCTTCCTGCCATTTTTCTTTATTTCTGCTTATAGTCTTTTGAATTTATCTAATTACCTTATCTTGGATGTGTTAATAATTAGCGATGGTGTGTTGTCGAATTTCCTCACTGTTTACCTAGTTGCTGTTTTAGCACACTCCTCAGATCTTAAGCTGGAGGGTCTGTGGATATAAATTTGCATTTCCTGTACAACAATTTAACAGAATGACTCTAATAGCAAGGGAATCATAGCTCTGGGCAGTTCCAGCAGAGAAACTTCATTTTTGCACAGCTGATTCTCTGTGTTAATGAGGTAGTTGCCCTGGAAGCAAGGTTTCTGCAATTAGCTTTATGATTGACCTGGCTTTCTTGCCAGCTACCCTTGTGTCTGTTTTATAGAGAAGCCCAACTTTCTTTTGGGTGCATTAGGAAAAACTCCAATCACATTCAGCTGATTTTAAATGTTTCTGATAGTCTGCAGGTAGAATAATTCCAATTGTGGGCTCTGTCTGGCCTGTTCTCTACTCATGCCTCCAGGTATATTCACTGTAAATTAGCAGAAGTTGGTGTGATCCTACCAGGGTATCCTATGCTACCCTGGATGACACACAGCATTCATAGAAAATACAGTTACATATTGATTCTATTTGTCTCCATTCCAGACCTATCTGCAGCATGCAGGTATATACTACAATACTTCCTTGGATGAGGTTCTCTTATTTTATATTTTCTTCTCAGGTGATATCATCCATATCCATGGCTTTATCATCTATAGCTAAATCAACCATAAATTATTATATACATTCACTATACTTTCTACAATTGAAGGCCTGACAATTTGGCCTGTACTCTGTTTTTTAAAAAAATTATCACTGTCTGACTGTTTAGGACTCCACTTGTTCCCCATTCCATCTATACCCTTTTCCTCATATTCATGTGAAAGGGAATGGGTAGTTCAAGGCACCAGGGTTTTACTTTTGAATTTCATTTTTATTGCACAAACAGTAGCTTAGAAGTCCACTAAATCCTTGGCACTCACCTCTGCTCTTTCATGCTTCATATGTAACCCATTACTGAGGAATAAATTTTTAGACATTAAAGTAGGACTCTTGAGACCTTGGTTCTTTCTTTCTTTCTTTCTTTTTTAATTTCAATGTTTTTCTTCTCAAGTAAGCATCTCACCTCATTAACTGAAAGCTATACTCTTTGTTCCAGTTTCCAGGCATTCAGAGGAATGTCCCTCTGGTCTGGTAAGTGATAAAACTTTCAGGCCCAGGACAGGACAACCATTAACTGCTGCCTAGCTTATCAAGAAGAATACCAGGTGGACCATTAACTCTTAGCCCACACATCTGGTTCCTAAATAATGGCCTGGGGTCTTAGATCGGTCACAGGAAGGATCACAGGATGGCAACTCAATGTCTGAGAAAACTTAAAAACTGGAGATCAAAAAAGCCATCAAGATACCAAATTAAGTACTGTAATCTTCAAACTGATTGGTCAAAAATGGTCATGAGCCAACCAAAAGTATAAACATCAATACTCGTAAAGATATAAACTGCTGTAATTCCTACATATTGGGGTGTATTTCACCCCCTCTCAGTGTCTATGCTGAGAGCATTACATCTTCTCTTTCTCTCTGAAATGATCTCTTTTTGCCTGCTACTGTGAATGGTTGAGTGTTCATGAAATTCAGTCTTTGTCTCCACAAATAAGAACTTGGATTCCCATTTCATCACAATATTCTGTTGATCTTTATGTGCTAAGTATTTAATAAATTTTTCCAGGTTTCTTCATGTTCATAACTCTAACACAAATAAGTTCTAATCTCTTTGACATTTCAATAGTTTCCTAGCTGCTTTCCTTGAACACTATGTTTAACCTCCTTCCATTTGTACTTGTCCCTTTTAGGTTTATTCTCAACACTTTAGCTGCAGGGATCCTAGTAGAAAGAAGCCAGATTATGTTAGTCCTCTGCTTACAATTCTCCAATACTCCACAAAGCATGCAGAGTGAAACATCACCAATGATAGGAATGCACATGATCGACTCCAAATTACTTTTCTGAATGCATCATCGATTGCTTCTCTCTTGTTCCCTAGGCTCCGACCACACTGTCCTCTTTGCTGTCCCTTGAACACACCAGTCATGCTCCTGTCTCAAAGTTTAATGCATTCTTCCCACCTGGTTGGAATTCTCAGTCAGTGATAGTTTCAAAACACGCAGAGTAAGTATGTGCCAAGTGGTCAGGTGTTCACTTGTAGGAAGGATATTGAATATTCACAGGCCATCTCCAGGTTTTATAGAGCCATTTCTTTTCAGTTAGGACTTCACTAGCCACTTTCTAAAAGTATAAATCTCCCAATACCATAATTCTTTTCCTGTTTCCCCATTATATTTTAGCTTTTTCTGACAAATTTTACTGGGAAGGTTGGTGTTTTTCTGCCTTGTTCACAGTTCACAGTCATCTACAACTGGTCTTGGAATATGTATGTGGCTCAGTGAATATTTCTTTGAATTCAGTTTGATGGAATGAAAGAATAGAAAGTAAATGAGAAAATAGTAAAGTATAAATTTAATTTGGACCTGAATAGATGTAGTTTTAAATTCCAAGCTTATTCCTTTGAGGTTGTAGATAAATGATGACCTAGGGTTCAGTTTCCCTAGGAAAATAATTATAATACTTTTTAACAGGGTCATTGTGATGACTAAAGATGCTATGTTATAATATCCTTACCATAGCTCCAAGGAGTTAGCAAGTGGTCAAAATTGTCAGCATTTTAATCTACCCCATGATCTGAATGTAAATATGCTTAGATTAATTTTTGTGTCTACCATCATGTTTTGTTAAAGCTACTAAATTGAAAAATGTGGTCATTTTCTAAAACACATCAGCTTTCTAAAATTGTACGATACCAAACAATTTTTCTCAAATTCTGAAATATATAATTTCTTTTCCTATGGATATATTTTTAAGTAACAATATCTCCTTTTATTGAAGCTCTTAGCCTACAAAATATGAGTGATAGGTGTTCCTTCATGTAATTCTGTCAAGTTTTCTTCTCGTCAACTTTTAACTTTCTTTGAACTTACTTCAGTAGAATTTCATTATATAAATTTCAAGTTCTCTTGCAAGGAATATTATGCTTCTTTGACTACCAGAAATCAATGTCCTAGAATTTTTAAAAAATTGCTCCATTCCGTTCCATTCCGTTCAGTTGCTCAGTCGTGTCCGACTCTTTGCGACCCCATGAATCGCAGCACGCCAGGCCTCCCTGTCCATCACCAACTCCCGGAGTTCACTCAGTCTCACGTCCATTGAGTCCATGATGCCATCCAGCCATCTCATCCTCGGTCGTCCCCTTCTCCTCCTGCCCCCAATCCCTCCCAGTCTTTTCCAATGAGTCAACTCTTCGCATGAGGTGGCCAAAGTACTGGAGAGAGTTTCGGCATCATTCCTTCCAAAGAAATCTCAGGGTTGATCTCCTTCAGAATGGACTGGTTGGATCTCCTTGCAGTCCAAGGGACTCTCAAGAATCTTCTTCAACACCACAGTTCAAAAGCATCAATTCTTCTGCGCTCAGCCTTCTTCACAGTCCAACTCTCACATCCATACATGACCACAGGAAAAACCATAGCCTTGACTAGACGGACCTTAGTCGGCAAAGTAACTCTCTGCTTTTGAATATACTATCTAGGTTGGTCATAACTTTTCTTCCAAGGAGTAAGCGTCTTTTAATTTCATGGCTGCAGTCACCATCTGCAGGTATAGATATATATAAGGGTGAAGAAAGAAAAAATTAAATATTAATACTTAAGTATTAAGTATTCATTTGTTTCAATATAAGTATTGATTATTTAATTCATATTATTTAAATTATAAATGATGCAAAATATAGCTTTTCAAACACCAGAAAAAAAAGTCATTTGTGCAGTAACATTCTCATATTTGCACAAAGGACATATATAACAAATATATAATTTTCATTATGTGAAAAACTGTACTAGCCTACTGCCATAACAAATGTGCAAAATTCATATAATATATCACTCTTAATGGACAGGTTTTCCTTAGCTAATTTTTTTTTCTATTCTCAATCTTCAATATGAAATTAAAACTGATATGTTCTTAATAATGCCCATTAATACAGAGAAAAATAAATACCTGAACAAAGATAGATATTAAAATAATATTTTAGAAGATATTTTTCTAGAATATAATAGTTTGCATTTGATCTTTAAAATAACATCTCAACAATGAGTTATAGATTTCTTTCCTGGCTTTGAGCTGCACACTTGAGTGACCTCTTTTACTCTGCCTTGTACCATAGAAGTTTTGAGGAAGTTTGCTTTGATACATTTTTCTTTGTATATTCTTTTTTTAAAAAATAGACCTGAATTTTTCAGTATCTTTCTTGCTTTTGTAATTTTAAATAATTATCTTTTATAGTCTTTTATTTTTCTTCTTTACAAAAAGAAACAAATGAGGAAAATATTTTCTGCTCCCTTTTTATATATGCTATTTTCTGAATTGACATTTTATTCTCAGTTGGAGCCTGTTATACCTAGTTCAAGATCTTCAGCATCTAGGTTCTGTGACAGGAATGAAGAATGCAAACTGCAAAAGCTAGAACATGGAATGATTCCCAGATGGAAAAAGACATATAAATAAAGGCACATCTTTCAAAAGTTTTGGAAACATTCAGTTCAGTTCAGTGGTTCAGTCACATCCCACTCTTTGTAACCTTCTGGAGTACACAGCACATCAGGCCTCCTTGTCCATTACCAATTCCCAGAGTTTACTCAAACTCATGTCCATTAGGTCGGTGATGCCATCCAACCATCTCATCCTCTGTCATCCACTTCTCCTCCTGCTTTCAATCTTTCCCAGCATCAGAGTCTTTTCCGACCAGGGGACTCTTCGTATCAGGTGGCCAAGGTATTGGAGTTTCAACATCAGTCCTTCCAATGAATATTCAGGACTGATTTCCTTTAGGATGGGCTGGTTGGATCTCCTTGCAGTCCAAGGGACTCTCAATTGAGAGTTGAGTCTCAAGAAGAAGACTCAAAATTCGAGTGTTCTCCAACACCACAGTTCAAAAGCATCAATTCTTCAGTGCTCAGCTTTCTTTATAGTCCAATTCTCACATCCATATGTGACTACTGGGAAAACCATAGCCTTGACTAGATGGTCTTTTGTTGGCAAAGTAATGTCTCTCCTTTTGAATATGCTGTCTAGGTTGGTCATAACTTTTCTTCTGAGGAATAAGCATCTTTTAATTTCATGGCTGCAGTCACCATTTGCAGTGATTTTGGAGCCCAAAAAAACAAAGTCTGACAGTGTTTCTACTGTTTCCCCATCTATTTCCCATGAAGTGATGGGGCCAGATGCCATGATCTTCGTTTTCTGAATGTTGAGCTTTAAGCCAACTTTTCACTCTCCTCTTTCACTTTCATTAAGAGGCTCTTTAGTTCTTCTTCACTTTCTGCCATAAGGGTGGTGTCATCTGCATATCTGAGGTTATTGATATTTCTCCCAGCAATCTTCATTCCAACTTGTGCTTCATCCAGCCCACTGTTTCTCATGATGTACTCTGCATATAAGTTAAATAAGCAGGGTGACAATATATAGCCTTGATGTACTCCTTTCCCGATTTGGAACCAGTCTGTTGTTCCATGTCCAGTTCTAACTGTGGCTTCATGACCTGTATTCAGGTTTCTGAAGAGGCAGATCAGGTGATCTGGTATTCACAACTCTTTAAGAATTTCCCAGTTTGTGGTGATCCACACAGTCGAAGGCTTTGGACACATTAGGGCATTCTTAACAGACCTGTGTTAGTTGTATTGGAGAGAACAAAGATTAGCATGGATTTCTAGGTTAGAACCATATTAGGTTAGAGTTTATAGCAAACAAACAAAATCTTTTTTTCTAGAAGCAAGAGTAGAAAAGGATGCATAGGTCATGAATAATCCTCTAAAGGGATGAACATGACACTGCAAACATAGATATATAAATCCATGGTGTATGGAGGTTAAAAAAGCATAGCAATGCATAGACCAAGACTCTGATTTTCCTTACAGAAAAAAATAGCAACACATCTGTTTACTAACATATTTATGCAGTTTTCAAGGCATGAATACTGAAGTGGTTTGCCATTCCCTTCTCCAAAGGACCACGTTTGATGTGAGAGTTGTACCATAAAGAAAGCTGAGCGCCGAAGAATTATTTTGAAGTGTGGTGTTGGAGAAGACTCTTGAGAGTCGCTTGGACTGCAAGGAGGTCAAACCAGTCCATCCTAAAGGAAATCAATCCTGAATATTCACTGGAAGGACTGATGCTGAAGCTGAAACTCCAATACTTTGGCGACGTGATGCGAAGAATTGACTCATGGGAAAAGACCCTGATGCTGAGAAAGATTGAAGGTAAGAGGAGAAGGGGACAACAGAGGATGTGATGTTGGAAGGCTTACCAATTCGATGGGCATGAGTTTGAGTAAGCTCCAGGAGTTGATGAAGGACAAGGAATTCTGGCTTGCTGCAGTCCATGGGGTTGCAAAGAGTCAAACATGACTGAGCTACTGAACTGGACATATTTATGCTCAAATATAAATAGAATAGGGGCTTCCCAAGTGGTGCAATGGTAAAAAGTCTGCCTACTAATGCAGAAGATGCGAGACAGTTTCAATTTGTGAGCTGGAAAGATTCCCTGAAGTAGGAAATGGCAGCCCCCTCTAACTCTCTTGCCTAGAAAACCCCTGGTAGGCTCCAGTTCATGGGGTTTCAAAAGAGTTGGACACAACTTAGTGACTAAACAACATAAAAGATAGCTGTTACTGCTTAATTGAGTTTTAAGAAAAGTTGATTAGAGTTCAATTAGCAGCAACCCCGAAGTCTCACTGGCTGATGCTGAAAAAAATTGTTCTTCTTACCCATGATTTGATGAGCAGCAGGGGTGATGACTAGGTTCTGGTTTTCTCCAAGTGTCTGTTCTCCAGTGACTGCAGCCCAAGTGTTCTCACAGCAGATGGTACAAATGCTATAGGCGCAACTGAGGAAAGGTGATGTCTATTGAATGCTCAGCTGGATACTAGCACTTTGTCTCTTTTCCCCACATTCCACTGGCTAAAGCAAATTTTATGGATGCACTCAACAGCAATATGGTGGGATTATACTTTCAGTTAATGGAGGTAACCAACGATGAGGAAGGAAGAAATAACTGTAAACAAGCTTGGCCATTGTTCATGGAGAAACGATATTGTATGTTGCCAACAATGAGTAAATATTTACATAAAAGCCAAAATCTAAGTACAGTTATTAAATCCCACTCATAAAACACATATTCTACTTTTTCTTTTTTTCTTCTACCACAGAAAGTTTCAAGTATGATTTGACTCAGGTATATTTTCTTTTAATCTAGTATAAAAGCTTAGATGTAAGAAACAAACTTCTAGCTACTAAATTTCCATCATTATTATTGTTTTTAAATCATGAGGAGATCTAAAATTAATTAGATAGGTGCTCATGTAGTCCATCTGCTTGCATGCCAACTTTGATGATGTCCCTTATATTAATGGTTTCTAAACTGTGGTGAGTTAAAAAAAAAAAGAGCTTTAAAATATCTTTATAAATACTTTAAGTGTTCATTATGGCCATGTTAAATGTATATGTAGTCATCACTTCATTTTTCAGTGAAAAATTAAGTAAAAAAATCCCATTTTTTAAAAAAATTGGGATTTCAGAGATATACATTCCTAAAAAATAAAAATAAAAAAATGTTCTTGACACAATTTTGTCTTTAAATATAATTAGAACTATTCCTAATAAACAACTTAAGTATTGTGGCTTCTATCCAAACATATTGCCTTTACAATATATGACATCTTACATTATGATTGCAATTTTTGTTCTCTTTTAGATAATTCTCTCCTGAAACTTTAATTATATATTTTCAAAGTTAAACAAATTAAAAATAAAAGAAGACTACTTGAATTTCTCAAATACAAATTGTATGCATGGATTATTAGACTTTTCTGTTACGAAAATGGCCTCTGGTATTAAAGAATAGATTGAACAATTTCTCAGAGTCAACTTAAAGTTAATTATTTCTGTGGTCTTCTGATATCAAAACACAGTTAAAAAAAGTAGAACACATATCTACAACACAAGCTAATGTGTTCAACGTCATTGTTGTTCAATCACTAAGTCATGTCTAACTCTTTGTGACCCCCACGGGCTGCAGTGCATGAGGTTTCCCTGTCCTTCATTATCTCCTGGAGTTTGCTAAAATTTATCTTCATTGAGTCAGTGATGCTATCTAACCATTTCATCTTCTGTTGCCCCCTTATTCTCCTGCCCCCAATCTTTGCCAGCATCAGGGTCTTTTCCAATGAGTCTGCTCTTTGCATCAGGCAGCCAAATGATTGGAGCTTAATGCATCAATCCTTCCAGTGAATATTCAGGACTGATTTCCTTTAGGATTAACTGGTTTGATCTTGCAGTCAAGGGACTCTCAAGAGTCTTCCTAAGTACCGCAGTTTGAAAGGATCAATTCTTCAGTGCTCAGCCTTCTTTATGGTACAAATCTTATGTCTGGACCTGACTACTGGAAAAATCATAGCTTTGACTATGCAAACTTTTGTCAGAAAAGTAATGGCTTTGCTTTTGAATATGCTGTTGAGGTTTGTCATAGCTTTTTTCCCAAGGAATAAGTGTCTTTTAATTTCATGGTTGTAATCACCATCCACGGTGATTTTGGAGCCTAAGAAAATAAAGTTCGCCACTGTTTCCATTTTTCCCCATCTATTTGCTATGAAGATATGGGACCAGATGCCATGATCTTACTTATTTTTGAATGTGGAGTTTTAAGCCAGCTTTTCATTCTCTTCTTTCAACCTCATCAAAGCTCTTTAGTTCCTCTTCTCTTTCTGCCATTAAAGTGGTCTCATTTGCATATTTGAGGTTGATGCTATTTCTCCTGGCAATCTTGATTCCAGCTTGAGGTTCATCCAGTCCCACATTTTTCATGATGTACTCTGCGTATAAGTTAAATAATCAGGGTGACAAAATACAGCCTTGACATACTCCTTTCCCAGTTTTGAACCAGTCCATTGTTCCATGTCCAATTCCAACTGTTGCTTCTTGACCTGCAAACATGTTTCTCACGAGGAAGGTAAGGTGATTTGGTTTGCTCATCTCTTTAAGAATTTTCCACAGTTTGTTGTGATCCACATAGTCAAAAGCTTTACTCTAGTCAATGAAACAGAAATAGATGTATTTCTGGAATTGTTTTGCTTTTTCTATGATTCACTGGATGTTGGCAATTTGATCTCAGGCTCCTCTGCCTTTCTAAATACAGCTTGTACATCTGGAATCTTGGTTCAAGAATTGTTGAAGCCTAGATCGAAGGATTTTGAGCATTACCATGGAAGCATGTGAAATAGGGCAATCATTGATTATACCAATACAAACGCATATTAAACATTTTATTTATTTGTGCTCTCACTTTAGTTGGTTTAGCTGGTTGTTTGAGAAGGCAAGTAATTTTTGAAAGTTCATTTCTAAAAATAGATATCGGGGTTGGTAAACTTTTTCTTTACTGTTTTGGCTTCTACAAAGCAGCAGCCAAATTATGGAAATGGGGCTTTTCTATGAAATTATATAGAAATTTGTTTAAAAAGTTTACAAATATGATGATAGTAATTTTTTTAATATACAGATCAATACTGTTGCTGCTGCTGTTAAGTCATTTCAGTCCGACTCTGTGCGACCCCATAGACCGCAGCCCTAGTAAGGATATAAACTTCTCTCTGAGTCACGTCCAAGGAGTGGTGGCTGTGCTGGCACAGGAGGGTCGCTACTGCATGTTCAAGGTCAGGAGGGGCGGCAATGAGGAAGCACCCCTCATCCAAGGTAAGGAGCAACAGCTGCGCTTTGCTGGAGCGGCGATAAAGAGATACTCCACGTCCAAGTTAAGAGAAAAACAAGTAAGAGGGTAAATACTGCGAGAGGGCATCAGAGGGCAAACACACTGAAACCATAATCACAGAAAACTAGTCAATCTAATCACATGGACCACAGCCTGGTCTAACTCAATGAAACTAAGTCATGCACTGTGGAGACACCAAAGACTGACATGTCATGGTGGAGAGGTCTGACAGAACGTGGTCCACTGGAGAAGGGAATGGCAAACCACTTCAGTATTCTTGCCTTGAGAACCTCATGAACAGTATGAAAAGGCAAAATGATAGGATACTGAAAGAGGAACTTCCCAGGTCGGTAGGTGCCCAATATGCTACTGGAGATCAGTGGAGAAATAACTTCAGTAAGAATGAAGGGAAGGAGCCAAAGCAAAACCAATACCCAGTTGTGGATGTGACTGGTGATAGAAGCAAGGTCCGATGCTGTAAAGAGCAATATTGCATAGGAACCTGGAATGTTAGGTCCATGAATCAAGGCAAATCGGAAAGTGGTCAAACAGGAGATGGCAAGAGTGCACGTCGACATTCTAGGAATCAGCAAACTAAAATGGACTGGAATGGGTGAATTAACTCAGATGACCATTATATCTACTACTGCAGGCAGGGATCCCTTAGAAGACAAGTAGCCATCAGGGTCAACAAAAGAGTCCAAAATGCAGTACTTGGATGCAATCTTAAAAATGACAGAATGATCTCTGTTCGTTTCCAAGGCAAACCACTTAATATCACAGTAATCCAAGTCTATGCCCCAACCAGAAATGCTGAAGAAGCTGAAGTTGAATGGTTCTAGGAAGACCTACAAGACCTTTTAGAACTAACACCCAAAAAAGAAGTCCTTTTCATTATAACTGGAATGCAAAAGTAGGAAGTCAAGAAACACTGGAGTAACAGGCAAATTTGGCCTTGGAATATGGAATGAAGCAGGGCAAAGGCTAATATAGTTTTGTCAAGAGAACGCACTGGTCATAGAAAACACCCTCTTCTAACAACACAAGAGAAAGGTCTACACATTGACATCACCAGATGGTCAACACCAAAATCTTTGCAGCCAAAGATGGAGAAGCTCTATACAGTCAGCAAAAACAAGACTGGGAGCTGACTGTGACTCAGATTATGAACTGCTTATTGCCAACTTCAGATTTAAATTGAAGAAAGTAGGGAAAACGACTAGACCATTCAGTTCAGTTCAGTTGCTCAGTCGTGTCCGAGTCTTTGTGACCCCATGAATCTCAGCACGCCAGGCCTCCCTGTCCATCACCAACTCCTGGAGTTCACTCAGACTCACATGCATCGAGTCAGTGATGCCATCCAGCCACCTCATCCTCTGTCGTCCCCTTCTCCTCCAGCCCCCAACCCCTCCCAGCATCAGAGAATTTTCCAATGAGTCAACTTTTCCCATGAGGTGGCCAAAGTACTAGAGTTTCAGCCTCAGCAACACTTCCTCCAAAGAGATCCCAGGGCCAATCTCCTTCAGAATGGACTGGCTGGATCTCCTTGCAGTCCAAGGGACTCTCAAGAGTCTTCTCCAACACCACAGTTCAAAAGCATCAATTCTTCAGCACTCAGCTTTCTTCCCAGTCCAACTCTCAATTCATACATGACCACAGGAAAAACCATAGCCTTGACTAGATGGACCTTTGTTGGCAAAGTAATGTGTCTGCTTTTCAATATGCTATCTAGGTTGGTCATACCTTTTCCTCCAAGGACTAAGCATCTTTTCATTTCATGGCTGCAGTCACCATCTGCAGTGATTTTGGAGCCCAAAAAATAAAGTCTGACACTGTTTCTACTGTTTCCCCATCTATTTGCCAGGAAGTGATGGGATCAGATGCCATGATCTTCATTTTCTGAATGTTGAGCTTTAAGCCAACTTTTTCACTCTCCTCTTTCACTTGCATCAAGAGGCTCTTTAGTTCCTCTTCATTTTCTGCCATAAGGGTGGTGTCATCTGCATATCTGAGGTTATTGATATTTCTCCCAGAAATCTTGATTCCAGCTTGTGCTTCTTTCAGCCCAGAGTTTCTCATGATGTACTCTGCATATAAGTTAAATAAGCAAGGTGATAATATACAGTCTTGACGTACTCCTTTTCCTATTTGGAACCAGTCTGTTGTTCCATCTCCAGTTCTAACAGCTGCTTCCTGATCTGCATATGGGTTTCTCAAGAGGCAGGTCTGGTGGTCTAGTATTTCCATGTCTTTCAGAATTTTCCACAGTTTATCAAAGGCTTTGGCATAGTCAATAAAGCAGAAATAGATATTTTTCTTGAACTCTCTTGCTTTTTCGATTATCCAGCAGGTATGACCTAAATCAAATCCCTTATGATTATACAGTGGAAGTGAGAAATAGATTTAAAGAACTAGACCTGATAGACAGAGTGCCTTATGAACTATGGATGGAGGTTCGTGACATTGTGCAGGAGACAGGGATCAAGACCATCTCCATGGAAAAGAAATGCAAAAAAGCAACATGGCTGTCTGAGGAGGCCTTACAAATAGCTGTGAAAAGAAGAGACGTGAAAAGCAAAGAAGAAAAGGAAAGATTTAAGCATCTTAGTGCAGAGGTCCAAAGAATAGCAAGAAGAGATAAGAAAGCCTTCCTCAGTGATCAAGCAAGAAATAAATGAAAA